>UELW01000195.1:0-5000 GCA_900490495.1 Danionella dracula
CATGTTTTTTGTAGGAGTCGTTGTTAAGGAGGGGCACATACTAAACACGCTTGTAAATTTGTTGGAAAGGGATTCTAGAACACCAAGCTTTAACTCTGATCTGATCAATTTCATCTTGGTTGTTAATTTCAAAGGTGTGAAATATGACTGTTTTGCCAGTGACAGCCAATACAAAGCAAATCAGAACACAAGAATCCTGAAAAAACTCAAGATTGGTTCAAAGAAAACGACTGCAGAAAAGCTGAGAAAAAGTGAGAACTACTAAATTTGTCATTCACCACATATTTATAAAGGATATTTAGCCTTTTCATGTTAATTCAATTGTCCAAGTATCAGCTGTCCTTCTGCAAGAAAGTCATTCGTTCTTCACCAAACGGTTATAATTTTTTTGGTATCAAAAACTGTAGTAAATACAAGGCCCGGCTAGCTCAGTCGGTAGAGCATGAGACTCTTAATCATCAGGGTCGTGGGTTAGAGCCCCACATTTGGGCGGAACAAATATTTCATGAAAGAGTTGAAAAACAGTAGTGGGAAAAATGGAGGGTAACGCCATTGCTGCTATATTTCTAAATTGTTATCGTGTTTACAACCAGAAATCTTTTGTCTTTCTGATGGTGTGCATCAAAGTCTCTGTGGCGCAATCGGTTAGCGCGTTCGGCTGTTAACCGAAAGGTTGGTGGTTCAATCCCACCCAGGGACGGTCGATGCTCGCATGTTTTTTGTAGGAGTCGTTGTTAATGAGGGGCACATACTAAAAACGCTTGTAAATTTGTTGAGAAAGGGATTCTAGAACACCAAGCTTTAACTCTGAATCTAATCAATTTCATCTTGGTTGTTCATTTCAAAGGTGTGAAATATGACTGTTTGCCAGTGACAGCCAATACAAGCAAATCAGAACACAAGAATCCTGAAAAAAACTCAAGATTGGTTCAAAGAAAACGACTGCAGAAAAAGCTGAGAAAAATGTGAGAAAAACTAAACTTGTCATTCAACACATATTTATAAATGAATATTTAGCCTTTTTCATGTTAATTCAATTGTCCAAAGTATCAGCTGTTCTTCTGCAAGAAAGTCATTCGTTACGTCACAAACGGTTATAATTTTTTGGTATCAAAAACTGTGTAAATGCAAGGCCCGGCTAGCTCAGTCGGTAGGCATTGGGGCTCTTAATCTCAGGGTCGTGGGTTCGAGCCCCACGTTAGGCGGAACAAATTTTTCATGAAAGAGTTGAAAAACAGTAGTGGGAAAAATGGAGGGTAACACCACTGCTGCTATATTTTCTAAATTGTTATCGTGTTTACAATCAGAAATCTTTTTGTCTTTCTGATGATGCGCAGCAAAGTCTCTGTGGTGCAATCGGTTAGCGCGTTCGGCTGTTAACCGAAAGGTTGGTGGTTCAATCCCACCCAGGGACGGTCAATGCTCGCATGTTTTTTGTAGGAGTCATTGTTAATGAGGGGCACATACTAAAAACGCTTGTAAATTTGTTGAGAAAGGGATTCTAGAACACCAAGCTTTAACTCTGAATCTGATCAATTTCATCTTGGTTATTCATTTCAAAGGTGTGAAATATGACTGTTTGCCAGTGACAGCCAATACAAAAGCAAATCAGAACACAAGAATCCTGAAAAAAACTCAAGATTGGTTCAAAGAAAACGACTGCAGAAAAGCTGAGAAAAAGTGGAAGAAAAACTAAACTTGTCATTCAACACATATTTATAAAGGATATTTAGCCTTTTCATGTTAATTCAATTGTCCAAAGTATCAGCTGTTCTTCTGCAAGAAAGTCATTCGTTACTTCACAAACGGTTATAATTTTTTGGTATCAAAAACTGTGTAAATACAAGGCCTGGGCTAGCTCAGTCGGTATGGCATGAGACTCTTAATCTCAGGGTCGTGAGTTCGAGCCCCACGTTGGGCGTAAGCAAATTTTTCATAAAAGAGTTGAAAAACAGTAGTGGGAAAAATGGAGGGTAACACCACTGCTGCTATATTTTCTAAATTGTTATCGTGTTTACAACCAGAAATCTTTTTGTCTTTCTGATGAGTGTGCATCAAAGTCTCTGTGGCGCAATCGGTTAGCGCGTTCGGACTGTTAACCGAAAGGTTGGTGGTTCAATCCACCCAGGGATGGTCGATGCTCGCATGTTTTTTGTAGGAGTCGTTGTTAATGAGGGGCACATACTAAAAACGCTTGTAAATTTGTTGAGAAAGGGATTCTAGAACACCAAGCTTTACTCTGAATCTAATCAATTTCATCTTGGTTGTTTATTTCAAAGGTGTGAAATATGACTGTTTGCCAGTGACAGCCAATACAAAGCAAATCAGAACACAAGAATCCTGAAAAAAACTCAAGATTGGTTCAAAGAAAACGACTGCAGAAAAGCTGAGAAAAAGTGAAGAAAAACTAAACTTGTCATTCAACACATATTTATAAATGAATATTTAGCCTTTTTCATGTTATATTCAATTGTCCAAAGTATCAGCTGTTCTTCTGCAAGAAAGTCATTCGTTACGTCACAAACGGTTATAATTTTTGGTATCAAAAACTGTGTAAATACAAGGCCCGGCTAGCTCAGTCGGTAGAGCATGAGACTCTTAATCTCAGGGTCGTGGGTTCGAGCCCCACGTTGGGCGGAACAAATTTTTCATGAAAGAGTTGAAAAACAGTAGTGGGAAAAGTGGAGGGTAACACCACTGCTGCTATATTTTCTAAATTGTTTTCGTGTTTACAACCAGAAATCTTTTTGTCTTTCTGATGGTGTGCATCAAAGTCTCTGTGGCGCAATCGGTTAGCGCGGTCGGCTGTTCACCGAAAGGTTGGTGGTTCAATCCCACCCAGGGACGGTGAATGCTGGCATGTTTTTTGTAGGAGTCGTTGTTAATGAGGGGCACATACTAAAAACGCTTGTAAATTTGTTGAGAAAGGGATTCTAGAACACCAAGCTTTACTCTGAATCTGATCAATTTCATCTTGGTTGTTTATTTCAAAGGTGTGAAATATGACTGTTTGCCAGTGACAGCCAATACAAAGCAAATCAGAACACAAGAATCCTGAAAAAACTCAAGATTGGTTCAAAGAAAACGACTGCAGAAAAGCTGAGAAAAAGTGGAGAAATACTAAATTTGTCATTCAACACATATTTATAAAGGATTATTTAGCCTTTTTCATGTTAATTCAATTGTCCAAAGTATCAGCTGTTCTTCTGCAAGAAAGTCATTCGTTACTTCACAAACGGTTATAATTTTTTGGTATCAAAAACTGTGTAAATGTAAGGCCCGGCTAGCTCAGTCGGTAGAGCATGAGACTCTTAATCTCAGGGTCGTGGGTTCGATCCCCATGTTGGGCGGAACAAATTTTTCATGAAAGAGTTGAAACACAGTAGTGGGAAAAATGGATGGTAACACCACTGCTGCAATATTTTCTAAATTGTTATCGTTTTTACAACCAGAAATCTTTTTGTCTTTCTGATGGTGTGCATCAAAGTCTCTGTGGCGCAATCGGTTAGCTCGTTCGGCTGTTAACCGAAAGGTTGGTGGTTCAATCTCACCCAGGGATGGTTGATGCTTGCATGTTTTTTGTAGGAGTCGTTGTTAATAAGGGGCACATACTAAACACGCTTGTAAGTTTGTTGACAAAGGGATTCTAGAACACCAAGCTTTAACTCTGAATCTGATCAATTTCATCTTGGTTGTTCATTTCAAAGGTGTGAAATATGACTGTTTGCCAGTGACAGCCAATACAAAGCAAATCAGAACACAAGAATCCTGAAAAAACTCAAGATTGGTTCAAAGAAAACGACTGCAGAAAAGCTGAGAAAAAGTGAAGAAAAACTAAACTTGTCACTCAACACATATTTATAAATGAATATTTAGCCTTTTTCATGTTAATTCAATTGTACAAAGTATCAGCTGTTCTTCTGCAAGAAAGTCATTCGTTACTTCACAAACGGTTATAATTTTTTGGTATCAAAAACTGTGCAAATGCAAGGCCCGGCTAGCTCAGTCGGTAGAGCATGAGACTCTTAATCTCAGGGTCGTGGGTTCGATCCCCACGTTTGGCGGAACAAAATTTTCATGAAAGAGTTGAAAAACAGTAGTGGGAAAAATGGAGGGTAACACCACTGCTGCTATATTTTCTAAATTGTTATCGTGTTTACAACCAGAAATATTTTTGTCTTTCTGAAGGTGTGCATCAAAGTCTCTGTGGCGCAATCGGTTAGCGCGTTCGGCTGTTAACTGAAAGGTTGGTGGTTCAATCCCACCTAGGGACGGTCGATGCTCGCATGTTTTTTGTAGGAGTCGTTGTTAATGAGGGGCACATACTAAACACGCTTGTAAATTTGTTGAGAAAGGGATTCTAGAACACCAAGCTTTAACTCTGAATCTAATCAATTTCATCTTGGTTGTTCATTTCAAAGGTGTGAAATATGACTGTTTGCCAGTGACAGCCAATACAAAGCAAATCAGAACACAAGAATCCTGAAAAAACTCAAGATTGGTTCAAAGAAAACGACTGCAGAAAAGCTGAGAAAAAGTGGAGAAAAACTAAACTTGTCATTCAACACATATTTATAAAGGATTATTTAGCCTTTTTCATGTTAATTTAATTGTCCAAAGTATCAGTTGTTCTTCTGCAAGAAAGTCATTCGTTACGTCACAAACGGTTATAATTTTTTGGTATCAAAAACTGTGTAAATGCAAGGCCCGGCTAGCTCAGTCGGTAGAGCATGAGACTCTTAATCTCAGGGTCGTGGGTTCGAGCCCCACGTTGGGCGGAAAAAATTTTTCATAAAAGAGTTGAAAAACAGTAGTGGGAAAAATGGAGGGTAACACCACTGCTGCTATATTTTCTAAATTGTTATCGTGTTTACAATCAGAAATCTTTTTGTCTTTCTGATGATGTGCATCAAAGTCTCTGTGGTGCAATCGGTTAGCGCGTTCGGCTGTTAACCGAAAGGTTGGTGGTTCAATCCCACCCAGGGACGGTCAATGCTCGC
>UELW01000195.1:10000-63595 GCA_900490495.1 Danionella dracula
GCATGTTTTTTGTAGGAGTCGTTGTTAATGAGGGGCACATACTAAACACGCTTGTAAATTTGTTGAGAAAGGGATTCTAGAACACCAAGCTTTAACTCTGAATCTGATCAATTTCATCTTGGTTGTTTATTTCAAAGGTGTGAAATATGACTGTTTGCCAGTGACAGCCAATACAAAGCAAATCAGAACACAAGAATCCTGAAAAAAACTCAAGATTGGTTCAAAGAAAACGACTGCAGAAAAGCTGAGAAAAAGTGAAGAAAAACTAAACTTGTCATTCAACACATATTTATAAATGAATATTTAGCCTTTTTCATGTTAATTCAATTGTACAAAGTATCAGCTGTTCTTCTGCAAGAAAGTCATTCGTTACTTCACAAACGGTTATAATTTTTTGGTATCAAAACTAGGTGAATGTAAGGCCCGGCTAGCTCAGTCGGTAGAGCATGAGACTCTTAATCTCAGGGTCGTGGGTTCGAGCCCCACGCTGGGCGAAACAAATATTTTATAAAAGAGTTGAAAAACAGTAGTGGGAAAAATGGAGGGTAACACCACTGCTGCTATATTTTCTAAATTGTTTTCGTATTTACAACCAGAAAACTTTTTGTCTTTCTGATGGTGTGCATCAAAGTCTCTGTGGCGCAATCGGTTAGCGCGTTCGGCTGTCAACCGAAAGGTTGGTGGTTCAATCCCACCCAGGGACGGTTGATGCTCGCATGTTTTTTGTAGGAGTCGTTGTTAATGAGGTGCACATACTAAAAACGCTTGTAAATTTGTTGAGAAAGGGATTCTAGAACACCAAGCTTTAACTCTGAATCTGATCAATTTCATCTTGGTTGTTCATTTCAAAGGTGTGAAATATGACTGTTTGCCAGTGACAGCCAATACAAAGCAAATCAGAACACAAGAATCCTGAAAAAAACTCAAGATTGGTTCAAAGAAAACGACTGCAGAAAAGCTGAGAAAAAGTGAAGAAAAACTAAACTTGTCATTCAACACATATTTATAAATGAATATTTAGCCTTTTTCATGTTAATTCAATTGTCCAAAGTATCAGCTGTTCTTCTGCAAGAAAGTCATTCGTTACGTCACAAACGGTTATAATTTTTTGGTATCAAAAACTGTATAAATGCAAGGCTGGGCTAGCTCAGTCGGTAGAGCATGAGACTCTTAATCTCAGGGTCGTGGGTTGGAGCCCCACGTTGGGCGTAACAAATTTTTCATGAAAGAGTTGAAATACAGTAGTGGGAAAAATGGAGGGTAACACCACTGCTGCTATATTTTCTAAATTGTTATCGAGTTTACAACCAGAAATCTTTTTGTCTTGCTGATGGTGTGCGTCAAAGTCTCTGTGGCGCAATCGGTTAGCGCGTTCGGCTGTTAACCGAAAGGTTGGTGGTTCAATCCCACCCAGGGACGGTCGATGCTCGCATGTTTTTTGTAGGAGTCGTTGTTAATAAGGGGCACATACTAAACACGCTTGTAAATTTGTTGAGAAAGGGATTCTAGAACACCAAGCTTTAACTCTGAATCTGATCAATTTCATCTTGGTTGTTCATTTCAAAGGTGTGAAATATGACTGTTTGCCAGTGACAGCCAATACAAAGCAAATCAGAACACAAGAATCCTGAAAAAAACTCAAGATTGGTTCAAAGAAAACGACTGCAGAAAAGCTGAGAAAAAGTGGAGAAATACTAAATTTGTCATTCAACACATATTTATAAAGGATTATTTAGCCTTTTTCATGTTAATTCAATTGTCCAAAGTATCAGCTGTTCTTCTGCAAGAAAGTCATTCGTTACGTCACAAACGGTTATAATTTTTTGGTATCAAAAACTGTGTAAATACAAGGACTGGCTAGCTCAGTCGGTAGAGCATGAGACTCTTAATCTCAGGGTCGTGGGATCGAGCCCCACGTTGGGTGGAACAAATTTTACATAAAAGAGTTGAAAAACAGTAGTGGGAAAAATGGAGGGTAACACCACTGCTGCTATATTTTCTAAATTGTTATCATGTTTACAACCAAAAATCTTTTTGTCTTTCTGATGATGTGCATCAAAGTCTCTGTGGCGCAATCGGTTAGCGCGCTCGGCTGTTAACCGAAAGGTTGGTGGTTCAATCCCACCCAGGGACGGTCGATGCTCGCATGTTTTTTGTAGGAGTCTTTGTTAATGAGGGGCACATACTAAAAACGCTTGTAAATTTGTTGAGAAAGGGATTCTAGAACACCAAGCTTTAACTCTGAATCTGATCAATTTCATCTTGGTTGTTCATTTCAAAGGTGTGAAATATGACTGTTTGCCAGTGACAGCCAATACAAAGCAAATCAGAACACAAGAATCCTGAAAAAAACTCAAGATTGGTTCAAAGAAAACGACTGCAGAAAAGCTGAGAAAAAGTGGAGAAAAACTAAACTTGTCATTCAACACATATTTATAAAGGATTATTTAGCCTTTTTCATGTTAATTCAATTGTCCAAAGTATCAGCTGTTCTTCTGCAAGAAAGTCATTCGTTACGTCACAAACGGTTATAATTTTTTGGTATCAAAAACTGTGTAAATGCAAGGCCCGGCTAGCTCAGTCGGTAGAGCATGAGACTCTTAATCTCAGGGTCGTGGGTTCGAGCCCCACGTTGGGCGGAACAAATTTTTCATGAAAGAGTTGAAAAACAGTAGTGGGAAAAATGGAGGGTAACACCACTGCTGCTATATTTTCTAAATTGTTTTCGTGTTTACAACCAGAAATCTTTTTGTCTTTCTGATGGTGTGCATCAAAGTCTCTGTGGCGCAATCGGTTAGCGCGTTCGGCTGTTAACCGAAAGGTTGGTGGTTCAATCCCACCCAGGGACGGTGAATGCTCGCATGTTTTTTGTAGGAGTCGTTGTTAACGAGGGGCACATACTAAAAACGCTTGTAAATTTGTTGAGAAAGGGATTCTAGAACACCAAGCTTTAACTCTGAATCTAATCAATTTCATCTTGGTTGTTCATTTCAAAGGTGTGAAATATGACTGTTTGCCAGTGACAGCCAATACAAAGCAAATCAGAACACAAGAATCCTGAAAAAAACTCAAGATTGGTTCAAAGAAAACGACTGCAGAAAAGCTGAGAAAAAGTGAAGAAAAACTAAACTTGTCATTCAACACATATTTATAAATGAATATTTAGCCTTTTTCATGTTAATTCAATTGTCCAAAGTATCAGCTGTTCTTCTGCAAGAAAGTCATTCGTTACGTCACAAACGGTTATAATTTTTTGGTATCAAAAACTGTGTAAATGCAAGGCCCGGCTAGCTCAGTCGGTAGAGCATGAGACTCTTAATCTCAGGGTCGTGGGTTCGAGCCCCATGTTGGGCGGAACAAATTTTTCATAAAAGAGTTGAAAAACAGTAGTGGGAAAAATGGAGGGTAACACCACTGCTGCTATATTTTCTAAATTGTTATCGTGTTTACAACCAGAAATCTTTTTGTCTTGCTGATGGTGTGCATCAAAGTCTCTGTGGCGCAATCGGTTAGCGCGTTCGGCTGTTAACCGAAAGGTTGGTGGTTCAATCCCACCCAGGGACGGTGAATAATTGCATGTTTTTTGTAGGAGTCGTTGTTAATGAGGGGCACATACTAAAAACGCTTGTAAGTTTGTTGAGAGAAGGATTCTAGAACACCAAGCTTTAACTCTGAATCTAATCAATTTCATCTTGGTTGTTCATTTCAAAGGTGTGAAATATGACTGTTTGCCAGTGACAGCCAATACAAAGCAAATCAGAACACAAGAATCCTGAAAAAACTCAAGATTGGTTCAAAGAAAACGACTGCAGAAAAGCTGAGAAAAAGTGTAGAAAAACTAAACTTGTCACTCAACACATATTTATAAATGAATATTTAGCCTTTTTCATGTTAATTCAATTGTCCAAAGTATCAGCTGTTCTTCTGCAAGAAAGTCATTCGTTACGTCACAAACGGTTATAATTTTTTGGTATCAAAAACTGTGTAAATACAAGGCCCGGCTAGCTCAGTCGGTAGAGCATGAGACTCTTAATCTCAGGGTCGTGGGTTCGAGCCCCACGTTGGGCGGAACAAATTTTTCATGAAAGAGTTGAAACACAGTAGTGGGAAAAATGGAGGGTAACACCACTGCTGCTATATTTTCTAAATTGTTATCGTGTTTACAACCAGAAATCTTTTTGTCTTGCTGATGGTGTGCATCAAAGTCTCTGTGGCGCAATCGGTTAGCGCGTTCGGCTGTTAACCGAAAGGTTGGTGGTTCAATCCCACCTAGCGACGGTCGATGCTCGCATGTTTTTTGTAGGAGTCGTTGTTAATAAGGGGCACATACTAAACCATCCATCCATCCATCTTCTCCCGCTTATCCGGGGCCGGGTCGCGGGGGCAGCAGTCTAAGCAGGGATGCCCAGACTTCCCTCTCCACAGACACTTCTTCCAACTCCCCGGGAGGGATCCCGAGGCGTTCCCAGGCCAGCTGGGAGACATAGTCCCTCCAGCGCGTCCTGGGTCTTCCCCGGGGCCTCCTCCCAGTGGGACATGCCAGGAACACCTCCCCTGGGAGGCGTCCAGGAGGCATCCGGAACAGATGACCAAGCCACCTCAGCTGACTCCTCTCGATGTGGAGGAGCAGAGGCTCTACTCCGAGCTCCCCCCGGGTGACGTAGCTTCTCACCCTATCTCTAAGGGAGCGCCCAGCCACCCGGCGAAGGAAGCTCATTTCGGCCGCTTGTATCCGGGATCTTGTCCTTTCGGTCATGACCCAGAGCTCATGACCATAGGTGAGAGTAGGGACGTAGATCGACCGGTAAATCGAGAGCTTCGCCTTTCGGCTCAGCTCCCTTTTCACCACAACAGTGGTGAAAACACGATACAGCGACCGCATCACTGCAGAATCTGTCCGCCTGTCAATCTCGCGCTCCATCCTCCCCTCACTCGTGAACAGGACCCCGAGATACTTGAACTCCTCCACCTGAGGCAGGAGCACTCCACTGACCTGGAGAGGGCAGGCCACCTTTTTCCGGTCGAGAACCATGGCCTCAGACTTGGAGGTGCTGATCCTCATCCCAGCCGCTTCGCACTCGGCTGCAAACCGCCCCAAAGCACGCTGCAGGTCCAGGCCCGAAGAAGCCAACAGGACAACATCATCCGCAAACAGCAGCGATGAAATTCTGAGGTCCCCAAACCGGACCCCCTCCGGCCCCCGGCTGCGCCTTGAGATTCTGTCCATAAAAACTATGAACAGAACTGGTGATAAAGGGCAGCCCTGCCGGAGGCCAACGTGCACTGGGAACAGGTCTGACTTTGTGCCGGCAATGTGGACCAAGCTCCTGCTCTGGTTGTACAGGGACCGGACAGCCCTTAGCAGAGTGCCCCGGACCCCATACTCCCAGAGCACCTCCCACAGGACACCACGAGGGACACGGTCGAACGCCTTCTCCAAATCCACAAAGCACATGTGGACCGGTTGGGCGAACTCCCATGACCCCTCGAGGACCCTGCAGAGGGTATAGAGCTGGTCCAGTGTTCCACGACCAGGTCGAAACCCGCATTGTTCCTCCTGCATCCGAGGTTCGACTATCGGCCGAACTCTCCTCTCCAGTACCCTGGCATAGACTTTCCCCGGGAGGCTGAGGAGTGTGATCCCCCGGTAGTTGGAACACATCCTCCGGTCCCCCTTCTTGAAAAGAGGGACCACCACTCCGGTCTGCCATTCCAGAGGTACGGTCCCTGATTGCCACGCGATGCTGCAGAGACGTGTCAGCCAGGACAGTCCCACAGCATCTAGGCACCTGAGGTACTCAGGGCGGATCTCATCCACCCCCGGTGCCTTGCCACTGAGGAGCTTACCAACCACCTCAGTAACTTCGGCTTGGGTGATAGACGAATCCACCTCAACTACCCCAGCCTCTGCCTCCTCGACAGAGGACGTGACAGTGGGATTGAGAAGACCCTCAAAGTATTCCTTCCACCGCCCGACCACATCCCTGGTCGAGGTCAACAGCTCTCCACCTCCACTGTAAACAGTGTTGGTGGGGCACTGCTTTCCCCTCCTGAGGCGCCGGACAGTTTGCCAGAATTTCTTTGAGGACGACCGATAGTCCTCCTCCATGGCCTCCCCGAACTCCTCCCAGGTCCGAGTTTTTGCCTCTAACACAGCATTGGCTGCTGCGCGCTTGGCCTGCCGGTACCGGTCGGCTGTGTCCGAAGTCCCACAAGCCAACCAGGCCTGATAGGACTCCTTTTTCAGCTTGACGGCATCCCTTACTTCCGGTGTCCACCACCGGGTTCTGGGATTGCCGCCACGACAGGCACCAGAGACCTTACGGCCACAGCTTCGCACTGCGGCAGTGACAATAGAGGTGGAAAACATGGTCCACTCGGACTCCATGTCTCCAGCCTCCCCCGGTATCTGGTGGAAGCTCTCCCGGAGGTGGGAGTTAAAGCTCACTCTGACAGGGGGCTCGGCCAGACGTTCCCAACAGACCCTCAGCGTACGTTTGGGTCTGCCAGGTCTTTCCGGCCTCCTCCCCAGCCAGCGGATCCAACTCACCACCAGGTAGTGATCGGTTGATAGCTCAGCCCCTCTCTTCACCCGAGTGTCCAAAACACATGGTCGAAGGTCAGATGATACGACAACGAAGTCAATCATCGACCTTCGGCCTAAGGTGTCCTGGTGCCACGTGCACCGGTGGACACCCTTGTGCTTGAACATGGTGTTCGTTATGGACAAACCGTGACGGGCACAGAAGTCCAATAACAGAACACCACTCGGGTTCAGGTCGGGGAGGCCATTCCTCCCAATCACGCCCCTCCAGGTGACGCTGTCATCCCCCACGTGCGCATTGAAGTCCCCCAGGAGAACGATGGGGTCCCCGGTTGGAGCACTTTCCAGCACCCCTCCCAGGGACTCCAAGAAGGCCGGGTACTCTGCACTTCTGTTCGGCCCGTAGATCGTAACAACAGTGAGAGACCTGCCCCCAACCCGAAGGCGGAGGGAAGCGACCCTCTCGCTCACTGGGGAGAACTCCAACACATGGTGGCTGAGCTGGGGGGCTATGAGCAGGCCCACACCAGCATGCCGCCTCTCACCGCGGGGGACGCCAGAGTAGTGAAGAGACCAGCCCTTCTCGAGGAGCTGGGTTCCAGAGCCCAGGCTGTGCGTGGAGGTGAGCCCGACAATCTCTAGCCGGTAGCGCTCCACCTCCCGCACAAGCTCAGGCTCCTTCCCCCCTAGCGAGGTTACATTCCATGTCCCCAGAGCTAGCTTCTGTGTCCATGGATTGGGCCGCCGAGGTCCCCACCTTCGGCTGCCGCCCAGATCACAAAGCACCGGCCCCCTACGGTCCCTCCTGCGGGTGGTGGGCCTACTGGAGGGCGATCCCACGTGGCCTTTTCGGGCTGGGCCCGGCCGGGTCCCATGGGAAAAGACCCGGCCACCAGACGCTCGCCTGCGAGCCCCAACCCCAGGCCTGGCTCCAGGGTGGGGCCCCGGTGACGCCAATCCGGGCGACGTCGCGGAATCTGTTCTTGTCGTCGTGTGAGGGCTTCTGAACCGCTCTTAGTCTGACCCGTCACCTAGGACCTGTTTGCCTTTTGAGACCCTACCAGGGGCAGCAAGCCCCCGACAACATAGCCCCTAGGATCCTTCGAGCACGCTAACCCCTCCACCACGTTAAGGTGGCGGTTCTAGGAGGGGCACATACTAAACACGCTTGTAAATTTGTTGAGAAAGGGATTCTAGAACACCAAGCTTTACTCTGAATCTGATCAATTTCATCTTGGTTGTTCATTTCAAAGGTGTGAAATATGACTGTTTGCCAGTGACAGCCAATACAAAGCAAATCAGAACACAAGAATCCTGAAAAAAACTCAAGATTGGTTCAAAGAAAACGACTGCAGAAAAGCTGAGAAAAAGTGGAGAAATACTAAATTTGTCATTCAACACATATTTATAAAGGATTATTTAGCCTTTTTCATGTTAATTCAATTGTCCAAAGTACAAGCTGTTCTTCTGCAAGAAAGTCATTCGTTACTTCACAAACGGTTATAATTTTTTGGTATCAAAAACTGTATAAATGCAAGGCCCGGCTAGCTCAGTCGGTAGAGCATGAGACTCTTAATCTCAGGGTCGTGGGTTCGAGCCCCACGTTGGGCGGAACAAATTTTTCATAAAAGAGTTGAAACACAGTAGTGGGAAAAATGGAGGGTAACACCACTGCTGCTATATTTTCTAAATTGTTATCGTGTTTACAACCAGAAATCTTTTTGTCTTTCTGATGATTCGCATCAAAGTCTCTGTGGTGCAATCGGTTAGCGCGTTCGGCTGTTAACCGAAAGGTTGGTGGTTCAATCCCACCCAGGGACGGTGAATGCTCGCATGTTTTTTGTAGGAGTCGTTGTTAATGAGGGGCACATACTAAAAACGCTTGTAAGTTTGTTGAGAGAAGGATTCTAGAACACCAATCTTTAACTCTGAATCTGATCAATTTCATCTTGGTTGTTCATTTCAAAGGTGTGAAATATGACTGTTTGCCAGTGACAGCCAATACAAAGCAAATCAGAACACAAGAATCCTGAAAAAACTCAAGATTGGTTCAAAGAAAACGACTGCAGAAAAGCTGAGAAAAAGTGTAGAAAAACTAAACTTGTCACTCAACACATATTTATAAATGAATATTTAGCCTTTTTCATGTTAATTCAATTGTCCAAAGTATCAGCTGTTCTTCTGCAAGAAAGTCATTCGTTACGTCACAAACGGTTATAATTTTTTGGTATCAAAAACTGTGTAAACACAAGGCCCGGCTAGCTCGGTCGGTAGAGCATGAGACTCTTAATCTCAGGGTCGTGGGTTCGAGCCCCACGTTGGGCGGAACAAATTTTTCATGAAAGAGTTGAAACACAGTAGTGGGAAAAATGGAGGGTAACACCACTGCTGCTATATTTTCTAAATTGTTATCGTGTTTACAACAAGAAATCTTTTTGTCTTGATGATGGTGTGCATCAAAGTCTCTGTGGTGCAATCGGTTAGCGCGTTCGGCTGTTAACCGAAAGGTTGGTGGTTCAATCCCACCCAGCGACGGTCGATGCTCGCATGTTTTTTGTAGGAGTCGTTGTTAATAAGGGGCACATACTAAACACGCTTGTAAATTTGTTGAGAAAGGGATTCTAGAACACCAAGCTTTAACTCTGAATCTAATCAATTTCATCTTGGTTGTTCATTTCAAAGGTGTGAAATATGACTGTTTGCCAGTGACAGCCAATACAAAGCAAATCAGAACACAAGAATCCTGAAAAAACTCAAGATTGGTTCAAAGAAAACGACTGCAGAAAAGCTGAGAAAAAGTGTAGAAAAACTAAACTTGTCATTCAACACATATTTATAAAGGATTATTTAGCCTTTTTCATGTTAATTCAATTGTAGAAAGTATCAGCTGTTCTTCTGCAAGAAAGTCATTCGTTACTTCACAAACGGTTATAATTTTTTGGTATCAAAACTAGGTGAATGTAAGGCCCGGCTAGCTCAGTCGGTAGAGCATGAGACTCTTAATCTCAGGGTCGTGTGTACGAGCCCCACGTTGGTCAGAACAAATATTTCATAAAAGAGTTGAAAAACAGTAGTGGGAAAAATGGAGGGTAACACCACTGCTGCTATGTTTTCTAAATTGTTTTCGTGTTTACAACCAGAAATCATTTTGTCTTTCTGATGGTGTGCATCAAAGTCTCTGTGGTGCAATCGGTTAGCGCATTCGGCTGTTAACCGAAAGGTTGGTGGTTCAATCCCACCCAGGGACGGTCGATGCTTGCATGTTTTTTGTAGGAGTCGTTGTTAATAAGGGGCACATACTAAACACGCTTGTAAATTTGTTGAGAAAGGGATTCTAGAACACCAAGCTTTAACTCTGAATCTAATCAATTTCATCTTGGTTGTTCATTTCAAAGGTGTGAAATATGACTGTTTGCCAGTGACAGCCAATACAAAGCAAATCAGAACACAAGAATCCTGAAAAAACTCAAGATTAGTTCAAAGAAAACGACTGCAGAAAAGCTGAGAAAAAGTGAAGAAAAACTAAACTTGTCATTCAACACATATTTATAAATGAATATTTAGCCTTTTTCATGTTAATTCAATTGTCCAAAGTATCAGCTGTTCTTCTGCAAGAAAGTCATTCGTTACGTCACAAACGGTTATAATTTTTTGGTATCAAAAACTGTGTAAATGCAAGGCCCGGCTAGCTCAGTCGGTAGAGCATGTGACTCTTAATCTCAGGGTCGTGGGTTCGAGCCCCATGTTGGGCGGAACAAATTTTTCATGAAAGAGTTGAAACACAGTACTGGGAAAAATGGATGGTAACACCACTGCTGCAATATTTTCTAAATTGTTATCGTGTTTACAACCAGAAATCTTTTTGTCTTTATGATGGTGTGCGTCAAAGTCTCTGTGGCGCAGTCGGTTAGCGCGTTCGGCTGTTAACCGAAAGGTTGGTGGTTCAATACCATCCAGCGACGGTCGATGCTCGCATGTTTTTTGTAGGAGTCGTTGTTAATAAGGGGCACATACTAAACACGCTTGTAAATTTGTTGAGAAAGGGATTCTAGAACACCAAGCTTTAACTCTGAATCTAATCAATTTCATCTTGGTTGTTCATTTCAAAGGTGTGAAATATGACTGTTTGCCAGTGACAGCCAATACAAAGCAAATCAGAACACAAGAATCCTGAAAAAACTCAAGATTGGTTCAAAGAAAACGACTGCAGAAAAGCTGAGAAAAAGTGAAGAAAAACTAAACTTGTCATTCAACACATATTTATAAATGAATATTTAGCCTTTTTCATGTTAATTCAATTGTCCAAAGTATCAGCTGTTCTTCTGCAAGAAAGTCATTCGTTACGTCACAAACAGTTATAATTTTTTGGTATCAAAAACTGTGTAAACACAAGGCCCGGCTAGCTCAGTCGGTAGAGCATGAGACTCATAATCTCAGGGTCGTGGGTTCGAGCCCCATGTTGGGCGGAACAAATTTTTCATGAAAGAGTTGAAACACAGTACTGGGAAAAATGGATGGTAACACCACTGCTGCAATATTTTCTAAATTGTTATCGTGTTTACAACCAGAAATCTTTTTGTCTTTATAATGGTGTGCATCAAAGTCTCTGTGGCGCAATCGGTTAGCGCATTCGGCTGTTAACCGAAAGGTTGGTGGTTCAATCCCACCCAGTGACGGACGATGCTTGCAAGTTTTTTGTAGGAGTCGTTGTTAATGAGGGGCACATACTAAACACGCTTGTAAGTTTGTTGAGAAAGGGACTCTAGAACACCAAGCTTTAACTCTGAATCTGATCAATTTCATATTGGTTGTTTATTTCGAAGGTGTGAAATATGACTGTTTGCCAGTGACAGCCAATACAAAGCAAATCAGAACACAAGAATCCTGAAAAAAACTCAAGATTGGTTCAAAGAAAACGACTGCAGAAAAGCTGAGAAAAAGAGGAGAAAAACTAAATTTGTCATTCAACACATATTTATAAAGGATTATTTAGCCTTTTTCATGTTAATTCAATTGTCCAAAGTATCAGCTGTTCTTCTGCAAGAAAGTCATTCGTTACTTCACAAACGGTTATAATTTTTTGGTATCAAAAACTGTATAAATGCAAGGCCCGGCTAGCTCAGTCGGTAGAGCATGAGACTCTTAATCTCATGGTCGTGGGTTCGAGCCCCACGTTGGGCGGAACAAATTTTTCATAAAAGAGTTGAAAAACAGTAGTGGGAAAAATGGAGGGTAACACCACTGCTGCTATATTTTCTAAATTGTTATCGTGTTTACAACCAGAAATCTTTTTGTCTTTCTGATGATGTGCATCAAAGTCTCTTTGGCGCAATCGGTTAGTGCGTTCGGCTGTCAACCGAAAGGTTGGTGGTTCAATCCCACCCAGGGACGGTTGATGCTCGCATGTTTTTTGTAGGAGTCGTTGTTAATAAGGGGCACATACTAAACACGCTTGTAAGTTTGTTGAGAAAAGGATTCTAGAACACCAAGCTTTAACTCTGAATCTAATCAATTTCATCTTGGTTGTTCATTTCAAAGGTGTGAAATATGACTGTTTGCCAGTGACAGCCAATACAAAGCAAATCAGAACACAAGAATCCTGAAAAAAACTCAAGATTGGTTCAAAGAAAACGACTGCAGAAAAGCTGATAAAAAGTGTAGAAAAACTAAATTTGTCATTCAACACATATTTATAAAGGATTATTTAGCCTTTTTCATGTTAATTCAATTGTACAAAGTATCAGCTGTTCTTCTGCAAGAAAGTCATTCGTTACTTCACAAACGGTTATAATTTTTTGGTATCAAAAACTGTGTAAATGTAAGGCCCGGCTAGCTCAGTCGGTAGAGCATGAGACTCTTAATCTCAGGGTCGTGGGTTCGAGCCCCACGTTGGGCGGAACAAATTTTTCATAAAAGAGTTGAAAAACAGTAGTGGGAAAAATGGAGGGTAACACCACTGCTGCTATATTTTCTAAATTGTTATCGTGTTTACAACCAAAAATCTTTTTGTCTTTCTGATGGTGTGCATCAAAGTCTCTGTGGCGCAATCGGTTAGCGCGCTCGGCTGGTAACCGAAAGGTTGGTGGTTCAATCCCACCCAGGGACGGTCGATGCTCGCATGTTTTTTGTAGGAGTCGTTGTTAATGAGGGGCACATACTAAAAACGCTTGTAAATTTGTTGAGAAAGGGATTCTAGAACACCAAGCTTTAACTCTGAATCTGATCAATTTCATCTTGGTTGTTCATTTCAAAGGTGTGAAATATGACTGTTTGCCAGTGACAGCCAATACAAAGCAAATCAGAACACAAGAATCCTGAAAAAAACTCAAGATTGGTTCAAAGAAAACGACTGCAGAAAAGCTGATAAAAAGTGTAGAAAAACTAAATTTGTCATTCAACACATATTTATAAATGAATATTTAGCCTTTTTCATGTTAATTCAATTGTCCAAAGTATCAGCTGTTCTTCTGCAAGAAAGTCATTCGTTACTTCACAAACGGTTATAATTTTTTGGTATCAAAAACTGTGTAAATGCAAGGCCCGGCTAGCTCAGTCGGTAGAGCATGAGACTCTTAATCTCAGGATCGTGGGTTCGAGCCCCACGTTGGGCGGAACAAATTTTTCATAAAAGAGTTGAAAAACAGTAGTGGGAAAAATGGAGGGTAACACCACTGCTGCTATATTTTCTAAATTGTTATCGTGTTTACAACCAGAAATCTTTTTGTCTTTCTGATGGTGTGCATCAAAGTCTCTGTGGCGCAATCGGTTAGCGCGTTCGGCTGTTAACCGAAAGGTTGGTGGTTCAATCCCACCCAGGGAAGGTTGATGCTTGCTTGTTTTTTGTAGGAGTCGTTGTTAATGAGGGGCACATACTAAAAACGCTTGTAAATTTGTTGAGAAAGGGATTCTAGAACACCAAGCTTTAACTCTGAATCTAATCAATTTCATCTTGGTTGTTCATTTCAAAGGTGTGAAATATGACTGTTTGCCAGTGACAGCCAATACAAAGCAAATCAGAACACAAGAATCCTGAAAAAAACTCAAGATTGGTTCAAAGAAAACGACTGCAGAAAAGCTGAGAAAAAGTGGAGAAAAACTAAATTTGTCATTCAACACATATTTATAAAGGATTATTTAGCCTTTTTCATGTTAATTCAATTGTCCAAAGTATCAGCTGTTCTTCTGCAAGAAAGTCATTCGTTACTTCACAAACGGTTATAATTTTTTGGTATCAAAACTAGGTGAACGTAAGGCCCGGCTAGCTCAGTCGGTAGAGCATGAGACTCTTAATCTCGGGGTCGTGTGTTCGAGCCCCACGTTGGGCGGAACAAATATTTCATAAAAGAGTTGAAAAACAGTAGTGGGAAAAATGGAGGGTAACACCACTGCTGCTATATTTTCTAAATTGTTATCGTGTTTACAACCAGAAATCATTTTGTCTTTCTGATGATGTGCATCAAAGTCTCTTTGGCGCAATCGGTTAGCGCGTTCGGCTGTCAACCGAAAGGTTGGTGGTTCAATCCCACCCAGGGACGGTCGATGCTCGCATGTTTTTTGTAGGAGTCGTTGTTAATAAGGGGCACATACTAAACACGCTTGTAAGTTTGTTGAGAAAAGGATTCTAGAACACCAAGCTTTAACTCTGAATCTGATCAATTTCATCTTGGTTGTTCATTTCAAAGGTGTGAAATATGACTGTTTGCCAGTGACAGCCAATACAAAGCAAATCAGAACACAAGAATCCTGAAAAAAACTCAAGATTGGTTCAAAGAAAACGACTGCAGAAAAGCTGATAAAAAGTGTAGAAAAACTAAATTTGTCATTCAACACATATTTATAAAGGATTATTTAGCCTTTTTCATGTTAATTCAATTGTACAAAGTATCAGCTGTTCTTCTGCAAGAAAGTCATTCGTTACTTCACAAACGGTTATAATTTTTTGGTATCAAAAACTGTGTAAATGTAAGGCCCGGCTAGCTCAGTCGGTAGAGCATGAGACTCTTAATCTCAGGGTCGTGGGTTCGAGCCCCACGTTGGGCGGAACAAATTTTTCATAAAAGAGTTGAAAAACAGTAGTGGGAAAAATGGAGGGTAACACCACTGCTGCTATATTTTCTAAATTGTTATCGTGTTTACAACCAAAAATCTTTTTGTCTTTCTGATGGTGTGCATCAAAGTCTCTGTGGCGCAATCGGTTAGCGCGCTCGGCTGGTAACCGAAAGGTTGGTGGTTCAATCCCACCCAGGGACGGTCGATGCTCGCATGTTTTTTGTAGGAGTCGTTGTTAATGAGGGGCACATACTAAAAACGCTTGTAAATTTGTTGAGAAAGGGATTCTAGAACACCAAGCTTTAACTCTGAATCTGATCAATTTCATCTTGGTTGTTCATTTCAAAGGTGTGAAATATGACTGTTTGCCAGTGACAGCCAATACAAAGCAAATCAGAACACAAGAATCCTGAAAAAAACTCAAGATTGGTTCAAAGAAAACGACTGCAGAAAAGCTGATAAAAAGTGTAGAAAAACTAAATTTGTCATTCAACACATATTTATAAATGAATATTTAGCCTTTTTCATGTTAATTCAATTGTCCAAAGTATCAGCTGTTCTTCTGCAAGAAAGTCATTCGTTACTTCACAAACGGTTATAATTTTTTGGTATCAAAAACTGTGTAAATGTAAGGCCCGGCTAGCTCAGTCGGTAGAGCATGAGACTCTTAATCTCATGGTCGTGGGTTCGAGCCCCACGTTGGGCGGAACAAATTTTTCATAAAAGAGTTGAAAAACAGTAGTGGGAAAAATGGAGGGTAACACCACTGCTGCTATATTTTCTAAATTGTTTTCGTGTTTACAACCAGAAATCTTTTTGTCTTTCTAATAATGCGCATCAAAGTCTCTGTGGCGCAATCGGTTAGCGCGTTCGGCTGTTGAGAAAGGGATTCTAGAACACCAAGCTTTAACTCTGAATCTGATCAATTTCATCTTGGTTGTTCATTTCAAAGGTGTGAAATATGACTGTTTGCCAGTGACAGCCAATACAAAGCAAATCAGAACACAAGAATCCTGAAAAAAACTCAAGATTGGTTCAAAGAAAACGACTGCAGAAAAGCTGAGAAAAAGTGGAGAAATACTAAATTTGTCATTCAACACATATTTATAAAGGATTATTTAGCCTTTTTCATGTTAATTCAATTGTCCAAAGTATCAGCTGTTCTTCTGCAAGAAAGTCATTTGTTACTTCACAAACGGTTATAATTTTTTGGTATCAAAACTAGGTGAATGTAAGGCCCGGCTAGCTCAGTCGGTAGAGCATGAGACTCTTAATCTCAGGGCCGTGGGTTCGAGCCCCACGTTGGGCGGAACAAATATTTCATAAAAGAGTTGAAAAACAGTAGTGGGAAAAATGGAGGGTAACACCATTGCTGCTATGTTTTCTAAATTGTTTTCGTATTTACAACCAGAAATCTTTTTGTCTTTCTGATGGTGTGCATCAAAGTCTCTGTGGTGCAATCGGTTAGCGCGTTCGGCTGTTAACCGAAAGGTTGGTGGTTCAATCCCACCCAGGGACGGTTGATGCTCGCATGTTTTTTGTAGGAGTCTTTGTTAATGAGGGGCACATACTAAAAACGCTTGTAAATTTGTTGAGAAAGGGATTCTAGAACACCAAGCTTTAACTCTGAATCTAATCAATTTCATCTTGGTTGTTCATTTCAAAGGTGTGAAATATGACTGTTTGCCAGTGACAGCCAATACAAAGCAAATCAGAACACAAGAATCCTGAAAAAACTCAAGATTGGTTCAAAGAAAACGACTGCAGAAAAGCTGAGAAAAAGTGTAGAAAAACTAAACTTGTCACTCAACACATATTTATAAAGGATTATTTAGCCTTTTTCATGTTAATTCAATTGTCCAAAGTATCAGCTGTTCTTCTGCAAGAAAGTCATTCGTTACTTCACAAACGGTTATAATTTTTTGGTATCAAAAACTGAGTAAATACAAGGCCTGGCTAGCTCAGATGGTAGAGCATGAGACTCTTAATCTCAGGGTCGTGGGTTCGAGCCCCACGTTGGGTGGAACAAATTTTCCACAAAGTGTTGAAAAACATTAGGGGGAAAAATGGAGGGTAACACCGTTGCTGCTATATTTTCTAAATTGTTATTGAAATCAGATAAATTGTTAAAGCAAATCAGATAACAAGAACCCTGAAAAAACTCAAGATTGGTTTAAAGAAAACGACTGCAGAAAAGCTGAGAAAAAGTGTAGAAAAACTAAACTTGTAAAAGCAGTTTTTAGGTAAATGGAGGGTAACACCGTTGCTGCTATAGTTTCTAAAGTATCGTGTTTACGAGCCAGCAATGGTATTGTCTTTATTGATATGCAGTAAAGTCTCTGAGGCACAATCAGTTAGCGCGTTAGTCATTGTTAATAAGGGGCACATACTAAAAACGCATGAAAGTCCACATCACAGGAGTCTTTTCACTATCACCTAAACAGGTTCATTCCAGGTTGGTTATTTACATTATACAAGTAAAACATGTGTAGTCATTAAATGGCTTAAAAACTACATCGTTCTTATTTATTTGAAAATTACATTAAACTTTTTGTGATTTATACAGGAACCAGTGCCAATGCACTGAATTTTTAGCTATATCTCCTTGAAGGCCTGAATAGCTGGAATCAAGTTCAAGGGGTTGCAGCTGTTACCAGCAAGCAGTCCTTTCTGCCTACATATTCTAGGGAAATGGTCCACTGCAGTTACATCGGCAGTCACAAAGTGTTTGGCCGGGCGGGTTGTCCCAACTTTTAGGCCACCTTACACTGATAAGCTTTATATGTATCTAGATTTTTAATCTACAACACGTTTTCGACAGTTCAAGCATTTAAGTGGCACCCAAATGTGGGGCTGAAATTCACGTTCTGTTTCAGTCCGGTCCTTACCAGTTCTGTATTGGCACCGGGTTTCTGTACTAAACTCTAGTTCAGAGTTAAACCACTCATTCAGAGTTAAACCACACACTCACAAGTTCCAAAACATGTTCCCCTGTGAACACCCCCCTAGACAGTGAAACGTTACACAGGTAACCCCCGAAAATTGCTAAAAGATGTTATGTGTTGTTATGTGTTTACTCATTCTGAATGAAACACTAAATTTGTTGCTCTCAATTTTTGTTGCTGCTTATTTAGCCAAAATCTGCACCATCCCCATGCTGGGTTTAGCATCTTAAGGATTGTAAGAACAACAGAGCTGATATTTTGGTTAAACCATCCCATACCATGTGTTTAGAAAAGATGCTTCCAGAAACAAAATGTCCCATCTCAGCAGGGGCTTTAATGAGTTTATCGTCCTGAGGAGCAAACACTCATCGCACGCTCTCTGGCTCTTGGTATCCAGGACCATTATAAACACAGATTGACCTCTCCTGACACTTCCTATGGATTTTCCCCTCGTTTGCAGATGTTAATTAACTTCAGAGAGGCTTCATTTAGGACTAATCTGCTTGAAATGGGACATGTCTGCCAAGAAAGTGTCAAGGTTGTCCAGAGGGTTCTCTAAACAGACTGCAGCAGTGTGCAAGACAAGGGGATCAGAGGATGGGTTGGGTTTTTGTTCTTCTGTTATGAGATGTTTGTGGAAAAGATACTAGAAAATATAATTCATATAAACAATTTTTTTTCAAAAAGCAGATTTTGTTTGTAGGAGAAGAATTTGCCACATGTTTTTTGCTTTTGGTTCTGCAGTTGCTTCTATGACCTCAGCAAAAAAAATTGTCTGTACAGTTTCTTCCATCTTTCCTCAAGATGTTCAGCAGATGTGACTTTCCTCCAATTTTTTTAATCTTTAAGCCCCATGGAATGCTTCTCCATTGTTTTAATGTTGTAATAGCAAAAAAAAAACCCAGCTTTCTTTCAAAGCTTTTATGAGCAACACACACACATAGAAAGATTAAGTAAAGCACAACATTTTTCAGCCAGAGAAATATGATTAGTGGAAAATCCACCTGTTGACCATCAACTGACTGGAATTCAGAAAACCCAGATTTGAACTCTTTTCAGACATGAATTGTTTCCCTTTTTCTGATTCAGAAGACTTGAATATTCAACAAAAAGTCTTAAATTATTGTTTTATTCTTGCAATATTGGGCAATATGTCTTTGTCTTATAGTGACTTTCTTATAAGTTCATTAAGAGCCTATTGTTCAATCAAATGGCAGCGAGCCATTGTTGGATGGAATCTGAAGAAATTTTACTACTCTAAAACAAAGCTTGGCAGCACACCACAACAACTGGAGAAGTAAGAAGGGTGTTTAATAGTCATAATCACATTAATTTGTGTATATGGAATTATTTTTCAGATTGTGAATTAGAGATATGAGTTTTTATTTAAAGTTTAGAAAAGCTAACTAAACATCAGGATTTTTGAGTGTTCACAGCTTGAACTTTATCATGTAAAAAAAACATGTTGTTAAAGCTAGTTTATGCAATGAATATTCAATTTTGGACTTCATCAAATAGCTGATGGGTTTCTCTCAAATCTTGGCATGTCCTGTGATGACGATGATGACATACTTGCATTATACTGAAAACTTTGACATAATTCAAGTCTGAAGGGATTAAACTGGTAAAATAAATCAAATGCTAGTATTTGTATGTAGAATGTCTTTGCAATGTGCATAATCTGAATAATCCGGAAATGTGTACTTTGTGTTCATAGCAAAGTGCTTCTCAGGAGTTGAGAGGATTTTAGATGTTCAAGACGAGAACTTTACACTGAACAACCAACTTTCAACATGCCGAATGTATTGGTTGCATGTTCTGAAGGGGTTAAGATTGATCTGCTCGCTTAGAGTTTATAGGGAATCTCTTCTTTATTTCAGAGATGCTGCTAACCAGCTATAACTCAAACCATTCCTTCATTCTTTACAAAAAAAAGGTTTTTGGAAACTGAAAAAATAAAATATTGCTGCCAAATATTTTTAATCTATAGGTTTACAATAGCTGCTGAAAATCCTGTTAAAATGTGATGAGAATGTAAGGGTTATATTGATTGGAAATCAATACTTTGTGTAATTGTCAGAGATCCACCAGTGTCATCCAATGAGATTTCTAACTCATACTCACACGAGTCTTATCACCTGAGATCCATGTCACCGGAGTTCTAGCAATCCTACCGAGCATTCCAGTCAATGCACTATCAATGCTTTACAGGGTGCAAAATGAGATTTAATGTGTTCCAAGCTATAGTTTAAATAAAAATGTATGCGGCCAGTGCCTGTATCTGTACTTTACCTTGTTAGATTCACAAGTGCAGACTGATGGATGCTCAGCTGGCTGATAATTGCCAGAATTAAAAAAAAAAATCAAATGCTGGTATATTTATGTAGAATGTCTTTGCAACATCTATAAAGTCATCTATAATAGCAACAATAGCAAAGTGCTGCTAATCAGTGGGGTGGATTTTACCTGTAAAAGAGGACTCTCCACTAAACAATGAATTACCACTTCTAAATGTGATCATTTTTACTCACACCTATCTTTCATAAAAGCACAACAAAAGTACTGTTGACGAGAATTGTTAACTAACGTTGTGCTTCAAAGTCAGCTTTTTTGCTTATCGTTCAAAGAATAACTTCTTGAGTACATTTTTCATTCAATGATCGTGCACCCTTACTCAAGCAAATAATTCAGTAATAACTTAACCTGCGTATATATTTCCACAAGTACTTTTTATTTTACTAGAGTAATATTTTTGGATACGCTAAAAACCGACGTTGCCTCATGCTCTCGTTAACAGATAAAAACACGAATAGCTCGCCTTCAGCGCAGACAGCCTCAGCGACTCGATCATAAGCTTGGTCCTCGGCAAACAAGTCTTCTTTAAAACATTTTATGGATCAAAATTACTTGATATTTTTAAATTTTGAGTATGAGGCGACTGTCTTCCATCGGAGTTGTTGGCGGGTCCTGTGTGTGACGTAACTTCCTGTTCAGCTAAATCTATCTATTCATTTCACACTGTTGCTTATAAGGTTAAAAGTCCTTGTTTTCATTGTGAAGGATTTTCTGTGGGTGCTCTTAGACTTAGAGGTTGTTAACACTATTGTTTGACCCTTGAAAACAGAAAGATTTTTTATTTGTTCAAATTATGGAAGTTAATTACTTTTTGACACAATTCATGTGCTTTCTTGCAGTCCGTCAGTGCGTGCAGACCGTCATAAACTCGAGCCGATATGGCGGCAATTCCGTGACAAAAATCGACGCCTTCACGATCAGCGCACGCGTTGTCTTGAATGCGGTTATCTGGAACTGAGCGATCCAGTGTGGAAGCTGTAATCCGGTAACGTTAACTTTGCCCCGGGGAACCGGGAGAATTCTCGGTGCGGTAGCTCTGCCCTGACCATAAATGGGCCATCTTTTTTGTTTTTGTTTATCCAGAAATAAATTAATGGCCGAACGAACCTGTGAGTGAAAGCTATATTTTACACGTGTGAAATGAAATAATGGAACAAGAGATGGAGAAATCTGCTCTCTAACTGCATAAAATTTTGGTTCATTGTTTTTTTTCTTATTATGTGCTAACTGCACTAAAAGCCGAGATATATATATATATATATATATATATATATATATATATATATATATATATATATATATATATATATATATATGAATGACAAGAACAACTGCAAATGTTTTAAGTTCAGTTTTCACTCTCTATTAAGAGTACATGTGAAAGTATATGTGATATATTTATATATATATATATATATATATATATATATATATATATATATATATATGTGTGTGTGTGTGCGTGTGTGCGTGTGCGTGTGTGTGTGTGCGTGCGTGCGTGTGTGTGTGTGCGTGCGTGTGCGTGTGTGTGTGTTACATTGTATGTATACAGTGAATAAAAGCAATTTATTCTGTTCTATTCTATAATTACCCATAATAAACATCCGAAAATATTTATCACTCCGGTTCTCTGCATGCCAAAAAAGGACGCGCTGGACACGCAGACGGATGCGGTGTGACGCGCGTCACGCTCCTAACGATCCTTCCCTGCGTGGATTCATCACGCAGCAGCCGGACGCTGCGCCAAGCGTTCATCCGGTGCACCGAGCTCCCTCGCGCTCTCAGGGCGGTTCTTGTGAAGCGGGATCGGGATCTTTGGGTTTGTTGAACTTTGGCTCGCGCTTGAAGCTGCGGGTGAGAAGGGATGCGCGGCACTGAGGAGGAGAGAGCGGGTCGAGCGCGCGTCGATCTCCGGCTGCGGAGGGTTTGATGGGCTTTTCATGAGTCTGGAGGTTCATCTTTCTCATCCTCCTCCACGCGCACCATGCGGCCGGTGCTTCTCGGGGTTGTTCTGGTAACTTTCGGGCTTTGGGAGCCGTCTCTTTCACGCGTGTACACGAACCACTGGGCTGTTCGGATCCCGGGAGGACTCGAGGACGCGGAGCAGCTCGCCTCCAAATATGGCTTCACTAATTTGGGTCAGGTGAGAGCGTTTTGCGATTCATTTCTCAAGTTGATAACAGTTAAATGTTTTTTTTTGTTGACACAAGAGTGCAATCATTAATGCAATCATCAATTGTTGTTTAATATGGGGTTATTTAGGAGCGATATCTTTTCTAAAAGCTTTTAGTTGTTTTGCGAACTGAAATAAAAAAGTGGAAAATGGACCACCGTTTGAATCTTGCTTTACTTGATCTATAAACGGTGTGTACGCGCTTAAATTAATATTTTAATTGCTTAGATTAAAGTGGTTTCCATGGCGTGTCATCAAACCGGGGGTCGGCCATGTTGGAGATCCTCTCCAGAGAAAATATAATTGAACAGATCGGGATAATTGAACCAGAAAATGGTAAATTCCCAGCTAACAAATTTATGCTTCATGAACGTTTTGGGAACGTTAGCTAAAATGTTGTATAAACGTTAGTTTGTTAGTTTTAACATTGTCTCAAGGTTATTAAAACATTTTCAAAACAAAAAAGTATATAAAACATGTCCTAGTAATGTTCTGAGAACATAGCTCCCAAAACGTTTTCTTTTAACATTATGAGAACGTTTATAACACATAAAAACCGTTCAATGAATGTTCTGTGAATGGCGTTTAGATAACGTTTTAGTTTAACGTTATTAGAATGTTACTAGAACGTTCTTTTGGAAACGACATGAGCTAATATTTAGACAAGCTTTAAATAACGTCAGCGAATGTTTTGATAACGTTCCGTGAAATACTAAAGAGTGCTGAAAGTTATAATAAATCAAGAAATGTGCAAAAAACAACATCAAGCCTATGTTTTCCATACAAGTAGATTAGATTAGAGTTAACTCTGTTGTCGAAACCCTATGAATGCTGATATGAGAAGATCAAATGCGAATGTTTTCAATATTCTTGCTTTGTAAATCCTGGTTTATCACAAGCACCTCCTTTCCTCTGACATTTTTTTTGGACTCCTCTCTTGATTTAATATATGTTTTGGCAGTCTGTAGTATTTGGTCTGAACGATCAACACAGCCAAAACACAGCACTAATTAACCATTTCTCGCTGAACAAGTGAGTCCTGTTCTGTTTAATGGGATTTTCCAAAATGGCCAACTTCTGATTTGAGGATGCGCAGTAAAAATCACTATATTGCACATCAAAGGCCAACATGAACATTTGTTCAGTTTTATATAGAGAGCTCGATAACTGCCTGACCAGCAGGTATTTTGATGAAAACTGAAAGCGGGTCCCACAGACCCGAACACCATACAAGGTTTATGAGCTCCAGGGTCACGTGTGATGAAACCCTCACACTACTCATGCTCAGAGATTGTTTTACTTTACTTTTATTCTTGTTTTCCACAAACAAAAGCTACATTCTTCATGTTCCCGCATCCAAACACTTACTGCTGACAATCAACTGGACAACCAAAGCGGTTGACTTTTTAAGCTCTGGAGACATGCGCTCACACTAACAGCGAAGAGAAACATGCAGAGTGAGGTCAGCGTCAGAGTTTATTTGAGTTGGAAACACATGTAAGTTTATCACAGCAGCTCGTTCTACGAGCACAGATTCAGTTCTTTCACATCATGACGATGCAGTTAAACACAACACAACGAAAGATTATCAGCGAATGTAAAATTGACATGAAAGTGGAAAAATTATGACTTTTATTAGCAATATTTTCAGTGTTTAAATATGATCCTAAATGTGAAACGTACTCGATGTCTGATATTTGTGTTGTTTTAACAAGTTATGAATATATTTTTAGTAACAATTTATCTGAAACTGTCTCTAAAGAGGCAGAAACTGTCAAATAAAAGAGGGAAATTCCCTGGCCCTGATATATAATATTGTAAAAATGTTAATTGCACAACAATTTTGACTTAAATGGTTCATGTTTAAAAAAAATTTCAACTTGTTTTGACAATAAAAAATAGTTGAAAACCCTTAGTTAATGATCAGGTTTGTACAACTTTAATTCTAGAGCAAAAATCTGCTTTTATTTTTACAAGAAGTAAAGGTTTAACAATATTGTAATATTATCGCTATTGACTGAAATAAAAAAAAAAATATATTGTGATGTATTTTTTTTGGCCATATTGCCCAGCCCTACTTTTAAGGAAGAGTGTTTCTTAGAGAGAGCGTCACGGTGGCGCAGTGGGTAGCACGGTCGTCTCACAGCAAGAAGGTCGCTGGTTCTAGGTGGCATTTCTGTGTGGAGTTTGCATGTTCTCCCCGTGATCGTGTGGGTTTTCTCCGGGTGCTCCGGTTTCCCCACAAATCCAAAGACATGCGGAATAAGTGAATTGAATAAGAACAATTGCCCATAGTGTGAATGTTTCCCAGCGATGGGTTGCGGCAGGGAAGGGCATCCGCTGCGTAAAACATATGCCAGTGAGTTGGCGGTTCATTCCGCTGTGGCGACCCCGAAAGGGAATAAAGCCGACATGAAGATGGATGGATGGATGTTTCTTAGAGATGCAACATTTTGGTGAAAATGCATCTTATTGAAATTATTTGCTATGTGAAACTAAATATAGACAGCATCTATGGGATCTAATTCACTTAAGAATTTAAGTTTAAAATAATACGGGTTTAAAGTATTTGCGGAAATGTATGGCGCAAAAACAATAAATGTCAAAACATCCAAATATAAATTGGCTCTCAATTATACGCTGTTTTCTCAACGTAAGCATCATTCCATGCTTGCGTTTCCATTTCTTACGATTTTAGTTTCTTGTAAATGAAGGCTCGCTCTAGCGCCACCATTGGCTCTTCATCTCTGATTGACAGCTCTTCCTCTAGTCAATCCAAGAAAGGAAAGAAAAGCAAACAGAAAAACTGTTAAATGAATTGAGACTTTTGAGACGCAAACGGCTACGCGAGACCACTGTCCGCCTATCTAAGCGAGAGTACAGAGCTGTGTTCTCGACATAAGCAGGGCCCCAATTGCTTCAGGAGTTTAAACGTACCAGAGGTACGTAACTATCAGCACCATGAGCTGTGGGAGGAATCTGAGCTGTTTTTGAAGAGTTTGTTTTAAGGGAGTCGAGTGATGGAGTTACTACACCGACTCTTCTCTTGCGGATCTCATACACAGCTGGGATAGTTTGTATTGTGTTTTTGAACACGTTATGAACAAGTACATAAAGTTCACTAAGTTTATTAATTTAAGTTAATATAAAGTTTTCTCGATGCTCTGCTTGCTGAGTTTAACTGTATTCAGTCTCTGATTCTCCTCTTATTGAGGATCTACTCCGTTTGCGAGTCCAGAGATTTAGATTGGTGATTTCTGAGTAAAAGAATTTCATATCTCGAGTTAGCCTTCATCACTCGAATGCACGGGAGGCTTTCTCACATTAGCTACTCGGCTAACCAGCAGAAGGGGCTGGCATTGCTAGCTCAGGCTGAGGTCTTAAAAAGGTCTCATGGTGTAAAAAACCGTGGCTCAGAGCACATACCTCTTTATCACTGGCGGTAAGAACATAAGCTTTGTTGTAAAGCATTTTGAGCTCTGAAACTTTCAGTGTTGTTTTATTGTTGCTTCAGATCTTGTGTTTGAAAATATCAGAAACTTTTTGGTTCCGTAGTGTGCCCTCCTTAAAAAAAGGCACCACATACTTGAACGTACTAAAATTATTGCCATTTAAATGTAACCCTGTTTTTTCCCTGAAGTAAAAATGTTAATCAAAGGGTTTTTTTTAACAGGAAGCTGTTGCAGATAAAGAAACAACACCTACTGTAATTGCTGGTTTATTACATAGCTTACTAAACTGGAGAAACAGCATGAGAAGTGTGTATAGGTGGGGCATGGGGCCCAAAATAATTTTCTTTCAGAGGGTCCTTGCTCGGATATCTTGCATAAGCACAGTGAAACATTCTTAAGCTGGTTAGTCTATTTAGAAGTCTGTGTTTGTGTTGTTTTGTTGCTGTGTAGATCGGTGGCCTGGAGCATCACTATCACTTCCATCACAGACGGGTCGTGCGCAGATCCACATTTGCCACTCGAGGCGCTCACAGCTTCATTCACATGGACCCCAAGGTACTCTTCTGCAAAACACTCTGCTGATGATACAAAGATATTTAGTTGTTATTGTTTTTTTTTATTCCATTTCAACATGGATGAAAATGAGAGTGTTAATAGAAATTCATCTTCGTATTGGCTCTAATATGCTAGGTTGTTTAAAGATCAGCGATGTGATGATTTATCTATTACAGTTCTGCTGTCCGGTTTGGTTTCTGCTCTTCACTGGGTCACTTGCAGCCTCGGGTAACAAAAGCGATCAATGTTACATAACTAGAGCAGCGGCACAGACAGCTCTTAGGTTTTGGACCAGAGAGACAATGGAGAGAGGAAGTTTGTTGTGTCTATGGTAAACTATATGTGTCTATGGTTTTCTAAACTATTAGAAAAAACTGCTTAATGTAGTTGGCTGTGAACGTTGTAGGCACACGCAATTAAAACTCAATAAAAAGACACAATAACTCTATTCAAGTATAAATAAAGTTGTAAAAAATCAGTAAAAAAATCTACTCACATGAAAGCAGAGCCGATATCTAATCAATCTGTTGCCATAAAGGGAATCTGAACCCTATTGCACTGCTTTTTCAAAACCCAGCAAGTGGACAGTGGGAGGAACATGATGTGCACGACTCGTTTTGAGGAGCAGAACCTGTTTAGGAGATTCAAAGATAGATTAATACTGCCCTTTGAAGGTTATTTAGGGAGCAGTGATAGTTTAGAGGGGTGAAAATGTATTATAAGTCTTTTAAAAGGGGGTAGTATGGCACCTTTAAGCATGTCATGCCCAAAAAAACCTTGGTGCCATTCCAGTTTAAAAATTCCCCTGGAAAGAGCGCATACTTCTCTGTTGAAGGGCATCTGATCACGGTGTGCTTTGGGGCACGGCCCAATCAGATGCTTCATCAGTGTCAGGGTTGGGTTTCCTCCAGCAAGAGCCATCACGCTGAAACAAGTTGGAGCCTCTCTTCGGTGGGTGATTCGTCCTCACAAAAGGACACGCAGAATTAGATCTATGAGGTGTTCAATCTGCGGTTGATGGATGGTGATGGAAGTCTGTAGCTCTATTCACAGAAGATACTCTTCAAAATGGAATGCATTCGATATATATTTGTTTATTGTGTGTTATGAAGCTGTTGTTACAGTGGGTTATTGTTATAATTTTGAGTGTGGATTGTTAAAGCTCAGTTAGAGGCCACCTGTGACTTTTTTTTTTTTTAGTTTTATTTACTTTATTTTTATTAAGCCCAATCAAAAGAATGATTTGAGACGGAGCACATCTCTGCACACAAGCTCAGATGAACTCTGCAGCTGCAGCCGATCATTTGCTTGGATGTCACACTTAAAGGTTTAGCTTTAAACTAGACCTCTGTATGCTTATTTAACATTTAAGCCCATTCATTTCTCTTGTAAGTCTCATACAAATGTGGATTTTAGGATAAGCTGTGCAGGCTGCTGGCACTGGAAGCACTGGTAGAGCCAAAACCACAGAGATAAGGAAGAGATAAGCGTTGACTTTGAGGCACATTTTTGATTTTTGAACAGTTTCGTTATGGCTTTTAAGAAGAGGGTAATTTCTACAAACTGTAATTATAGAAGTGAAGCATAACCTTTGCTTGTGGCCTGTATTTTGTCTATTTTCAGGAGACAGTGCCTCTGAATCCAACATTCTTTCCTCTTAAAATTCACCAACTGTGAAACATTCATTTGTGACTTTACAGACAAAATTAAGCACTTAACCACAGAATATATAATGAGACCCTCAAACTCTCTAGTTTAAATACCCAACATAACGTGTTTAACCAGAGAAATTCTTTCTGTGAGCAACTTTAAAGCCTTTTACAAAATATAAACTTCTCAAGAGGCTTGCAAATCCACCATCTATATACTTGATATGCACCAAATGTAACCATTTGGCCTTAAAATGTTCTTGATTTCCTCTTTAAAGTGACCCGCTTTAAATCTTGTTCCAGGAGCTGAGCATGAACCCTTTTATAGAAGTTACTGAAAAAGTATTTATTTAGTTATTTTGAGGATGGTTAGGTATTGAAGGACAGAATTAATTAACAGCAAAATGTATTAATTTTGGGTCATTGTAGAGTGAGTTTGTAGCAGGAGGCCTCCTGAGAAAATTAAAATTATAGCTGTAGTGTGAGCTAAATATGATTTGTTTTTCCATTCTTTGCAGTTTCTTTTATTGACTTGCTGTTAGTATTGTTTCTGATTTCCTGCAGGTGCGGTGGGCCCAGCAGCAGCTGGTGAAGAAGCGAGTGAAGCGAAACACCAAATTCGAACCCAGCAACATCCTCTTCAATGATCCCAAATGGTCCAACATGTGGTACATTGTTAGTAATTCCCCAGATTTGTTTTCTCTTAAAATATTAATGAAACACTGATTCAAAGTAATACCACTTCCTCCTAAACTTCTTTTCTTTTCCTCCTCATCTTCCTTCTCCCACTCCTCCTCCTTCTCCCCCTCCTGCTTCTTCTCCTCCTCCTGCTCTTCCTCCCACTCCTCCTCTTCCTTCCGCTCCTCCTGTTTTTTCTACTCTTCCTGCTCCTCCTCACACTCCTCTGCCTCCCGCTTCTCCTCCTCTTTCTCCCCTCCTGCTCCTCCTCACACTCCTCCTGTTTTTTCTACTCTTCCTGCTCCTCCTCACACTCCTCTGCCTCCCGCTTCTCCTCCTCTTTCTCCCCTCCTGCTCCTCCTCACACTCCTCCTGTTTTTTCTACTCTTCCTGCTCCTCCTCACACTCCTCTGCCTCCCGCTTCTCCTCCTCTTTCTCCCCTCCTGCTCCTCCTCACACTCCTCCTCTGCCTCCCGCTTCTCCTCCTCTTTCTCCACCTCCTGCTCCTCCTCCCACTCTTCTTCTTCGTCCCACTCCTCCTGCTTCTTCTCCTCCTCCTGCTCCTCCTCCTGCTCTTCCTCCCACTCCTCCTCTTCCTTCCGCTCCTCCTGTTTTTTAAACTCTTCCTGCTCCTCCTCACACTCCTCTGCCTCCCGCTTCTTCTCCTCCTTCTTCCCCTCCTGCTCCTCCTCACACTCCTCCTCTGCCTCCCGCTTCTCCTCCTCTTTCTCCACCTCCTGCTCCTCCTCCCACTCTTCTTCTTCGTCCCACTCCTCCTGCTCCTCCTCCTGCTCTTCCTCCCACTCCTCCTCTTCCTTCCGCTCCTCCTGTTTTTTAAACTCTTCCTGCTCCTCCTCACACTCCTCTGCCTCCCGCTTCTTCTCCTCCTTCTTCCCCTCCTGCTCCTCCTCACACTCCTCCTCTGCCTCCCGCTTCTCCTCCTCTTTCTCCACCTCCTGCTCCTCCTCCCACTCTTCTTCTTCGTCCCACTCCTCCTGCTCCTCCTCCTGCTCTTCCTCCCACTCCTCCTCTTCCTTCCGCTCCTCCTGTTTTTTCAACTCTTCCTGCTCCTCCTCACACTCCTCTGCCTCCCGCTTCTTCTCCTCCTTCTTCCCCTCCTGCTCCTCCTCACACTCCTCCTCTGCTTCCCGCTTCTCCTCATCTTTCTCCACCTCCTGCTCCTCCTCCCACTCTTCTTCTTCGTCCCACTCCTCCTGCTTTTTCTCCCCCTCCTGCTCCTCCTCACACTCCTCCTCCTCCTCTTCCTCTCGCTTCTCCTCCTCTTTCTCCCCCTCCTGCTCCTCCTCACACTCCTCTGCCTCCCGCTTCTTCTCCTCCTTCTTCCCCTCCTGCTCCTCCTCACACTCCTCCTCTGCCTCCCGCTTCTCCTCCTCTTTCTCCACCTCCTGCTCCTCCTCCCACTCTTCTTCTTCGTCCCACTCCTCCTGCTCCTCCTCCTGCTCTTCCTCCCACTCCTCCTCTTCCTTCCGCTCCTCCTGTTTTTTCAACTCTTCCTGCTCCTCCTCACACTCCTCTGCCTCCCGCTTCTTCTCCTCCTTCTTCCCCTCCTGCTCCTCCTCACACTCCTCCTCTGCTTCCCGCTTCTCCTCATCTTTCTCCACCTCCTGCTCCTCCTCCCACTCTTCTTCTTCGTCCCACTCCTCCTGCTTTTTCTCCCCCTCCTGCTCCTCCTCACACTCCTCCTCTTCCTCTCGCTTCTCCTCCTCTTTCTCCCCCTCCTGCTCTTCCTCCCACTCCTCCTCTGCCTCCCGCTCTTCCTGCTTCTTCTCCCCCTCTTCTTCTTCGTCCCACTCCTCCTGCTCCTCCTCCTGCTCTTCCTCCCACTCCTCCTCTTCCTTCCGCTCCTCCTGTTTTTTCAACTCTTCCTGCTCCTCCTCACACTCCTCTGCCTCCCGCTTCTTCTCCTCCTTCTTCCCCTCCTGCTCCTCCTCACACTCCTCCTCTGCCTCCCGCTTCTCCTCCTCTTTCTCCACCTCCTGCTCCTCCTCCCACTCTTCTTCTTCGTCCCACTCCTCCTGCTTTTTCTCCCCCTCCTGCTCCTCCTCACACTCCTCCTCTTCCTCTCGCTTCTCCTCCTCTTTCTCCCCCTCCTGCTCTTCCTCCCACTCCTCCTCTGCCTCCCGCTCTTCCTGCTTCTTCTCCCCCTCTTGCTCCTCCCCCCACTCTTCTTCTTCGTTCCACTCCTCCTGTTTCTTCTCCCCCTCCTGCTCCTCCTCACACTCCTCCTCTGCCTCCCGCTTCTCCTGCTTCTTCTCCCCTTCTTGCTCTTCCTCCCACTCCTCCTCTTCCTCCCGCTCCTCCGGCTATTTCTCCTCTTCCTGCTCCTCAGCACTGTAGTGAACGGAGTGTTCGCTGTCGCTCAGAGATGAATATTCTCGCGGCATGGCAGCAAGGGTTTACCGGGAGGAACGTGGTGGTCAGCATCCTGGACGATGGCATCGAGAGAAGTCACCCTGACCTGGCTCAGAACTATGTGAGGTTCTCTCTGCAGCAAACCAAATACAGTAATATAATATCAAGCTTACATGCTGAAAAATATCCTGAATAATCTCCACCGTTCAGGACCAGCTGGCGAGTTATGATGTGAACGGGAATGACTATGATCCAACCCCCCGTTATGATGCCACCAATGAGAACAAGTGAGTCTCCACCAGTTCTGTTTTTCTGCTGTTTAAAATTAAAGAGCCACCATCGATCGAGTGGTAAGATATCGCCAAAAATAATCTGCAATTATAGTTGATACAATAAATAGCCTTTCAAAGGAACTTTTTTTACAACCAAGCTTTAAAAGGGATATGTAGAAACAAACCTTAAAATGGCTATTTAGAACCGACCTTGAAAAAGTCTATTTAGAACTGACCTTCTAAAGGAATATTTATAACCAACCTCCAAAGGGGCTATTTAGAACCATCCTTAAAAAGGACTATTTAATACCAACGTTCAAAGAGGTTATTTAGAACCATTCTTCAAAAGGCCTATTTAGAACCAATGTTCAAAACGGCTAATTAGAACCAACATTCAAAGGGGTTAATTAGAATTTACCTTTAAAAAAAGACTGTTCCACATTCTTTTCATTATTGGTTTTCTTTCCTCTCCAGACATGGAACGCGGTGTGCAGGTGAAGTTGCTGCTGCAGCCAATAACTCGCATTGCATTGTGGGAATCGCTTATAATGCACGCATTGGAGGTTTGCATCTCAAGCCACATGGCTTCATTACCTTCGCAGCTCTTCTCCTCTTTTTCAGTCTGTGGTGATCGTGTTTCTCATAGGGGTGCGGATGCTGGATGGAGATGTGACTGATGTGGTTGAGGCCAAGTCTCTGGGCATCAGACCGGATTACATTGACATCTACAGTGCCAGCTGGGGCCCCGACGATGACGGCAAGACAGTCGATGGGCCCGGGCCTCTTGCTAAACAGGCCTTTGAGCTGGGAATTAAGAAGGTTGTTCCCTCAATCACTAGTGTGTCCAGTTCTCTTTATTAAGCTTTTTCTCTATTTTTGGAAATTGCAGTATTCAATTTAATGACGCCTGTTTCAGTCATTAATTTCGAATGAGTTGGAACCTTGTTTTGCTCTCTTAAAATATGATCTCATAAACGGGGGCTCGTCCGGGATATACCAATAGGCAAACAAAAAGCTAGTTCGATGTCCAGCTCTGTCATCCTCATCCTCATATTTTTTAATTTTCTCATTTCAAATCGAAACTTTATTTCTCAAGCTCTTTAATTACTGCTCTACAGCTGGTCATAAAAATGCTTCCCAGAGCTAGATAAGCAACACAAAATTACAATTTAACAATCACAAACAACACATTCACACACCAAATTCATGAAATTAGTGTGAGTTTACTCTGAGACTATCTGTAATATTCTATCAAAGTCTGCAACCAGCTACTCTAAAAGAGTGACTTCGGAACAGCCAGAAGATTATTACCAGCTGGCCCATACAGGTCCATGCTTCGCGTGGCATGATGGGCCTTGGCCCGGCCTTTTTGGGAATTTGAGTTCCATATTGAAATTGACAGTTTCAGTATTTAGGTCCACAAAAAAACAACAACTCAAAAACACACTGAAGCAAATGTTCTTCTGTGCTTCTTTGGACTGTAAATGTGGGTGACTCTAAATACTTTTGAAAGTTGGTCGCACCTTTGGAGACAGGTGCACCAAAATGTTTCCCCTGTGATTATGAACAACCTGTTTTATAGAGTGTATGTGCACTGTTAGAGACTAAACATTAAAAAATACAAGGAAACCATAACCAAGTGAACTATAAGCTATGTATTAAAATAACATAAAAATTTACAAGAAACTAGATGCATATCATGGCATGTAGAAGTTTATAACAGTCTACACAGCTCACAGTCTCAGTGAAATATGACTAGATTTCAACAGGCCATCTTTTATGTGCGTGTTTGCGGGAGAGTTATCTTTTCACCATTTTGTGTCTCTTAAGAGTTCTTGAATCAACCAATCAAATGTGCAATTTGAAGAAATGCAGTTTTAGTTTCTCTATTTTAATTGGGTCCTAAAAGAAATATATCGGTTCTTGACCATCTTTAAAGCTTAAATTTAAACCATCTTTAAAGCATTCATTATTCTGTGCAAAAACTCACTTTAGGAGAGTCCTGAAGCAACTATAAACTTAAATCATTTTTTTCATGGTTTTACCGCTCAATCAAAATAAATCTGATAAAAACATTTTGTCTGCCCTGTGCAACATGGAACCTGTGGAAGTTTTCTTTCTGGGATTTTGATCCTACAGGGTCGTAAAGGCCTGGGCTCCATCTTTGTTTGGGCGTCAGGAAATGGCGGACGGCAGGGCGACCACTGCTCTTGCGACGGCTACACCAACAGCATCTTCACCATCTCTGTCAGCAGCAGCAGTGAGAGTGGGAACAAGCCTTGGTACCTGGAGCCCTGCGCCTCCACTCTTGCCACCAGCTTCAGCAGCGGTGAATTCTACGACCGAAAGATTGTAAGTTGTAAGATTCTTTCCTGTCAGTTGAATTGAATTTAAACGGGTTAATTCCTTCTAGCTAGCTATCTAACATCCATTGTTTCTATTTACTTTAGTGTTATGTCTGTAAAAAGTAAATACAACGATAACCTCAAGATACGAAATTAATCTTTTCTGGGTGGCCTGAATTGTTCGTATGTCAAAGCAAGTATTGCATGTAAGATTCCTAATCCGAACAGAAAGCCTAAGCCACACAGAAACACAAAAAATTTAAAATAACATGGAAAACTAGAGAAAAATAAAGTATGAATTTTCAATCCTTAAAAGTACACATTATAAATCTAATAAATAATAATACAATTTTAAAAATTGAATCAAATAAATGAAAAATAGAAACCCTTATCTTTCAAGCGATGTGACGAAGTGTCGGAGGAGGTGATGGTAGCGGAGGAGAGCCACGGCCATAAAAATACACTTTGCCAAAAAAGCAACTCGAAAATATTCACAAATTTATGACACCAACACGAAACTGAAAGCGTGCGTGAAGACAAGGAGAGCTCTTCCGGGAAGACATCATGGGGCGTCAGGATTCTACGCATGAACACACAGAATAAGGGCTGAAACTGACCAATAGGAGAGCAGAATACTACGCATGAACACACAGCATCAGGGCTAGAACTGGCCAATAGGAGAGCAGGATACAACGCATGAACAAACAGCATCAGGGCTAGAACTGGCCAATAGGAGAGCAGGATACAACGCATGAACAAACAGCATCAGTGCTAAAACTGGCCAAAAGGAGAGCAGAACATTTGGTGGCGCTTTGAATGTGGTCACATGATGCCCAGTGTTGTCTTTTGCCCGAATTTGTTAATATGTAATTTTCTCATCCACATTTTTCATCATGAAGCAAAATATTCTTTGCGTGGCCTTTCGAATCTTGAATTTTCCATAATGTGAAGCATTTGTATCTCTGTACAATCTCTGTAACCACTGTACAAAGAAACATGCATTTATGGAATTCAATAATCACACAGATTAAGCTGACACTTGAAACTAAAATATTACGCAAACAGTTAAACCTTGAAATAATTCTGGAAAAAATAAACCATCACAATGATATGCATAGGAAATGCTTTTGAAAGATGTTTGAGAGAATTTGAGAGAATTATATAGGGATGCTGAGATAGCCATGTTTCTTCTGACTCAATAGATAAATCAGTAAACATTCATTTATAATAATCATTTAAAGCAACGTCAGGTGTCCAAAGTGCTGTACAGTTAAATGAAACATAAAACACAGTGAAGTACTAAAAGAATGAAATGTTCAGACATAAAAGAACTTAACCATATAGCTAAGCTAGAAATAACAAATTAACACACAAAACTTGTAAAATGAGTGTAAAACAAACAGCATACTGTGATTAAATAACTGTCTTAAAGCTGAATGCCAGCGTAAATAAGTGTTTTAATTATTCATTTAACCAGCTATTTTTATCTTTACAAAGTAAAAGAAATTGCAAAAAGATTGTGGATTTGGTCGATTGAAAATGATAAGAACTATCCACTCACTCGTTTAGCACTGCCTTAATCGTGCAAAATACAAGCAATCTGCATCAAAAAACGCAATGGAGCTACAAGGTGGAAAATATTTTTAGCTGTAAAGTTGAGTGTTTCTAGCGTAGATGTCAAGAGTCAGCCTCTAGAGGTCAAATACAGAACTGCAGTTCCTATACTTCCTATTGCGCATCAACGGGGAAAGCAGAAGGTTGTCTAGAAATCCTTTTGAAATTGCTGCAAGTCTTAAAGGGGCTAAGCATCTTATAAGGGTAAATGTCTCTTAAAGAAACTATACCTGTTGTTGGCAAAATGACGATTTTGTTCATTCAAAGCCGTCCTTGCAATTTTAAAACATTGTATTTTTTCAACCAGTTCCTCAAATGTTCGACGCCCCCCGATTTAAATTATACAGTGTTTTGAAAATTCTAAATCAACGAACAAGAAGCCCAAGAGCCGACACGTTTTGTTGTGTGCTCATTTAAATGCAAATTTTCCTCAAGAAACCATGCAATGCTTCTCTACAAATCAGTTCTGAGAGCGATGAAAACCTTTGCGTGAGCTAAAGAAATGTCGAGTTATTTGGAAGAAAGCCTGTGTCCGCTCTCCCAGGATGTTCCTTGGGATGCTCTTAGTGGCTCTGACCCTGTTCGTGTTTGTTTCTCTGGCAAACACACTTGAGCATAATGAAACAGATTTTTGATTAAGAGAGCACTCGAGCAGCCACCCCCTCTCTCTCCCTCTCTTCTCTCTTTCTTTCTCTTCATCTCTCTCTCCCTCTCTCGATATGTGTTTGTGAAACAGGATTCTGAGAAAAGCAGTTGTTCTGGGAAAATTACAGAGAATTGTTCTTTCAGACTGAGCCATTAAAGGGGTCATGAACTGTTTTTTTTTTTCTTTACTTGATGTCTAATCAAACATCTTACAGAATCATATTTTATTCACCTTTTTACTTTACCATCTCAGTAGGGCTGGTAACTTTTCCCTCTGCGAATTCCGTAACTCCATCCAACTAATTTTCCATCAATCTTCTCCAAAAGGGAGTGAGAAAGCAAACAAAGCTGCACCCCAACTTGTTTTTGAAGTCTGTTTTTTATGTTCACAGTCACAACATTCACAACATTCGGTCTGCCTGGGGCTTCCTCAGTGTGCTCCACATCCTCTCCAACCAAAGGATCGTTTTTGCTTGGTGTTGGAGATTAATATTACCCAGCCCTGAATCCCTGCTGTTCTTGATGTTTGATGGTTTGGAAGTCCAGTTGAGTTCATAACAGAGTATAACAGTATAACAGTACCCATGCCCTGAATCTTCCCTTACTGAAGATTTTGGTGTGTAGTTTTGTCTAAATGTGTGCAGTTTGTTTAATTCTGGAGTAAGTACTTCATGTCCAAATCCTATGCAGGCTTACTAACGACTCATGAACCAGCATTATTGGGGGAGTGAAAACATCCATTTGATGGGCTATGGTGGCAAGTGCCGTAGTGGTGGAGTTGGTCGTCCTATAACCAGAGGGTTGGTGGTTTGATCCCAACCGTTTCATTTAGGCATTGTGGTCCTGGGAAAGCCACTTGTGGGTTGTGTTAGGTGGTGGACAGGAGGCCATAGGCGCAAAATAGCAGCTATGCTCTGTCGGACGGCCCTCATCACCGCTGGTGAGTGAATATGGAGTGAATGAATAAGGCTTAGCGTCTTTGAGCATCTTGAAAAGCACTATATAAATTGAAGCCATTATAATTATTATTGTCACTATTTAACTCTGAGCACATCATCCCTAGCTCAAACTTTTTGATTTCTGAAAATATTAGTGTTGCAATATTAATATTGCAATATTTTGAAAAAACATTTTCAGTACATGCCCCCTTTAAAGCTGAGGTTGTAAGATAGTGGGGATAGTAAGGCTCTTATAGAACTCAGTGCTCCAACTTGCAGAGTTTAACAGCACAAAGTCCCTCTGTTGATAATCTCCTGTTATCAAGGATGTTTGCTGGTTTGCTGGTCCAGCAATTGAGTTTGGTGTTTCGTTTTGTTTGCAAGTGTCCCATCTGATGATGTCTCGATGCAGTCTTCCTTGTTTGAATGTAGTGTGGGCAGTCCCTTAGCCCCCCCCCCCATGTAAAACCATGCGCTAACCTGGTATTTAACCCATTCATGTTCCAAGGTGTTTGTAGAGAGAAACATTTCTGTGAGATTTACAAGATATAAATAGTTTCACATTCATCTGCCCTGATTGGGTGGACAACTCTCATAAGGAACTATCCAATTTTTAGTTCGGAAATGGTTTGAGCTGAAAGTGGAGCTTTCCTGAAACACATACCTTTTTCTATACTTTAACAAATAGTGTGACCAGAGGGGGAGGAGCCTACGTTTATATAAAGTGTGATGTGGAACTATAATTTAGATTTAATTTTTAGCACTAAATGTCTAAATAATAGTTTTTGCACTATGAATGCAAATTAAATCACAACAAGCATAATCTTATGATTTCCAATCCTTAAAGGCACTGCAAAGCACTTTGCAACAGACTACAAACTAACGTTTATGCAAGGTTAACAGTAAAGTTGTTAGTTCATGACCCCTTTAAAGCCAGGGTTGAAAGATAGTGGGCCTCTCCTTTATGTTAAATCCACAACCCTTTCCTGTGCAAATGTGTAAGGTATCTTACACCAATAATGAGCTTCAGTCCTTTTTCGACTCTGATATAAGAGAAGTGTCTCTTTCATGTGTGTGTTTGGGTCAGGTGACCACTGATCTGCACCAGAGGTGTACTGATGGACACACAGGGACTTCAGTGTCTGCTCCGATGGTGGCAGGGATCATCGCCCTCACTCTGGAGGCTAAGTGAGTAGGAAGTTTTCTCATACAGAGTTAAAACTCTTAAAGGAAAAAATACCCCAAGCTTACAATGTAGACACTTACACCAATGCCGTTTCCAAACCGTAAGGGCTTAGCTCAACCCCATTTCAGATATTCTTTCCAAGTAGTTTTATGGATTAAAACTACTTGAGAGAAAAGAGGTCTTCTTCACTGACAACCATGGATCTAAACATCAAGACCAGGTCAAGAAACTTTTCCAAATCTACAAAGTAGCAAATATGAGTTATTACCTTGGCTAGATAAGGCCCATGTGTGGTCCTTGTCTGGTATCAAGAGCTGGTCCATGTATTTACCTTGGTGGTAATTGAGCCAAGTAAAAGTTGATATGGGCCATAGGTTGAGTTTCATGCTTAACAGCAGTTGTGGACTGGTGGATAAAGAGATCGAATTGTGAGCTAGTTGAAGGTGGAGTGAGTGATGAAACACTTGCTCTCCCATTTTCACCAACCACAGCTGTGGAGCCCTCAAGCTGTGGTTCCCCGACTGCTCCCCGGGCCCCGCAGCAATGGCTCCCACTGCTCCGGGTGAGTGCTCACGGTTTGTTTGTTCACTGCTGTGTGTGTACACAAATTCCGGGTATGGGTCACTCCATATCTGACCAACTGGTCACTTTTAGTCTTCTTCTTCTTCTTCTTCTTTCGGCTGTTCCCAGTTTAGGGGTCGCCACAGCAAATCATCTGTTTCCACCTAACTCTGGCCTCAGTATCCTCTACTCTTGCACCAATTACCTTCGTGTCCTCCTTCAGCACACCCATATAACTCGTCTTTGGCCTTCCTCTTGCCCTCTTGCCTGGCAGCTCCATCTCCAACATCCTCTCAGCAGAACCTTCTCTTTCACTGTCCCTGGATGGTGAAACAAACTCCCTGATCCAGTCAGGAAAGCAACAACCCTAACAGCTTTCAAAAAGCAACTGAAATCTCTTCTCTTCAGAGAACACCTACTATAAAAAAAACTACCTTCTTTTTTCCCTCCTCTGTCTTTATTTTCTTCCTCTACTTCCTCACTGCTTAGGTTTATTGATCAGTTGATACAATTCTATTATGAGAAGCTGAGATAGACTTTGACGGTGTAACAAATTGCATATTGTCTCTCCCCTAATGTAAGTCGCTTTGGACAAAAGCGTCTGCCAAATGCATAAATGTAAATGTAATAAATGTACCAATATAACTACTATCCCTTCTCCGCACATGTCCAAACCATCTCAATCTGGCTTCTCTGACTTTGTCTCCAAAACAACCAACCTGAGCTGTTCCTCTGATGTGCTTGTTCCTAATCTTGTCCATCCTTGTCACTCCTAAACTGAACCTCAACATCCTCATCTCTGCTACTTCCATCTCTGCCTTGTGTCTCTTCCTCACTGCTACAGTCTCTAACCCATACATCATAGCTGCTCTCACTACTGTTCTGTACACCTTTCCTTTGATTCTTGCTGACACTCTTCTGTCACACAACACCCCTGACACTTTTCTCCACCCACTCCAACCTGCCTGCACTCGCCTCTTCACCTCTTTTCCACACTCCCCGTCGCACTGGACTGTTGACCCCAAATACCTAAACTCCTCCACCTTCTTGACCTCAGCCCCCTGTAACCTCACTGTTCTACTTCCCTCCCTCTCGTTCAAACACATGTATTCTGTCTTACTACGACTGACTTTCATTCCTCTTCTTTCTAGAGCAGACCTCCAACTTTCCAGGTGTCCCTCCACCTGCTCTCTACTCTCACTACAGATTACAATGTCATCTGCAAACATCATTGTCCATGGAGATTCCTGTCTGACCTCATCTGTCAACCTGTCCATCACCATAGCAAACAAGAAGGGACTCAAAGCCGATCCTTGATGCAGCCCCACCTCCACCTTGAACTCCTCCGTCTGACCTGCAGCACATCTCACTGTTGTCATACTCCTCTCATACATATCCTGAACTACTCTGACGTACTTCTCTGCCACTCCTGACATCCTCATACAGGACCATAGCTCCTCTCTCGGCACAAAGTCCACAAAAACGCAGTGCAGCTCCTTCTGACCATCTCTGTACTTCTCCATTAGCATTCTCAGAGCAAAAATTGCATCAGTAGTGCTCTTCCTGGGCATGAAGCCATACTGCTGCTTGCAAATATCCACTTCCCTTCTTAGCCTAGCTTCCACTACTCTTTCCCAGAGTTTCATTGTGTGGCTCATCAACTTTATACCTCTGTAGTTGTTACAACTCTGCACATCACCCTTGTTCTTAAAGATTGGCACTAGGACACTTCTCCTCCATTCCTCAGGCATCTTCTCACTCTCTAGAATCCTGTTGAATAACCTAGATAGGAACTCCACTGCTGTCTCTCCTAGACACTTCCACACCTCCACAGGGATGTCATCTGGACCAACAGCCTTTCCACTCTTCATTCTCCTCAGAGCCTTCCTCACCTCATCCTTTCTAATCTTTTCAACTTCCTGCTCTACAATGTTCACCTCTTCCCCCCTTCTTTCCCTCTCATTCTCCTCATTCATCAACTCCTCAAAATACTCCTTCCATCTTCTCTGCACACTCTCCTCACTCGTTAGAACCCTTCCATCTCTATCTTTAATCACCCTTATCTGTTGCACATCCTTCCCGTCTCTGTCTCTCTGTCTCGCTAATCTGTACAATTCCTTCTCAGCTTCCCTCGTGTCTAACCTGGCATACAACTCTCATCATATGCCTTCTGTTTGGCCTTTGCCACCTCTCTCTTCACCCTGCGCTGTGATTCCTTGTAGTCCTGTCTACTTTCTTCAGTCCTTTCGATGTCCCACTTCTTTTTAGCTAGCCTCTTCCTCTGGATGATGTCCTGTACTTCCTCATTCCACCACCATGTTTCCTTATCTTCTTATCTTCTTTCCTACCTGTCTCCCTGATCACTTCTGCTGTAGTTTCCCAGTCCTCTGGAAGCTCTTCCTGACCACACAAAGCTTGTCTCAGCTTCTGTCTGAATTCCTCACAACTGTCTTCCTTTTTCAACTTCCACCACTTGGTCTTCTTTTCCATCTTTCCTCCCCTCTTCTTCCTGACCACCAGAAACATCCTACACATCACCATCCGATGCTGTCTGGCTACACTCTCCTACCACTACTTTGCAGTCAGTGATCTCTCTCAGATTGGCTCATCTACTTAGGATGTAGTCCACCTGCGTACTCCTACCACCACTCTTGTAGGTAACTCTATGTTCCTCCCTCTTCTGGAAATAAGTGTTAACTACAGCCATTTCCATCCTCTTGGCAGAGTCCACCACCATCTGTCCTTCTGGATTCCTTTCCTTAACACCAAACCTGCCCATCACTTCCTCATCAGCTCTGTTGCCCTCGCCCACATGACCGTTGAAGTCTGCTCCCACCACTACTCTCTCCCCTCTGGGAATACTCTCCATCACCTCATCTAACTCACTCCAGAATCTCTCCTTTTCTTCCAGCTTACAGCCTACTTGTGGAGCATAACCACTCACTACATTCAACATCACCCTTTCAATCTCTAACTTCAAACTGATCACCCTGTCAGACACTCTTTTCACCTCTAAAACATTCCTCACAAACTCCTCCTTCAGGATCACTCCAACCCCATTTCTCTTCCTATCCTCACCATAGTAAAACAGTTTGTATTCCCCTCCAATACTACGCGCTTTGCTACCCTTCCACCTGGTCTCCTGCACACACAGAATATCTACCTTCCTTCTCTCCATCATGTCCGCCAGCTCTCTACCTTTCCCGGTCATTGTACCAACGTTGAGAGTCCCTATTCTCAGACCTATACTCTTGCCTTTCCTCTTCTCTCTCTGCCTACGAATCCTTCTCCCTCCTCTCCTTCTTTGACCAACAGTAGTCCAATTTCCACCGGCACCCTGTAGGTCAACAGCACCGGTGGCGGTCGTTGTTAACCCGGGCCGCGACCGATCCGGTATGGGAATAGAATTGATGACTTGCATATTTGGTTTTGGCATGTTTTACGCCGGATGCCCTTCCTGACGCAACCCTCTCTATTTATCCGGGCTTGGGACCGGCACAGAAGTCACTGGCTTGAAACCCCTGTGGCTAGATTAACTGGTCACTTTCAGTAAATAAAATAAATCTTTATACGGCTTTCTCTTATAAATAAGAATATATATATAACAACTAATAAGGTATAAATAAGAACTATGGTCATGACTTCCAGGGAGTGCACAAAGCTTCAAATTGTACTTACATAGTTTCACAAGCAAATCACAAGTGTGTAGTGTCTTTGGTTGAAACAGTCTATGCTCTTAAGAAATCATGAACAAACTTCTTGTTTGTGGCAAAAATGTGAGAAAGTCACAGTAACAATTCAAGTTAAGGTTTTAAAGGTTTAACATTTGATTAGCATAATGCCAACAGAAATCTGAATGTGAGTACTAGTATAAATTATTTATTGATTATCATGATTGTAACATTAACTAGATATTGAAAAACATGATGCTAATAAAAAGCTACATGCTATTAGGAAGAAACTAGCATATATTATTAGAAGTAATATAATACAATTAATTGGCCCAATTTCTAGCATAAGTTCCCGATAGAAAGCATGCTAGCATAAATCTGCATGTAATTGTCATGAAACTAGCATACATTACTATCTTGATATTTTTTAATCAAGAGACTACCATTGCTAATGAGCTCACCATTGCCAATGAGCTAGTACCATGATAATTTGAGCTAACATACATTTTCGAATAATTAGCATGATGCTATCAGGAATTAACAAGGGACTAGTATGCTAACAGCAGTTATCAATTGGCAAGTCTCTACCATGAATTAGCAAGTGATTTTCATGATTCGAACATGAGTTATCAAGAGATCACTATCATGCTAACATAAATCTCTAAGCACTTAACATGAAGCTAGCATAAATCGTCAATTAATTTCATGACGATATTTGGAATTAGCAAGGAACTAGCATGTTGACATCATTTAGAAAGGGATTAACAAGGGATTAGAATGAATATACCATAAATTAACATGTTGCCAGCAACAAAGATTTGGGATGATGTTATTATAAACTAGCAAGGGATTAGCATGGCGCTAACATAATTTAGCAAGTGATTAGCATCACATGTTTTAATGATTAATTCACATTTAGTTTTAAAGAAAATACATTCATTAAAAAGACTCTACAACATGTTGGGTTACATTTCGGCCCTCTAAAGAGAGTGTAAGCCTATGCAAAGCAATAAAGAATAACAAGACGTCCACTGTGTCCTATCAGTCCTCTGATCGGCTGGAGAGACGTTCAGCATCTGCTGGTGAAGACATCCAGGCCGGCTCATCTGAAGGCCAGCGACTGGAAGAGCAATTCAGCTGGACACAGAGGTGAGTGTTGTAAAATCCACAGCTCACTCAAGTTTCGGTCAGAGTTCAAGAGTAGAAGAAATCATGAGTAGAGTAAAAAGACTTTTTTCCAAGTGTTCTGTGTTTAACAAAAGCCTCAAAACCTCCGGAACCCTTTATCTTAGGAGCATGAAGGGTGAAACGGAGAGGACAAGCTCCACAGAGAAGAGGTTGTAATTCAACAGCAGTTAAACTTATGGTCAGTTTTAAAGAGGTTTATTGATCGAAATGCATTACTGACAAACTCAGTCAACAAACCTAAGGCAAGGCTGGTATTTGTTTTGGCACTGACAAACAGTAAATAGGTCACACGTGCAATGGAGCTGTTAAGGGGGAGTGGGGGTCTGCCCACAGTCAGAGGGGGGCGGTAAGGCTTGACTCGGACTTGCCTAGTCTTAACTTGGGACTTGAGTCAGACTTTACTTTCCTTGACTCGGGATTTAACTCAAATTGGCCCTGTCCACACTTGGGACTTGATATGAACTTGCCTTACCTTGATGTGGGACTTGACAAGAACCTGCTCTGCCTTGACTTGGGACTTGTGAGCAATATCCAGATTTTATTTACAAGATAAATATGCTTTTGCGATTTGATTGCATGTTTCTTTGGAAAAGTTTTTGTGCAGTTTTCTACATTTAAATTTTCCTTGCAAAAAATAAGGCCCGTCCCCTAGTTACAGCTGTTATCTTGAACATGAGCTGCTGATGATCTGTGAAAGAAAATGAAGCAGTTGTCTCGTTGCTGTTCTGTGTGTTGCAGTCAGCCACCTGTATGGCTTTGGGCTGGTGGATGCGGAAGCCATGGTTCTGGAGGCCAGGAAGTGGAGGAATGTTCCTTCTCAGCATGTCTGCTCCAAGAACTCAGACCGCAGAACTCGGTGAGAACAAACAGACCCACATCTCAGTCCTTCACTTCTTTCTCCGTGTGATGTGAGCTGGTTTGAAGTGTGTGAGACAAGTGGTTTGAGTTCTTTGTTCTGTTTTCAGCTAGCGAACAATTGCTCAGGTAGAAGGTCTTCGTTGTTAAGCAAATCTTAAAGCTGCTTGAGTCATTCTTAAAGTGTATTTCTTCTTCAGGGCCACCAAACATTTTTTATTTGCTTCACATATACTTTCACATGTACTCTTAATAGAGTGTGAAAACTGAACTTAATCATATAATTGCAAGATTATTTGCCATGTCGACTAGTGGTAAGCTCACTGTTAAAAAACCCGAAATGAAAGTATTTAAAGAGTTCATACATTTTATTATAATTCTAAACATGTAAATGTGCTCTTTTAATGGATGAAAAATATATAAATAGCTAATTATGCATTAAAATGACTTTATTTTTGTCCAGAGTAAACCCTACCACTGTAACATGAATGCTTCCCATATACACACACTCTTATATACAATTAATACAAACTATAATACACCAGGTGACATAACCGCGTTTTCTTTTATTCTTATTCATTCATCTTCATGTAGGCTTTATTCCCTTTCGGGGTCGCCACAGCGGAATGAACCGCCAACTCTCTGGCATTTTTGTTTTACGCAGCGGATGCCCTTCACAGCCGCAACCCATCGCTGGGAAACATTCACACACACATTCACACGTTAACACTATGGGCAATCGTTCTTACTCAATTCACTTATATGTCTTTGGACTTGTGTGGAAACCGGAGCACCTGGAGAAATCGAGGAGAACATGAGAACTCCACACAGAAATGCCACCAGCCCCAGCCGAGCCTAGAACCAGCGACCTTCTTGCTGTGAGACAACCGTGCTACCCACTGCACCACCGTGACGCTCTTTTATTCTTATATTTTTTCTTATAAATATAGATATATATATATATATTTTTTTACGTATCTGTTCATATTTTGACTGTCAACCTCAATTACGTAACCCTGGAACATAAGTAAAAGATTAAAAAAATATTAGTATTGAAAAAGCTTTTTTTATTTCAAGTAAATATATGTAAATTCTGAATTTCATCCATGTCATGACCTCTATCTTCATTTAACATCTTCTTTATATTATTCTTATTTTATACTACTCATGTCAGATGTGTCTCAGAAATGTCAACAAACCTATTTAAGAAAAATCTAACTAAAGTAAAGACTGCAAAAGCATTTTTTTTTATTGAAGCTTTCAGCACAGACTGTAAATGTAGTAATATAAACATAGTTTCTAGCAGTGTCTCTTAAAACAGTATACATGATGAAAGCTTTAGGAAAAGCTATAATTGTTTTATTAATAATGGGGGCCATAAATTGAGAAGGATTGTTTTTTGTCATTTACATTTTTAAAGCCATTACAGACTTGCCCTGTCTAGTCTTGGGACTTGATTCAAACTAGCCCTACCTTCTTCTGGGACTTCACATGGACTTGCTCTCCCCCGCTCTGGAACGTGACTCAAACTTGTCCTGTCTTGACTTGAGACTTGACTTTTGACTGATTTTGTCCCACATCTCATGTAGAGTAACCTATTTGCTTATTTACAAGCTTTTATATTATATATATATATATTGTCATTTTTTTACAAATTAAAATTTGAGTTCACAACAGACAATTTTTGACTGAATGCTATCACACTTTCTCCACTTTCAATCTCCTACCGGTTCCATAAACTGCCACGACCGACCCTAGTAGTGAGACGAAAGAATCTGATGCCTCCTCCAAACGGGAAAACAACATCTCTTTTTAATACATGATAAACTGCGCAAGCTAGTAGAGGATACATCCAGAACATCTTTGGCTTGAGAACAGTCTTTGACCTCCAAGTATCTCCCTCTGTGCCCTCAAGGGTCTAAAAAGCCTCTCGTTATGCTAAAAACCAAGAGAAAACGCCTCTTCTCTTGATGAATGGCTGAATCTCAGAGGACGAGAGGCTTTCTGGGAAAACGCGAAGCAAATCAGCATCGATTCGTTCACATCAGCAGCTGCATTTACATTCGTCCTCTGAAGAAAGTGTTTCTGCTGTCAGACGAAGCAGATTTATGAAACGCATTGTGACACCAGCAGAAGAACATCATCATAGCCAACTTTTTGCACAGATATATTTTTCCCCTGAACTGGACTAATATGGATGTGTTTTAGTTCTTTTCTATATTGCCCTACTGAAGAAAAAGCTTAGCAAGTGCAGGTGCGTGTTTTTTATCCTGGTGTTGGGCTTATTTGTGTGAACTTTTAATTTAAGCTATTTGTTTTAGAAGTTCACTGTGCTCAACTAAGACATTGTCCATGTTCTACTGTATGAAATGTTAAGTAACTAATCTTTAAATAGCGTACTGCACTCAATGCAGAACTTTAGCAGTGAACCTAATATTTCCTTCTCGCTAATCATATTTATGACACTTTTAGCGATGTAAAGAGAAACATACTCACATTAAGATCAGATCTGATCTATGATGGTGGAAACAGACAAAAACACTTCTGAGATGGGATTCAGGCCCAGGGTTCATATGTGGCAATAAATTAGACATGAGTCAGAATCACTGTCATGTCACTGTCAGGAGAATCAGATTTTCTGGTGCATCACGTCATTACACCGAGAAGATTCAGTACAAGATTGCACAACTGAAGCACAATTGATGAAAAAATAAACACACGGATAAAAAAATTGGATGTAGTCATCAAATCAGAATTGACCATCAAGACCATGTGGTGTAAAAAAGTTAGTCGTGATTGTATATTTCCATAGCTACAAAGAGCCAACAGAATGCATTTGGGAAGTGAAAATTGGGGTCTCTTAAGGCACTTACAGACTGCAGGATTTTAAACGTAGTCTTGTCCCAGAGGTTTTCTCTCAGCACGACTGTCTGAGAGGTGTTCAGTCACTGATGTGTTCATATTGCATGACTGATCGGCATCGGGAGCTTTCTCATCGCGTGATTTTACAAAAAACGCCGCCAACTTTGGCTGGAGCAAACCATGTCTCTCACTAGAATCCACAAGAAGTGGCAAGACATGAACTTAGGGTCCTCAACTGTCTGCATCCTTGAACGCTGCTCTCTCATTGGCTTTGGGGGATTTCGGGTTTTAGTAGGCGACTTCTCAAATACCTGTCACAGACTCTAATTCAGGGGTTAAAATCATGCAGTCTGAAATAGGCTTTACAGTATCTGTTGCTTTGCATGGCTGATAGCATGACTGATCAAAGATTCTGCTGTTCTACCTTCTCAGATAAACCTCATAATTCTTCTTGTCTGGACTAAGGAGTCTTATTTTAAAAATATTTAGTTATAGTTGGCGTGTTTTATGCATGCTTCTTCTTCTGTTGGCAGGTACATCCGAGCGGATCAGAAGCTGAACTCCAGCATCTCGAGCTCCGGATGCAGCGATCGTCTGGAGCAGAAGGTGGTGTTTCTGGAGCATGTGGTGGTCCGAGTGCTCATCGTTCACCCTCGCAGAGGAGATCTGGAGATCAGCCTGGTCTCGCCATCTGGGACACGGTCTCAGCTGCTCGCTCAGAGGTGAACCAAAAACACAAAAACTCGACAAGCTTTGGCTTCAGAGATATGGTTGTTTCCAAAAAAAGGTACAAAACATCAGGAGCGGGATTCAGTCAGTTTAAAGACATGGTACGCTTGGTCCATTAACTGAATTTAACATGGATGTTGATTGGGCAATATGAATTCAGGGTTAAAAGATGAATGCCACCTATTGAATCGACATCTTAACAATGTTTTAAGTGCCGTTTTAGCATTTTGCGTTTAAAGAGAGAGGGGCTCTGTTATTGCCCCTTTTGCAGGGTTTTCGATAACTCGAACGAGGGGTTCAGGAACTGGGAGTTCATGACGGTTCACTGCTGGGGCGAGCGAGCGGAGGGAACCTGGACTCTGGAGATATCTGACTCACCCACTCACCAGCGTAACCCTGAGGTCCTGGGTGAGATTGAACGCTTTTTACTCTTACACTGTTCCTGCAGTTAAAACCAGCTTACTTTACATTTTCTGATTTAAGTTTGTTTCATTTTTTTATTTTTGGAAAGTCAGTTTAAATATGTATATTTTTCTTTTTTTCTAATTAATTGAATTTTCCTAATTTATACTGCGGGTGGCTCCACAGCGCAGCAGACATGTGCTGGCGTTCACCCCATTTTTCATTTAACTTTTTTCACATTTTATATGTTTCACTTTCACACTGTACTGATCACAAAATATGCATTTATTTTTTACTCAATGTAATATATTTTAATGAATTCACTTTAAATGGAATGTTTGTTTTTCTATTTACATTTGCTCTCTCTTCTCCCTTCATCTATCTGTTTCTTTTCCCTTTTAGGGAAGTTGAAGGAGTGGACTCTGATCCTTTATGGCACCTCTGAGCACCCTTATCAATCCCAGAGTTCCCAGCACTCTCGCTCTACGACACTGGAGCATCCCAGCACAGGGAAAGAGTTGAAGCCTCTCCCTGAGGACCAGGAGGCTGAGGATGAAGAGGAGGAGCATGAGGAGTATAACGGTGCAGCCCTCAGCAGATTCATGCCAGAGTTCACGTACTGAAGGGCTTTCAGCAGAGAGTCCTGGAATCTTATTAACAGCAGTCTCACCAAACACAAATTCCATATTGTGCCTAAGCATTGATTTTTAAACCCTATGTAAGCCATAACCCAAATTATGTAAAGTTTTGTCTTTCTGTGAAACCCTCTGTCACAGACCTCTTGGCAAATATATGACTAATAATGGAAATTAGTTTGATTCAATCGTCTTGGAAGTGTTAAAACGTAAGTTATCAGACCAGAATTGATATGGGTGTGTGTGTGTGTGTGTGTGTGTGTGTGTGTGTGTGTGTGTGTGTGTGTGTGTGTGTGTTTCAGGTCCGTGTCACCAGGAGTGTGGAAGTCAGGGCTGTGACGGTCCTGACGCTGACCACTGTCTCAACTGCGTTCACTTCAGTCTGGCTCTCAAGAACGGCAGGTGAAGCTATGATCAACTGACTCCCAAAAAGACTCTTAACATTAAACTAATTTTATAAAGCCAGCATTTCAAGCAAACAGAGCCTGCTATTTCTGACCACTTGCTAATTGCTTGCTACTTAATGCTAACAGCATGCTAATCACATGTTAACAACATGCTAAAGACTGGCTACCTAATGCAAGCGTCATGCTAATCACTTGCTAATTCATTTTTAGAAAAATGCTAAATACTTGCAACCAAATGCTAACAACATGCTAATCCTGTAAGTCATGCTAAAATCATGCTAAACACTGCCTACCTCATGCTAGCATCATTTTAATCATGTAAATTATGCTAACATCATACTAATCACTTTTTTATTTCATGATAGCATTATGTTATTTTACGTAAATTCCATTTAGCTTCATGCTAATTTGCAGTTGTTGTTTTTTTATTTTTTCCAATTTTAAATGAGGCCGTGATTGCTTGTTTTGCCTCCCTCATCAACTGTCTTAAGTTTCTACTATTTCATCACTATTTTTAAACATAAACAATTATAAGTATTTCTCAATTTGGTGCTAAGTTTGTTTGCGAGTCGAGATTTTCTTCATAAAGCCGATTAAGTTTGTTTAATGAAATACTTTTTTTAAAACAAAATACTAGTTTGTCTCCGAATGTGGCACAAATGTCGCTTCACTCTCGTAACAAAAGCAACGCTTTATCCTCTCTCAGGACGTGTGTGAACCACTGTCCAAGAGGGTTCTTCGCGGAGCCCGATGTGCATCGCTGCCGGCGGTGTCCACAGGGATGTGAGGCGTGTGCGGGAGGCGAATGCACGTCCTGTAGACGAGGATTCTTCCTCAGCGCTGGTGCAGAGCCGAGGGAGTGTGTCCAGAGCTGTCCCGCCGACAGCTTCCCCGACCACGGTCCATCTCTCCCGAACACTTACTGCTTAAACTAAACGTGTTCACCCTGTTCTCTCTATATGTTCTTTTCTGTTCTCACAACATCTGGTTCTCTGCAGGACAGAGACGCTGCCTGAAGTGTCACGAACACTGTTTGAAATGCCAGAGAGATGCTGATAGATGCACGGCATGCAGGGAAGGCTTCAGGTAATATTCTATAATAACTCTTGTCAATCTTCCCTCGAAGCTGCACGAGCGTACGTTTGCGCACCCGTCCCGTGACATGCACGCGGTAAAAAGCACTTGGTTTGATTGAGACTTTTTTCATGGACTCGTATCTGAACCTGCCGCGTACTTGACAGACTTCGCAGGTACCCGCTTCAAATAAAACATTGATGAGCAGTTTTTAGGAAAGGGTTAATTTATGAACTCCTGATTGCGTATGCTCTTACTAATTACTTTTTAAATAGCTTTTATATAATTAAAACCAAGCTGTTTCTTCTGTTTGATCAGCTTGGTTGTTTGTTTTTCTATGTGTTTCCAGCCACGTTTTCTAGAAATCTCCTTAGTTTTCTTTTCTTTCTCTCTTTTTTTACACGATCTTGTGTTTTTAAATTTGTACGTTAAAGTAAATTTAATGTGCACCGCATTATCCCTTATTCAAGCCAAAAAACTTTTTTTTATATAAATTTATACCATTTTTATATATATATACCATGTTAAACGGAAAGGTGGGATGCTGTCGGGATGTTGCTCACGTGATCCAATGCGTCGCTCGGAGAGTTTGTGTGTTTGCACAGATGCTTGAAAAATTAGGGAACAGTGCCTCTTGTGCTTTGGAGCCATATTGTTTTCTCCTCCCCTGGTTTCAAACCCTTGCTGTACTCCCAGGGATGGACCCATGAACACAGTTTTGGTCTTTTTTAAAGACGCTTGACATACTCTGAAATATTTCCATTTCCAAATAAATTCATTCATTCATCTTCATGTCGGCTTTCTTCCCTTTCGGGGTCGCCACAGCGGATTGAACCGCCAACTCTCTGGCATTTGTTTTACGCAGCGGATGCCCTTCCAGCTGCAAACCCATCGCTGGGAAACATTCACACACACATTCACACTATGGGAAATTGTTCTTACTCAATTCTCTTATTCCGCATGTCTTTGTTCTTGTCGGGAAACCGGAGCACCCGGAGTAAACCCACACGATCACGGGGAGAACATGCAAACTCCACACAGAAATGCCACCAGCCCCAGCTGAGGCTCGAACCAGCGACTTTTTTGCTGTGTGTCGACGGTGCTACCCACTGCGCCACCGTGCCGCTCATTTCCAAATAAATCTGTTTTTAAAGGGGCACTTTTCAACTTTTTTAAGCTCTGTCAAAAATGTTAAAGTTTGAAGCAAGGTCAGCAATCAACCATGATGGAGTTGCTTTGGCCTGTAAATAGTGTGTTTAATGTATTTTTCTCTCCTCCGGTTTCCGCTGGAAGTCTGGCAGGGATGACGTGTGTTCCTCAGTGTTCCAACGGAAGCTTCTTTAACCTGAAGGAGATGAAATGCAGCACCTGCCATGTTTCCTGCGCCTCATGCACAGGTTCTCTTTTCTCTTCTCTTCCTCCGTTTTCTTCTTCTTTCATATCTCTTCCCTTTTCTTCTTTCTCTTCTCCTCCCTTCTGCTCTTCCCTTTTCTTCTCCTCTCCTTTCTCTTCTTCTATTTCTTGTTTTCACTTCACAACCCTTCTCTTTTTTTCACTTTTCTCTTCTCCTTTCTTCTCCTCTCCTTTGTATTCTTCTCATCTCTTCTTTTTCTCTCTTATACTACTTTTTCTTTACTTAACTTCACTTCTGTTCTTTTATTTTTATACTTCACTTCTGTTCTATTATTCTTATTTTCCCTTAGCTCTTCTGCTCCCTTTTTTCCTCGTCTCCTCTCTCTTCTGCTCATCTTTTCCTCTCCTTTCTCTTCTTAACTTTTTTTATCTTTTTCACTTCTCTTCTCTTATTTTCACTCTACTCTTCATTCACTATTTCTTCTCTCTTTCTTTCTTTCTCTCTCTCTCTCTCCAACCAATTTCTCTTCTCTTTTCTTTTCTTCTCTTCTTTTCTGAAGAGTCCTTAAAGTTTCCTCCTTGATCCACTATGGATACATATTTTTTCTTTAGCACAGCGAATTCCGAGAGACAGAAAGAGAAAGAGAGAAAGAGAGAGAGAAAGAGAGAGAGAGAGAGAGAGAGAGAGAGAGAGAGAGAGAGAGAGAGAGAGTGTCTTGGATTGCTTTCAGGAATGACAGAGCTGCTTTAATCTCAGCTGCAGCTAAAGAACTTAATTAACTCCGTTCATTATTCAAGCCCTCCGGAGAGCTCAGATAAGCCCAGAGATGTTTGCTTTCCAAGTTCACTCACACAGGCAGAGGGAAAGAAAACAACAGATTAAATCCAAATTGAGTCCAAGATTGTGTCTGCCCAAGCTTTATCTTGATTGAGCCTGATGCAGATGCTACGAAACCCTGTCAACAGCAGTTTAATAACAGCTCATGTAAAAGTAAACACGTTTAAAACTATGAAATAGTGACACCTATGCATCTCCTGCACAAAAAAACATCTCTTTTTGAGGCCTCCCAGTATTTGGAAGCTAGAGGATGCTAAGTTACCAAAAGAAACATTTCTGGTGAAACAATGACTTTCAGAAATTCAGACAAAGTTTTCAACAATCTATGAGTTTTATGGTGCGCATCAAATTCAGTCCAAAACCATATTATACATAAAAAAGTTTCCAGATGTGTTTTTTTTTCCTGTCAGATTCTGAAGTGCAGATAGATGAAGGCTCAACCGGCGGATATTACCCACAATCCACTGTGCTCTCATTTAATAGCACAAAAATAAATAATAGCACTTTATATATCGTTTTATTAGTTATTAGAATATTGTTTAAAAAAAGACTGGGAAAGAAGGGGTAAGTTCTCGCAAATGTCGTGTGAAATGACGTGACTACTACAAAACTACTTCCGTCACGTGACATTTTAGTGTGTCCCAGATCGTGCTCACTACAATCATTGTACACTAAAAATATGTACATTTTCTTCTGAAAATGAGTATCTACTTTAAGGGTAGGTGTAAGTGTTCGGATTGAGAAGCAGCAACTCTTCTGCCTCCCAGAGGGTGCTATAACAAGGTCACAAACTGCCTCTAGTGGCCATTCAGTGAATTGCAGATTCTCATGCATGTGTTTGTGTGGTGACAGGCGCGGGCTTGGAAGAGTGCATCCAGTGTGCCGAGGGTTTCTTGCAGCAGGAGTGGAGATGCGTTCGCTCCTGCACTGCTGGATACTACAGCGGAGAAGTGTCCGGATTCGCTCAGAGAATGTGCCGGAAGTGAGTCCTCTATACATTGTTCACACATAGGCAAACAGTAACAGATAATTTTGGAAACTGGTGTTCATCAGGAGGCGCCTTATAGTGGAAAACAAGAACAAATGTAATTATTTCTTAAGAAAAATCTGAAAGTGTCACAGTGGCGCAGTGGGTAGCACGGTCGTCTCACAGCAAGAAGGTTGCTGGTTCGAGCCTCGGCTGGGTCGGTTGGCATTTCTGTGTGGAGTTCTCATGTTCTCCTCGAGCGAAGTGGGTTACCTCAGGG
>UELW01000543.1:0-26008 GCA_900490495.1 Danionella dracula
ATCCTTTCCCATATCAGTCTAAAATTGTTTAAAATTTAGTCTGCAGTAAAAGATCAAATACTTTTCAATAAAAAATATTTTTCCGAGTAAGAGTAGACATGACAATCTTGTATGAGTAAACATAAACACAGCAAATAGTTGTAGTGATCACTGGACTCTGAGATGATGTATTTTTTTTATTAATAAAGAATATAAGAATAATAATAAAGAAGTTTTCATAGAACGCCTTAAATTGCTCTATATTTCCCTGTTCAGTAGGATGTGACGGTGTGATCTTGTCATCATGTGACTCTGAACCAATCAGAGAGCATTCTAGAGATTGATTGGTAATGGCAGGTTTACTTTCAGCTTCTCATAAAATCATTTTTCCCCCGAACAGCTGAAGTCATTTTTTAGTTTTTCTTTTGATTGATGCTGGAGCGGCCTGTGATGTTTGCGTAACACAGAGTTATGGTGCTTTGGGTTATGATTCCAGTGTTTGAAAGCCAGCCCAGTCAATCACTGATGATTTGTTTAAGGCACATGAAATAAATTTGTGTGGGACTGCGACTGGTTTGGTTTGTGCTGTACTCAGAGATTGTGTAATTTTAAGAAGCGTCCTTTTTATTTTTTGTCTTAAATACAGTCTCTGGTGTCAAATTTAAGTAAAAAAAAATACATAAAGTCTTGTTAATTGATTTATTTATAGATATGGTTATTTCTTCATTTATATGTTCTTGTTTTTAAACAAATTTAAACAGGAACACACCGAAACCATGGATCAGAAAGAGCATTTGAGCAGTTTCTTTGATCAGACGTTGGTTTCAGGAGCAGTTTCTGAGATTTGGAGCTGATGCTTCCGACCGTTTACGATGTGAAGTTGGCTTTAGGGTCACAAACCAACACTCCCTCATCACTAATGGGGACCTGGAAGATCCCAGGAGGATCGTCCACCCCTCTAATTGGCTGCTCTGGAGAATAAATGAGCGATTATAAGCTATGAATCTGAATTTATGTGGCCATTATAGCTGCTGGGGATCTGCTTCTGAAAGGCTAATGCTCCAATTAGCCAAACACTCTCCTCTGTGTTGGTTAAGCTGCTTGTGTCGTTATTTCATCCACTGTCTGGAAATAGTCCACAAGTGTTCCATCAATGCAAGACATTGAAATTTCACTGACTTTAAAGGGTTCACTACTGAAAGTGCAAAGTGGAGCAGATATTTCACTAGTCTGTGACAGTTATAAGTGGCTAGAAACCAAGCTGTTGCAATGCCATGCTTTGAGGCCCTACTTAAAGATTTTCTGGAGTAAAGGGTGAAGTGAGTAGGTGGGTGCATGAGGGGGCAGGTTGGGAACTCACTGAAGGGTGGACAAGTGAGTGCACAGGTGGGGAAGTGAGTGGAAAGGTGGATGAGTGATTGGACAGGTGGGCAACTCAGTGGAAGTGTGGGCAAGGGAGTGCACAGGTGGGGCAAGTGAGTGGAAAGGTGGATGAGTGATTGGACAGGTGGGCAACTCAGTGGAAGTGTGGGCAAGGGAGTGCACAGGTGGGCAAGTGAATGGAAAGGTGGATGAGTGATTGGACAGGTGGGCAACTCAGTGGAAGTGTGGGCAAGGGAGTGCACAGGTGGGCAAGTGAATGGAAAGGTGGATGAGTGATTGGACAGGTGGGCAACTCAGTGGAAGTGTGGGCAAGGGAGTGCACAGGTGGGCAAGTGAGTGGAAAGGTGGATGAGTGATTGGACAGGTGGGCAACTCAGTGGAAGTGTGGGCAAGGGAGTGCACAGGTGGGCAAGTGAGTGGAAAGGTGGATGAGTGATTGGACAGGTGGGCAACTCAGTGGAAGTGTGGGCAAGGGAGTGCACAGGTGGGCAAGTGAGTGGAAAGGTGGATGAGTGATTGGACAGGTGGGCAACTCAGTGGAAGTGTGGGCAAGGGAGTGCACAGGTGGGCAAGTGAGTGGAAAGGTGGATGAGTGATTGGACAGGTGGGCAACTCAGTGGAAGTGTGGGCAAGGGAGTGCACAGGTGGGCAAGTGAGTGGAAAGGTGGATGAGTGATTGGACAGGTGGGCAACTCAGTGGAAGTGTGGGCAAGGGAGAGGATAGGTGGGCAACTCGGTAGATGGATGGGCGAGTGAGTGGACAGATGGGCAACTAGGTGCACGGGTGGGAAAGTGAGTGGACAGGTGGGGAATTCAGTTGAAGTGCGGGTGATAGTGAACAGGTGGGCAACTCCATGGAAGGATAGGCAAGTCTGTGGACAGGTGGGCAAGTCAGTGGAAGGGGCAGAAGGGGTGAGTGGATGGTCAGGCGTGAGTGTATGGGTGAGTGAGTTGGCAGGTAAGTGATCGAGCGAGGGATAAGGTCACACTTTTCAAAAAGCAACAATTAAAACTTCCTGAAGAAATAACTGCTTCCTGAAGATACTAATCCCGCTGGAACAAACTGACAGCTAACCCGTGAGATAATTCCGTGGGGTACCTCAGGGCTCTACCCTTTCCCCGTTGTTTTTCACTCTATTTCATTGAGATCTTCCATTAATGATTGCTGCATAACTGCCATAACTATTCCAGAAATTCCAAAAAACTGCCAGCAGTTATACTTCATTCTTAGCATTCTTAGCATTCATCTCAAACCCTTCTCACTCCACAGACCTGATGTTCCCATGCACAGAAAACCTCCTCCGAGAGATTTGTTTTTATTTAAGCAGCAGCAGCAGCATCTCACGGGACACCACTGCATAAACAACATCTTTGAGAGAGAGCGAGAGCGAGAGAGAGAGACAGAGAGAGGGGGTGGCGGGCATCACATAGAGGAACAGACAGGCAGCGTTTGGGAGAGGAATTCTAAAGACGTCTGTTGTATTTCCACTATAAGAAAGAAACACGTGTACATGAATAAAAGAAAAACAGAGCACCGTCTACCTTCTCCTTCAGATTTCCCCAGTGCTCCCCCTCTCCATCATCCCTCTCTTTCTGTCCGCATGCGTTCAGGTATGAATAATGCATCCTGGCTAATGAGCTACCCGAACGGATCATTTGCTAGTCGATTACTTTCTGCATAAATCAATTAATTAGTCGATCGATAGCCCTCCTGAGTGCATTATATACTTAAAGTTGTGTACTTCACTTCATCCTGGGCTTGTCGTGAATAATTCAGGCCTCCTCGGAGAGCTCCTGAGGCGCCAGCACCATGCTTCCAGACCTCAACTAAATGTCTTTCTGCTGCTGGCTCTGTGAGCAGCGCCGTGAAGGTTTCTAGCGTGTGCCGGGTCAAGGGTTTGTAACGAGAGTGCTGCGTGTCTCTCTCAATCCAAGGCTAGATCCAGTGAACTTCTACTGTTACGGAACGATCAAAACGTATATTATCATCCTAAGCATGAACATTGTGCTCCTCCTCCTCCTGCTTTTCATTCTCATTCTTCCCCTTCCCCTTTTATTTCCTTATTTTTCTTTATGTTCTCATACTACTTCGTTTCTTTGTTTTAATCTTTGCCTTCTTTTCTGTGTCTCCTCTTTGTGCATTTTCTTCTTTGTGTAGTCGTTCATCTTATTTTTTGTTTCTTCTTGTGCATTATCTTCCTTTTTTATTTCTTCTTGTCTTCTCATGACCTTGTCTTCTACTTCTCATTCTTTTTTGCCTTTGCTTTTTCATCTTCCTCTTCTTTTTCTGCGGTTCTTATTCGTTTATTTCTCTTCCTTTGTCATTTTGTTCTCATTCTTTTTCTGATGCATCTTATTTAAATTCTTTCTAAATATCTTTTTCCGCTTGTAATTCTCATTTCTTTTTTGTCTTTGTTCGTTATTTTTTTAACCAATTTTTACCTCTCCTTATTCCTTGTCGTTTTTATCTTTTAGCTTCCCTTTACTTCTCTTTATCCTTCACTTATTCTTTTTCTACATTTCTTCTTTTTTCTTTATTCCTCTCCTTCTCTTTCTTTTGCTTCTCTTCTTCTCTTTCTCTTTCCTCTCCTTCTCTTTCTTCTGCTGCTTCTTCTTCTCTTTCTCTTTCCTCTCCTTCTCTTTCTTTTGCTTCTTCTTCTTCTCTTTCCTCTCCTTCTCTTTCTTCTGCTTCTTTTCCTTCTCCTTCTCTTTTGTCTCCTCTTTCTCATTCTCCTCTCTTTCTTTTCCTCCTACTCCTCCTTTTAGAAAAGACAATTTACTTTTCTGTTGGTTTTAGTGCAGGACATAACTACATAATAGTCTCTTTTTAGTTTTAAATGTGGAAAATACAAAATCTCTTTAATAATTCTTGGTAGGAGAATGCTACTGGTCTAATCCGATTCAAGGATCTATGCTAAGCTACGCTAACACTGCAATCGCCTGATCTGGAGAGCAGAGAACACAATGATACTACGATGTTGGAAAGCTTTTAAATAATTTACATTTCAGAGGACACTGGAAATCCAAGTCATTATGACTAAAAGAGGCAACGTTTTGGGGCAGTAATTGTAAAGGTGTTTTAGCATGCTGACCATTGGTTTTGATCTACAGATGACCAGAACTATTCAACAAATGGTTGTAGATGTTTAATGTGTGCAATGTTGACCATTTCAAGGCAACTAGAATGAGCGGTAGTTAGACTTAATGAGTCATCGTGCTTTTATTCGTCTCCCTTTTCAAGTAGAGATTTTATATCCTTTTCCATTTTTCCTGGTGTGTTACATTAGATCTTTTTTTCACACACAGAAAACTAAAATGTGATTTTTAACATTGCTGTCTGGTGTTCAAATATATGCCAAAACATTTTGTTCCATTATTTGTGACTTAAGTTATTATATTTCCTTTTGAAATTGTTTAATCAGTTTTTTTCCTGATTAGGGTTGTTGAGGTCAATGTTTTCCATGTTGCATATATTCATTCATCTTCATGTCGGCTTTCTTCTCTTTCGGGGTCGCCACAGCGGAATGAACCACCAACTCTCTGGCATTTGTTTTACGCAGCGGATGCCCTTCCAGCCGCAACCCATCGCTGGGAAACATTCACACACTCATTCACACTTTAACACTATGGGCAATCGTTCTTACTCAATTCTCTTATTCCACATGTCTCTGGACTCGTGGAGGAAACCGGAGCACCCGGAGAAAACCCACGCGATCACGAGGAGAACATGAGAACTCCACACAGAGATACCAACTGACCCAGCCGAGGCTCGAACCAGCGACCTTCTTGCTGTGAGACGACCGTGCTACCCACTGCGCCACCGTGACGCCTTATGTTGCATATAGGATTAGGTTTAGAAAGCATCAGGTATCACTTCTCCTCGGGTTAATAATCAACAGTGATGAGCCTTCTATTGAGGGTTCATCATCCAGCCTACTTCTGTTTAAAACTTCTAGTTTTGAAGATTCATAACGTAAAACATTTTAACCCATTCAAATATCAGACCAATATATTGTAGTGATTGATCCATTGTCCTGTCGAAAAACAAGAAAGTGTCAAAAAAGTAGAAAATGTATGAGAGAGAAAAGAAAGAAATATGGACCCACTTACAACAAAGAATAGCTTTATTAACTGTAGCAGAAAAGATTTAAGGTGCTTCTGAAATGTTTAAAAACATTAAATCCTTAATAAAACTATAAATATTGTTTGGCTGATCGTGATTGCTGCCAATATTCGGCTCGTTTTCACTCAAGCGGTTTATCAGCGTGATTGGAGCGTAACGTCTTTAAGTGACGCCTTCATTTATTTGGCTTCATGCTGTCCGCTGCAACACTTTTAGACTCAGTAAGCACACCTGTCTCTCCTCGTCTCCCACCGCAGTCACAGTGAAGCCAAGCGCTACAAACGCGTCGTCATATTTCCTCGTCTTAGCTTTCGGGAGACTTTCGTTTGTCTCTTTATCTCCTTCTCTCTCCGTCTGTCTTCTACACTTCCTGTCTACACTTCATACTCTGCCAATGAGAGCGACACTGCCCCCTAATGTAGTGGAGTGCCTTTGCGCTTTATTCTAGAACAAGTAATAAAAAATTTAAAAGCATGATTTCCGAGGTTAAACGCGCCTCGCGCCGTCCGCCCCACTATTTGAGAACCACTGCTTTAACGAATGCCATGTGAGGACATGTATCCTGATCATAAATTACTCGGAGAAGGAAGCCAAACCGCTGGCGCCAACCTCAAGCCGCTCGTATCGTATGTGACCATATCAGCGAACAAATCAAAAGATTATCTCATAGCTATAGCACACCTTTAATTGCTTAAACCCAGCCCACATCTGGCCTGGCAAACTCTCGATTTACAGCCTCCTACGAATCAAACAGGCGTCCCAGCGGCGGTGAAAGCTCAGCGAAGCCCTGAAGTCCTCCGCTTCTTCCTGTTCGCTGCGGCGGCTGGAATCGTTAGCGTGCCTCTGGAACCGGGCTTGAATGCCTGCTCAGGTGTTAATTGGTTTGAGAGGATGCTAATGGGGACACACTGTAGAGCAGGACAGCTCGCTCGCGTGATGTTCTCCTCTGAACCCCGGGAGCTGTCGAAGCCCATTCGGCTGGACGTGTCCTACATTGTCCGTCTCGTGGCCCGGAGCTGCGGTCTCCGGCGGGGGGGGGCATCCTGTCCTGGCTCCGCCGGGGTTTGCCTCGCTTCACCGATGCAGGGCACAGGCGCGTCATTAATTCATAGCAGAGCTTCCGGAGACGGTGGCGGCCGGAGAGCGGTTCCGGGAAGCAATGCACCTCTTCCTCTCTCTTGGAGCGAGAGTGAGAGAGACCTTTCGCTCTGAATTGGTGCTTTCAATTACGAACTCAGTGGCTGCATCTATCAGGGTAGAAATAAAACGAGTCCAGATGTAATTCTTCTCGTCCAGGATTAAACGCTGAACAGCACTTTGTTACTAACCTTCACCTTAAGATCAGCGATTAGAGTCGTTTTACGTCATTTCTTTTAGCATAGCATGAACTATGACTGTTTTTAAAATAAAAATAGAGCATTAAACAATAATGAAATTTTGTGTCTGTAAAAACACAAATAATGCTGGCAATGTGTTTTATGCTTGAAAACATGAAACAAATATGTAATTATCAAAGTACTTCTATGTAATTATCCTCCTCTTCATAATTAATTCTGCATTTCTTCTCTTTTTCTGTCTTCCACTTTTCCTCCTCCTTGTTTCTCTCCTTCCTTTTGTCCTTCCTGTTCTTTTTCTTATTCTTGTAATTAAACATGTAATTATTAAAGACGTTTACATAAATATATAAGTTTTTTCTGCATTTCTTCTCCTTGTTTTTTTCCTTCTCCTTATTGTTCTTCTCCTCCTCCTTTTCCTTTGTTCTTCTTCCTCTTCTTGTTCTGTTTTTCACTTTTTACTTTCATCTTCTTTTCCTTTATGTTCTTCTCCTTCTTGTTCTTGTCCTTCTATGTCTAGTCCTTTCACTACTTCTCCTTATCCTTCTCTTTCATCTTCTTTTTGTTTTTTTCTTCTTATTGTTCTTCCTCTCTTCCTTCTTGTTATTTTCTTTCTCATCCATGTTCTTCTTACTCTTGTCCTTGTCCTCATAAATCTTGTGTTTCTACTACTTCTCCTTCTCTTTCTCTTTCCTATTCTCCTTTTTCTTCTTCTCCTCCTTCTCTGTATCCCACTTCTGTGATCTCTTTCTCCTCCTTGTTTTCTCTCTTCTCCTTCTTGTCCTTTTCCTTCTCCTCGTCCTCCTTCATCTTCTCATTCTCCTTCTCTTTCGTCACCTTGTCTTCCTCCTTCTTCTGCTGCTTGCATTTCTCATCTTAAAAAACACAAATAATGTAAGCAAAGTGGTTTAACAATTGACAATTTGACAAAAATGTAATTAGTTAATAAGTTCACTTCTTTTTGGAGAAAATATTGGTGTCTTTGATCAACTGCTTCACTTCCATGTGTCCTCTTCTTCTCTGGTTTGCTAAAGCGTGTGTACTTGCGCCATCTACAGGATGGGAGACTGGCTTCTCTGCAAATACGCCTCTTTTCTCACTTCTTACTTTAAAAAAAAGGAAAAGAAAACCGTGGTTTCTCTTGGAAGGAGTCCAGAGAGTGTCGGAACAAGCTTTATTTTTGGATTGGTGGTTTCAAAAATGGCTCCCAGAATTCACCCTCTGCATCTTTCATTGTAAAAACAAAACAAATGTATTTATATGTCCTTTCACCTGTGATTTTGAGACGCTGTTAAATTGATCTAAACCTACAAGGCACAGGATAATTCAAAGTGCTTTACATTTGAAACAAAGAATAAAATGAAAGCACATTTAATAAAATCAAGCATAAAAAAAGTTATATAAAATCAAAGTGATTAAAAACTGAAAATTTAAAAACATTGATTAAAACAGATTAAGATGTGAAGTGCAGAGATAAAATAGTTGTTCTCGTTGGTGCTCTGTCGTCTAAAGCAGCAACTAAACAGTCTTTATCCTGGATTTAAACGTGACTAAAGTGTTGGCGCCCCTGATCTCCTCTGGAGCTGGTTCCTCTGAGGGCCGCAGGAGAACTAAAGTGTTGGCGCCCCTGATCTCCTCTGGAGCTGGTTCCTCTGTGGGTCGCAGGAGAACTAAAGTGTTGGCGCCCCTGATCTCCTCTGGAGCTGGTTCCCCTGTGGGCCGCAGGAGAACTAAAGTGTTGGCACCCCTGATCTCCTCTGGAGCTGGTTCCTCTGAGGGCTGCAGGAGAACTAAAGTGTTGGCGCCCCTGATCTCCTCTGGAGCTGGTTCCTCTGAGGGCCGCAGGAGAACTAAAGGAGGATTTATCACATTTGAGGTCCTGCTCGACACTTTCCTCTTGCTGTCCACAAAATCTCTTCTTTAGGGTTTGCTGAAGCTGCTTCATCTGCAGGGAATTGAAAAGACTCGGGATCCATTATGAGACTGCTGCGTTGTTGGTTTTTGTCGTTTTTGATGGTTTTAAAACAGGCTTCAAGTGTTGAAAAGTTGGTTTGGTAAGAAAAGGGGTCAGATTATAATTAGTTTTTCTTTTTAAAACTAAAACATTTATTTACTTGATTCTATCGTTTTCTTTTCTCCCGAGGAGATCTCATTTATCTGATCTGAGGATCTCAGCTCTCTGTTTGGTGTGTATTCTCTGATCTTCTCTGTTAGGTGTTTAGCTGCTGAGTTATGTTTGGACTTATATACGAGCAGCAGAACTCTAAAATCTATTCTGAAGGAGACCGCAGCCAGTGGAGAGCCTGAAGAACTGGAGAAATGTGTTCTGACGTTCTAGTTTTGGTTAGAATTGGAGCGCTGCGTTCTGAACGAGCTGAAGCTGTTTAATGGAGGTTTTGGGAAGAGCTCTGAGAAGAGCATTACAGGAGTCCAGCTGCTGGAGATGAACGCAGGAATCAGTTTCTCTAAATCTTGTCTGGAATCAAAGCATCTGATTCTTGCAATGTTTCTAAGATGGTAATAAGCTGATTTGACAAGGCGCTGAACAGAACTTCGCGAGTGAACTTCACCTTAAGATCAGCGATCGGAGAGTCAAGGTCAGTGTTTGAGCCCAGCGCTTGGCTTCAGCGTGACGAACAGGGCTCTGGACTCACCCGCTGTCAGACTGCAGCGTTCAGGGTCAGGTTTCCTGCTCCGAGCTCGAACGGCTCACTCGTCACTCATCATTCCACCTTCAAAGAGCAGCGTGTGAAGGCCTTCAGCGCTCCTCGTGAGCCACATCTTCAAAGAGCTGCTCGGGCCTCTGGATGCGGTGCTGAATTTATGATGCGCTCTTCAATCACTGATCAACCCGAGCTCAGGCTCGCAGCCTCTTCTTTTGTGAGGGTTTGTTGGCTGTCGACGGGAGCCTGTGTCCAGGAGCTGAACGTGATTTAAAGCCTCCAAAACAACAGGCGCGCTCTAATAACGCTGGCTTCAAAATAACTCCTGGAGCTGCAGAGCTGAGAGGGAACACGTTAACCCTACTGCTGTTTTCACATTTAACCAGAACGCCTGGTTGTCGAGAGAATTCATAATTTTTTCCGGAATGTTTTACCTCTCAGGAGTCCAGAGAAGTGCTGACACGTCAACATCACCTGATAAACAGAAAGACGAAGCCCACAGACGCAATTTCATTTACATTGCTCCTCGCTGTTTGGGCTCTTCTGAATGACTTTTCTTCTGTATTTGAGTTGTGTGAATGCACTGCATAAATCCAGAGATATCAAAATACTTCAAAAAGAAATTTGTTATTCAGATGTTCCGGGGGCATTTCGGAAGCATTTTTTAAGCTTCACTTGTAGAAATGGGAAAAGGGCTGAGAAGCTATTCTCCCCTGTCCTGTAGATGGCGCATATTTACAAATATTTTTAAAGTATGACGCATATTTTAGCAAAGCAAAGAGGAAGAGAACACACAGAGACGAAACCAGGGGCTGCACAGCAGGAAGTGTTGGTCTGAAGTGAGCAGGTTCTCATTCACTCCAATGTTAAAACTGAACAACTTTGCAGCTGAAATAACACGTTTACAGTCCTGGTGCTGTAATGTTTTTTTATTTAGATAACTATCATTAATTTTGATAGTATTACTATCTACTATCTACTAATATTAGTATTTGATAGTAATTACTATCAATAATTGTTTCATTTCTTTGGTTGAATATTTAAATTTTATAAATCTTAATCAATCAGATCTGTGCTACGCCTAAGTCCCGCCTCTCTGGACACATCATTGGTTAGCAGGAAGTGATGCTCTTCCATGTGATAAACAGTCTGAGTGAAACAGTGCACCAGATAGAAAAACCTCAAAGTTACGCAAAGATGCTTATAAATATAGAGCTATCTTACAAAATAAATATACTTCTTTAATAATTACATATTCGTTTCAAGTGTCAAAACGCTTCGCTAGCATTATTTGTGTTTTTTATGACGAGAAACACAAACAGCAGTTCATAAAAGATTCTTTATAGCTTATTTATCAGTGTTTATATGTAAAAAAAATACTTGTCTTGTGGTTAGGGCTGGGCGATAACTTGATATTGATCATTATCGTCAATATAGATTTTCTTGATAAGACGATATAGAGCGGTCGATAGAGAGCTTCTCAGTGTTTATATAAACACACGCGCACTATTCATGCTCCGAGATTAAAACTGCCATACTTTTTTTTTCTAAACACTTTCTTTTGATGTGTTACATGATGCGGACGGCTGGAAGACCAATCAGAAGCCACCCTTTGAAACTCTTGCTTCTGATTGGATCAACTTATTGACTGACATCATTTGTAGAGAATCAGTTGAAGAGAAACGCTCAGAACGGATCAGCTCCAGAGTTTATCAGAAACACGTGTGAGTTTATCACAGCAGCTCGTTCTCTCGAGCTCAGGTTCAGTTCTTTCTATTCATGAAGATGAGGAGCACAGAAGATCAGGGGAAGGTCCTCAGCTCTCGTTTAGAGAGCGAAGATGAGGAGCACAGAAGATCAGGGGAAGGTCCTCAGCTCTCGTTTAGAGAGAGTGAAGATGAGTAACACAGAAGATCAGGGGAAGGTCCTCAGCTCTCGTTTAGAGAGCGAAGATGAGGAGCACAGAAGATCAGGGGAAGGTCCTCAGCTCTCGTTTAGAGAGAGTGAAGATGAGGAACACAGAAGATCAGGGGAAGATCCTCAGCTCTCGTTTAGAGAGAGTGAAGATGAGGAGCACAGAAGATCAGAAGATCCTCAGCTCTTGTTTAGAGAGAGTGAAGATGAGGAACACAGAAGATCAGGAGAAGATCCTCAGCTCTCGTTTAGAGAGAGTGAAGATGAGGAGCACAGAAGATCAGAAGATCCTCAGCTCTTGTTTAGAGAGAGTGAAGATGAGGAGCACAGAAGATCAATAGTAGATCCTCAACTCTCGTTTAGAGAGAGTGAAGATGAGGAGCACAGAAGATCAGGAGAAGATCCTCAGCTCTCGTTTAGAGAGAGTGAAGATGAGGAGCACAGAAGATCAGAAGATCCTCAGCTCTTGTTTAGAGAGAGTGAAGATGAGGAGCACAGAAGATCAATAGTAGATCCTCAACTCTCGTTTAGAGAGAGTGAAGATGAGGAGCACAGAAGATCAGGAGAAGATCCTCAGCTCTCGTTTAGAGAGAGTGAAGATGAGGAACACAGAAGATCAGGAGAAGATCCTCAGCTCTCATTTAGAGAGAGTGGAGATGAGGAACACAGAAGATCAGGAGAAGATCCTCAGCTCTCGTTTAGAGAGAGTGAAGATGAGGAACACAGAAGATCAGGAGAAGATCCTCAGCTCTCGTTTAGAGCGAGTGAAGATGAGGAACACAGAAGATCAGGAGAAGATCCTCAGCTCTCGTTTAGAGAGAGTGAAGATGAGGAACACAGAAGATCAGGAGAAGATCCTCAGCTCTTGTTTAGAGAGAGTGAACACGAGGAACACAGAACATCAGAAGATCCTCAGCTCTCGTTTAGAGAGAGTGAAGATGAGGAACACAGAAGATCAGGAGAAGATCCTCAGCTCTCGTTTAGAGAGAGTGAAGATGAGGAACACAGAAGATCAGGAGAAGATCCTCAGCTCTCGTTTAGAGAGAGTGAAGATGAGGAGCACAGAAGATCAGGAGAAGATCCTCAGCTCTCGTTTAGAGAGAGTGAAGATGAGGAGCACAGAAGATCAGGAGAAGATCCTCAGCTCTCGTTTAGAGAGAGTGAAGATGAGGAACACAGAAGATCAGAAGATCCTCAGCTCTTGTTTAGAGAGAGTGAAGATGAGGAACACAGAAGATCAGGAGAAGATCCTCAGCTCTCGTTTAGAGAGAGTGAAGATGAGGAGCACAGAAGATCAGAAGATCCTCAGCTCTCGTTTAGAGAGAGTGAAGATGAGCTCAAAGTGGGAAAAAATATTACTTTAATAAAAAAACATAGTTCAATAGGTTTATGAATCTCATTAACTCAGTTTATAAGCAAATTTATAATTGGTACAAATAATAATTGGTGATGACTAAACACAAATAAATACTTACTCGAGACCTGATATTTGTGCTATTTTACAGGTTAATAATACATTTTTAATTATATTTTATCTGAATCTGACAAATGAAATAAAAGGAGTTTCCCCTCTGTTGGAGCCAAGTTGATGATTGTATGGTTGACCACTGTGAGGCGCTAGGCGCTGTTTAAGGAGACACCTGTGTGCTCATCAGGAGAGTTTGGAAGCACACAGTTTTTCAATCGTGACAAGCAAAGTCGTTTGGAATGTGACTGTGAAAGTGAACTTTGATTTTTGAAGGTATTTTTTTCATTTATTTGGAACAGTTTATGGAACTTAACTTGGAACTTAATATCAAAGAATAAAAGAGCACTTTATTTTACGTCAACGACTTGGTTCTTTAATTCATCACGCGTCTGAAACCTGCTCACAACAAACTCTCAGTAGCGGCTTGTTGGATAGCCGCTACACCCTCATTAAATAAATGAAGCTGACGCTGACGTCTCCCTGGAGTTTTTACCACACAAAGTTGCTTTATCGTGTAACTCCTGCTTCATCAGAGCAGTCTTCCCAAACACACCCCACAACAGCAGCCGAAACCGTGCTGCAGCTTCATTGGCTGGAAGCCTCCATGCTCAACTCTCTCTCCGGGATTGATGGGGTCACAACCGTCCGTCTGCAATCAAGGCATCCTGCTTGCTCTCCTCTGACTCGACTTGTCGTCGTGATCTGACAAATCCACCGCTTTCCCTTTCTCTTGTTTTCCAGGGAAGCACCAACTGCTGAGTTGATCCGCTGGTTATGTTTCAGAAGCGTTCGGCTTACATGGCGTCTGAAGGGACAGATTATCCTCTTTGCGAGGCATTTCTTCGCCTGCGTTGCCAGATTGGCTTGTAAACGAGATGCTCCTGCTGCAGAGCTGACAATTGGTTTCTCAGCGGAGGCATCTGTTGTGGAAGAGAGGAAGATGGCTGAGAGGAGAGGATCTGACTCGATTATTCTTCACTTCGTTTGGTTTTGGGTTCGAGCACTTCAAATGTTATTTTGCACCGTTGCTCCTGGTCTCCGTGGGTTTGTATCTTGAGCTCTGTCGTATGCTGTGTCTGAAAAATGAGAAGAGTTCCTGTAGAGGGTCCCCAGCGTCCCAGGATCCTCATCTAGCTTCCCGTCCTCTGAATGATATTGCCTGAGGAGGAACATCAATGTTCTTCTCTTTCAGACAAAGCCCTTGTGTCTGCTGCGCTTGTTTGACACTTTAATAGCCTCTTCCTGAGGGCTGCTAATGAAGTAATTTGACTTTTGTAGTAACCCAGATTGCTGGATCAACTGATTACCGAGATTGTCTGTGGGATGACCGATAAATAACAGTTGTTGTGTGAAGTGACTGAACTGCAGTTCCTCCAGCGGCCTCAAGAGGCTGACTCCAGAAGTGAACAGGTTTTTATTCACTCCAATGTTAAAGCTGATCTCTGGAGTTGGAAAAAAAACTTGTTTCCACTGCTGTCTTTGCAAGGTTTGTTGGTTCTGATTTTCATGAACTCTCTGAGCGGTGGGAATTTTTTTTAAAATTAGTTTGTTTAAGATATATTAAGATTTAAAACTTCTGGCAGGAGACGTCTTTGGTATGCCAAAGGTATATATGGTGTCGATCTATCGGTCCATCCATCCATTTATCAAGATTTTTTTATTTCGCACTTTTTTTGAGTTGCTTCAAAACCAAAGTGTGTAAGAAAATTCCATTATTTCTCCTCTAGATGTAACACTTTGAAACAATTTAAACAACAAATTTGAAGAAAAAAACATTTTGTCTCAAAGCCTAACAATTTCTCGATGCACTGGCATGGTTTGCGCTCATTTGTTCCCGATTGGGTTCCTCAGAGTGGATATTTAGAGTGAAACAGATCCTAAAAGGAAGTGTTTGGCTCTGTAGTGTTGGGCGGGGGCTCCTGGGGGACGGGGGCCTTTCTGCTGCCTCAGAGCTCCAACGCTTGTCATCAGGAGCACCAATTAGCTCTGATGAGGAGGCAGCCGACAGATGCACTGTGCCAGGCTCCACCGACACCTCTCGCACACACTCGCACACGCGCGCACACAGGATGAGGCTTCCGCTCAGGTTTACAAACAAGGTCAAGCCAAGGAGACGCCTGAGAGGAATGCTTTCTGGCCACGAGAGGAAAAAAACCCTCCTTTCTTACCCGATTCCATTTCAACGGAATGCTTTCTTAGTGTTTCTGTGCAGTCGTAACGGAATCATGATGTTTCAGAACGCCGGTTACATTTTGAAGCGGTTCTGGACGTCTCCAGGAACAGACTTTTCATGAACATTCTGATCTGAGTTTGAAACCACTCTCTCTCTGGTGTTCGGCGTTCCTCCATTACGAGAGGATAATCTGCTGTGCGTGGTGCTCAACTGGATCCACAGAGCAAAACACAGCGCTGCGAAGAATTATTATTTTAATAACCAATCAGTAAATCTGAGAAAAAGAAAATAAAAGCATATATTTCTAACCTTAATTTCTAACTAAAATCTTTAGAAAGTGCACAAACATGTTGCTCCTTGAGGTGTGATAATAAAAAAAATAATATTAATAATAACACACTCACAGACTTTCTCTTTGAGCAGATTAATATTAGCATCATTGCTGTAAAAGGTTTGTTTATACTCCACATTTTATCACGACTTAAGATGAGCAATACAATTAGAGAAACCTTGCTTAGTCTTAGTCCGCTCCAGCGTTATCACCATTTATTAGCGGCTTTGAGGACCAGTCCGGGTCTGGAACGGAGTATGGTGACTTGATTCATTGGCAGTCCGCTCTTTGCAGCTTTTACTCCATCGGCTGAAAATTTGATGCAATATGGACTTCTTCCACGTGTGCTCAGCACCGTCCTCTCCACCTCCTCCCTCCTTCCGTACCTCCGCACCGATCATACACTCGCTTTATATAGAAGTATCCCCCCTGAAATCTCACTCAAACAATCCTTCATTGCACCCAGACACGAATGAAGTATGTCTGCTACGGTCCAGCACAAGTTCTCATTTAAATCGAACCGAAATCCACAAGTGACATGCTTCAAACTCTTCAGAGAATCTCCGGATCGAGCTCTGGATCGAGGAGAAGAGCTCAACAGCGCCTCGCGCAGGCAGCAGGTGCCTCTTCCTTCAGATGGAACCCTATTATTTCACTCGAAAGATTGTGTTTTTGTGCTCTGGATAACTTTTTTCCACCATCAACAAAAGTCTAAATATTTATTTAAGTTTCATCAGAGATGTTTGAACGTCTACACTTTTCAACACTTATTCTTAATCACTGAAACTTTGGGTACAATTTGCACCATTCAAGAACTTTCTTACATCATCTGTTGCTATGAACATTCTAATTCTAAAGGTTTGGAAGTGATGCGCAAGATCAGAGAGTGGCTCTTTACGAACGGTCAGCTTCCGGTTCATTTTTCATAATCTTTGGTAGACATTTAATTCATCTTTAGGAGAAATGTGGCAGATCTGCATGTGCTTGGATTGTGTGATCCGAATGAATTAAAGCAGAGCTACGCACCCTTCTGTCAGCGAGTCCAGCCAGCTGACGGACGTGTGGAGTTCTGACCTGATTTCTGCAGCTGACTGCTCGCTGCTTCCTCACCAGCGCTGCTGTGAAGGTCACAGTGTGAGTGAAGGAGATAGAGCTGGAGAGAAGGACAGGTAGAGGCCTGTGAACCCAGACTGCTTCATCCATCACAGCCTTGATAAGGAGGCTGCTTAATTACACGTCCGCAACCCATGCTCCATCCACCGCTCTCTCTCTCTCTCTCTCTCTCTCTCTCTGCTGCTCTCCGCCCGAGCACATCTGAGACCAAATATTTCCCCGTCCACGCTTTTCTTTTGTAGATTAAACCTCTTTCGTGTCCTCCTGAGCTCATTGAAACACTGAATACAGTGTGGCCTAGAACATCTACGCAAAAAACGAGCTCTATAGTTTTCATTGTTCGACGGGAAGCTCTTCAGATGTGATCGTGTTCATCCCTCAAACACAGAGCACCTGACCCTGAACATGCTGCAGGAGGGGCTCTGGCATCTTCTCTCTTGTCTCCTTGCGTTGTCCTTGCGAGTGAAGCTGAGCTGGTCGGCTTCAAGTGTTTTATGCGTCATGTTATCTCTGCAAAGTTCTGTTGTTGTGTTCTGAAAAAAAATACATCTGACCCAGCTTTCAGACTAAACACTAATTGAGCCAACAAATAGCTCTTCTAATCCTATGCTGGCCGCTTGACTGTCAAACCCTACTCAAAATCTCGCTCGACTCAAGAGGGGGTGGAGCTTCTTGGAGTGCTAAAAATAACACAAATAGTGTTTTGAGGCGAGAGCCATCCATCAATGTTTGTCTGCTTCTCTTGGGTCGGGTCGCGGAGGCCCAGCATGGAAGCCCAGAGCTCCCTCACTGAGGACTCTTCCTCCAGCTCTACCGGGGGATACCGAGGTGTTCCCAGGCCAATCTGGAGCCATTAACTCTCCATCGAGTCCTGAGTCATCCCCGTGGCCTCCCTCCGGCAGAACACGCCTGAATAGGTCCTTAAGGAGGTGTCCAGGAGGCATCCAGAACAGATGCATGAGCCCCCTCAGCTGGCTCCTCTAGATATGGGGGAGCACATCTCCACTGCTCTTCTTCCAGCTCCTCCGGAGTGACAGAGCTCCTCACCTCAACGGGAATGGTCCATCACCCTGCGGAGGAAGCTCATTGCGACTGCTTGTATTTGAGTTCTTCTTCTTTGGGTCCTGACCTAGAGATGAGAGGAGGAACATATGTTGAGCGGTAAATCCAGAGCTTTCGAATAAGCTCCTTTTTCACCACCACAGATCGGTAGATTTCAAATGAATTCGGTGTCTACGGATTGAGGGAACATCTCCGCTTTCACTTGAAAATTTACGAACATTGTTTTGAATTTACGAATTGGGTTTTTGTACATTTGCGTCATGGTGTTTATTTATAAGCTGATTTGTAAGAATACAAAATTTTTTAGATAATCCTGTCTCCATAGTTTCAAGCAGACATTTCTTGCAGATCCACATTGTAGGTTCAGTTCTTGTTTGGATTGATGGTGACCATCACATCGCCACCCGCCGGCTTGGAGGGAGCAGGGATTACAGCACTATTTCACGTAATAAACACAAAGCCCCTCCGCCTCCAAGACTGAAGATTTTCGAGCCCGCCCCCACCCCCAGCTCCTCCGCGAGAGCCAGCAGTAAATCAATACTGGCCTAATTCTGAATAATTGAGGTTATTACGCCGCTGTCATGCTCCCAGAGTGAGCTCCCATCACACGAGTGCAGCTCCTCGAGTCCTCCCCTTCAAATAAAGATAATTAAAGTTTGAGAAGTGCTGCTTTTATTTCTCTGTGTCTCGTCTCTCTCAGGCAGCGGGAGCGCTCAGAGTCTTCTTCCTGTTTATCTGCTTTCCCAACAAGCTGCTTTATGGCATTCAAGTGACTTATTTTTGTTGTAATGGAAGATTAGAGACTAATTGTGACCCCATAATGAAAAATCTAGTTAAATCATAGTTTATTCTAGCAGTCGTTTGTCCATTTCTGAGCACAAGTGATTCGTTTTCAGTGAACGTTTCATCTCTTGGAGGTCACTTTTATTATTTAAAGCTGGCTTTGACTCCAGTTGTTGTTTTGTAGCTTGTGAACACACAGGGGCGGTTCATTCCGCTGTGGAGACCCCGAAAGGGAATAAAGCCGACATGAAGATGAATGAATGAATGAACACACACACAGGAAGTGCTGCTGTGATCAGGCTGATTTTTATAGTTGCATTTATCAAGCAGTTATTGATAAAAGCAACATTTGTGAGGGATATAATTGCAGTCGTGCTTGAATAGAGATACTGTTTAAATCCAGGAGCTAACCCGCTCTAACAAACACTTTCAGAATCTGAAGAAACTCACAAATACTGAACGAAGTTTCTCAGAGGGCCACAAGGGGGCAGAAGATCCACATGGAACACCCGCTGGAGAACAATGCTGAAAATCTTCTATTCCTCACGGAGAGCTTTGGAAGAAGATTTTATGAGAGGTTTATGGCACATAATAAAAGAAGACCACACTGACGGAAGCCTTTGTTGTGTTGGAGGCATCCAGACATGAAAGGTTCATGTTTGATTTGATTTTGGAGTAAAAGAAACTCTCCTGTGTGGCTGTCCTGCGTTGTTGCTCAGATGAGAGGAGCAATTAAACCTATATCAAGCATCCTGTTGAACACACACAGATCTATCTCTGTTTATTAGATTTTTTCACGCGTGATGGGGCTCCAACTCTTAAAGGGCCATGAAAGACTCGAGGTAAAATGTTTGATTTTGAGATGCTTATATGTTGAACAACTCGGGATTTCATTCGTTTTTTTCATTCGAGTTTTAATAGTAGAAAAAACAGGTTTACGCCTCTGTTGTGTGCTAAATCAACACAGAAACCTTATGAGCCTTCATTCTAATCATGTTAAAGGTGCATAAACACCAACAAATAAAAATAAAATATTTATTTCTGAATATAAAAGATTATTCACGTGATTAAAAATGAAAAGTATCTGTTTTAAAATCTTGATTATTTTGTAACTTTGCTGAGAGAGTCTTCAAATAAATAATTATAAGACAATTTATGTAAACCTTAACATTTATCTCTGGAGGCCATGCTTTTAACAGAACAGAAGGCATAAAATATATACTTTAATAAATAGAAACATAGTTCAATATGTCTACAAGCTATTTTTTTACACTTTTAGCTCATCTTCACTCTCTCTAAACAAGAGCTGAGGATCTTCTCCTGATCTTCTGTGCTCCTCATCTTCACTCTCTCTAAACGAGAGCTGAGGATCTTCTTCTGATCTTCTGTGCTCCTCATCTTCACTCTCTCTAAACGAGAGCTGAGGACCTTCTCCTGATCTTCTGTGCTCCTCATCTTCACTCTCTCTAAACGAGAGCTGAGGATCTTCTCCTGATCTTCTGTGCTCCTCATCTTCACTCTCTCTAAACGAGAGCTGAGGATCTTCTCCTGATCTTCTGTGCTCCTCATCTTCACTCTCTCTAAACGAGAGCTGAGGACTTTCCCCTGATCTTCTGTGCTCCTCATCTTCACTCTCTCTAAACGAGAGCTGAGGATCTTCTCCTGATCTTCTGTGTTCCTCATCTTCACTCTCTCTAAACAAGAGCTGAGGATCTTCTCCTGATCTTCTGTGTTCCTCATCTTCGCTCTCTCTAAACGAGAGCTGAGGATCTTCTCCTGATCTTCTGTGTTCCTCATCTTCACTCTCTCTAAACAAGAGCTGAGGATCTTCTCCTGATCTTCTGTGCTCCTCATCTTCACTCTCTTCTAAACAAGAGCTGAGGATCTTCTCCTGATCTTCTGTGCTCCTCATCTTCACTCTCTCTAAACGAGAGCTGAGGATCTTCTCCTGATCTTCTGTGCTCCTCATCTCACTCTCTCTAAACGAGAGCTGAGGATCTTCTCCTGATCTTCTGTGCTCCTCATCTTCACTCTCTCTAAACGAGAGCTGAGGACTTTCCCCTGATCTTCTGTGCTCCTCATCTTCACTCTCTCTAAACGAGAGCTGAGGATCTTCTCCTGATCTTCTGTGCTCCTCATCTTCACTCTCTCTACACGAGAGCTGAGGATCTTCTCCTGATCTTCTGTGCTCCTCATCTTCACTCTCTCTAAACGAGAGCTGAGGATCTTCTCGAGAACCTGAGCTCGAGAGAACGAGCTGCTGTGATAAACTCACACGTGTTTCTGATAAACTCTGGAGCTGATCCGCTCTGAGCGTTTCTCTTCTGTTAGTGTGAGCGCGAGTCTCCAGAGGGTACAAAACACCTCAGTCAACCAATCAGAAGCAAGAGGTTCTAATAACCTGGCTTCTGATTGGTCTTCCAGTTGCCCATGTCATGTAACACGTCAATATGGAAGTGTTTAGGATGCAGGAACACGCTAAAAGAAGAAAATAAGCTTTTATTCGCAGAGAAAAAAGATAAACTGCGGCGGTTTTAATTCTGGAGTGTGAATAGTGCGTGTGTGTCACATGACTAAGCTAATATTTGCACGGACAAACAATTCCATGCAGAACCAGGAAGTGTCTTTAGAAACTCGCTGGTCAGGAAGTTATTGAGCTCTCTATCATCTTATCGAGAACATCGGTATATATGGGTCTAGGTCCTGAAATATGTTTGAAGCATCGTGTGTAGCTGATGATGAACAACATGGTTAAAACTCAATCCATTATTTTAGTTATTTCTTTTCTATGAAAAAAGTGGTTTCATTGATTCATGAGGTGCCATCTTCCATTCTACTGCTCCTGAAAGATGTTTGTCACAGATTTCTGATGAGTGGAACTTTATGTGACTCAGCGGATGTGATCGGATAGAGGAGATTATACACAACACGAATCTCTCCCAAATTATCCCTATTCATCCTCCTCTATTGATTCCTCCAGCCCTGATGGATCTTCCTTCCAAGTCAAGACTCCAGAAGCACTTTCAGGTGCCGCTCCTGCCAAGCACCTTCACGGAACGAAATAAATCTGGTTTCTCTTGCACTCAGCAGTCTCTTCTTCTGTCGATTCTCTGTCCTGGCGCTATCCTCGTTCCATCTCTCAAAGCCCCGCCTCCAGGGCTCGAACCCAGATCAGGCGTTCATGTTAGAAGATGATGGATCGTTCGACGTCTCAACACCACGAAGAGTAAGTCTCTCACACACAGTGGGAGAGAGGGGGGAGGAGAGAAAGTGGTAGATGAGAAGATGGAGAGAAAGAAATGGAGAGAGAGAGCAAGTGAGTTAGAGAGAGAGGTAGACCTGAAGATGGGGAGAGAGAGAGATGGAGACAAGAGGGAGAGATTGGGAGAGAGTAAGAGTTTAGAGAGAGAATAGAGAGAGACATACATTGAGAAGATGGGGAGAGAGATGTAGATGAGAGTGAGAGAGAAGAGAGAGAGGCAGAAAGAGAAGGTCAGAAAGGTGAAAGAGAAAGAGACTACAAGACAGAGAAAATAATAAATCGAGAGTTGAATAAGAGAGTTAGAGAGATGTAGATGAGAAGATAGAGAATGGGAGGATAGCGATGTTTGGGAGAGAGCGAGAGAGAGATGCAGAGTAAGAGATAGAGAGAGAAAAGAGAGGAGAGATACACGAGAAGATGGGGCGAGATATATAGATGAGAGTGAGAGAGAAGAGAGGCGGAAAGAGAAGGTCAGAAAGGTGAAAGAGACTATAAGAGAGAGAAAATAATAATAATAAATTTGAGAGCTGAACAAGTGAGTTAGAGAGATGTAGAGGAGAAGATAGAGAATGGGAGATCAGGCGTTATGTTAGAAGATGACTAACATCACGACGAGTCTGAACCCAGATGGAGAGAGATTCGACGTGCCCTTTGAGGTGCCTTGTGATGTGTTCCCCAGCACTGCTGCCCTCGGAGCCACACAAGGGTTTTGGCGTATCTGAGTCCAGATGGGCTCCAGGGAAAGTCCTGTCATTACCCAGCATCTGCAGCCTCGGCGAGCTCCACCGGGAGAGCAGAGCCAGGCCGCACTGTTAGGACAGAGCCAATAAAGCAAACAGCCTTCTAAAAAAAAACCCTCTCGGACTGAAACTGAAGAGGACTCCTCATCGCTGGAACAGAACTCCAACGAACCCAATACACCCTTTTTAATTCATTTCCCCAACTTCCACACCCACTGGAACATTTCAAGCAAGCAAAACCAATGATCGAAATTCAAGCAAACGGGTTTTTGTGACCGTAACACCACTAGTAACACAAGATGGCTTCCTGTCATGACTATCAGCTTGACGTGCGCTGGCTCGCTGGCTCGCTGGCGTGATCACCAACATGACTTTCTCTGCCGTGTTGTGTCACGCGCGGCTCCGGGGAGAGCGTGACACATGCCTCGTGCGTGACACATACACTCGCAGCACACGGCGCGCCCCGTCAGGCTGTCTCTCGGGTCATGGAGCCGCTTTACTCCTGCCACGATGCGAGGTTCTCCTGATAAACATCATCGGAAGGCTGTTTTTTTTTTTTAAAGGAGACAGTCGGGTAAAAGGAAGAAAATGGACTGAATCTACTAGATCCTACCTCCAAGCTCCAAGAGAGGGAGGAGCAGAGATGAGAGTGAGAGAGAAGGAGAAGAAAGAAAGAGAGAGGAAGGAAGAGATGGACAGTAGAGACACCGAGACGAAGGTCAGAGAGGAAGAGAAAGAACAGGGAGAGAGAGGGGGGAAGGAAAGGGAGATTGATAGAGAGAGAGAACAAAGAGAAGGAGAAGAGATGAGAGCTGGAGAGAGAGTGAGAGAGGGGAAGAAAATAGGGTGAGAGATGGAGAGAGAAACCTAGAGAAGGAGAAGAGATGAGAGCAAGGAGAGAGAGAGGGGGGGGGGGATTTGAAAGGGTGAGAAGATGGAGAGAGAGAAAACAAAGAGAAGAAGGAGAGATGAGAGAGACGAGGAGATGAAGGAGATGGAGACAAAGGTGAGGAAAGAGAGAGAGAGAGGGGAAGAAAGGTGTGCAAAGGAAAAGAGAGAGAGGAGACATTCCATGCAGGGAAAATACGTGTTTCTAAATCTTTGAAGAATTTTAACAAGTTTGTAGTTTCAGTTTTTGTTTTGATGATTGGCTTTGGTTTGGTCTGAGAGCTCTTCTGAGCATCCTCTCACACACCTTTTGATGTTGCTTACTGAAACGCGGTGGTAGTTTGAGTTTAACAGCTTTGATTCTGAACTGCTGAGCTTTCTCTGCTTCTAGTGTTAGCAGCGCCTGAGGGCGAGCTCCGCTCTCATCGTAATAGTTTGTTATTGTGCTCTGTTGTGTTGCCCCGGCGCTCCGGGACCCTCGCAGCGCAGCTAAAGATCTGAGGCCTCCGCAGGGCCGAATAAAGCGCGCCACCGATTGCCCAGGGTTTATTTCATTAACCCCGAGAAGCTGCTGTGAGTGTTCTCCTCTGTCAGCAGAGTGGAGGAATCATGAGCAGCGGATGAATTCATTTCCCTCGACTCGCGGCGCTCACAGGAACTTCAAAGGCCCCGCGCCGAGACCTGGGCGAGAGCGGATCGGAGCGGATGAGGAGCTAATCTCTTTAACTTCTGCTAGCGCGCTGGATTCTATTTTCATCATCACTTTCAGGTGCACCGTCTGAACCCGGCTCTCCTCAGAGGGCAGCGCACAAGAGAGCTTTACAAACGGCCAATAAATAACATAAACATGAATAACACCGCGGAGAGAAAGAGAGAGAGGAGAGAGAGGTAGTGATGAGAGGGCTGGAGAGGAAAGAGGAAGAAGGGATGGAGTGACGCGAGGACAGAGGGAAAGAAGTAGAGGCAGAGAGGTAGAGAAAGAGAGAGGGAGAGACAAAGAAAGAGAAAGAGCACACAGAGGGGACAGGACAGAGAGAGAGAGTGTGAGAGAGGAGGGAGAAGGGTAGAAAAGAGCGAGAGCGGTATAGAGAGACGTAGAGAGAGAGAGAGAGAGAGAGAGACAAAGAAAGAGAAAGAACACACAGAGGGGAGAAAGAGAGGAGAGAAAGATAAAGAACAGAGAGACAGCAGAGGGAGAGAGAAAAGAAAGGGACAAAGAAAAAATAGAGAGACAGAAAGGAAAAGGAAGCGAGAAAGAGAGGAGACGAAGAGAAAAAACTAAGCAGAGAGGGAGACAGGGTAAGAAAGGGAGGGATACGAGAGAAGAAAATACATTATTTTTAAAGAGATATTCTTTAATTATATTATTTTTAAGAATTTAAAGAAGTCAAATCTCATCATCTGTTTTGCCTTCTAGCGGTGTTGTTTCCTTTTTTTATGCCTTCCTGTTTCTCCTCGATGACTTGAGATCCCTTTGAATGGATTCATTTGTCTTTAATTTTGTCGTCTTTTAAATAAAACACCAAGCCATACGTGCCTCTAACAGTTTTTCCGATATATTTATAATGATAGTCAAAGATAGTTCAGTCTCTCGGTTCCTTTCTTCAGCCAATCAGAATGGAGCACTCGGCAGCGCTGTTAAAAAGAACGAGCGTGTTCTTGCGTCTGAGGGTGTTTGGCCGTTTTTTTCCCTGCTGAGCTCCTCTCTGCAGCGTTATCGTGCTTCCCAGCTCATTTCAGCGCCCGGCGTATCTGCGGTTCTCGGATCGGCGCCGAGAGCCCCCCGCGCTCCTGCTCTGGTGAAATATGCATTAGGGTGAAGCACAAAGGGGATTGGGCGCCGGAGCCGGGGATTATCGGCTGAATATTCCCAGCAGCTAATGAGAAGAGGAACAGGCCTCAGCACTCAGGAAGTGAGCGCGGCCAGAGCGGCAGAAATAATGGAGGGATGAAATATTCAGGGGAGAAGTGTGATGAGAAATGTGCAGCGAGGGGTGACCGTGTGACCTTAAAGTTTCCTCTTCTGCTCACTCTGTCACTTTAGAGCTTTATAAGTTTGTATGAGAGAGAGAGAGAGAGAGAGAGGAGGAATGAGAAAGAAGGGGATAGAGAGAGGAATGAGAGAGGGAGGTAACTGGAGGGGAGAAGGGAGGATACATAGGAAGAAAGAGAGAAGAAATGGGAGATGGGGAGAGAAGGAGCAGAGGTTGGGAGAGAGAATAAATATTAATTAAGCCAGTCAAACAGGTGTTTTTCACCCGTCTTTTTTTCTATTAGTTTGCCTTTAAGACTAATCTAAGGGGTGTAAATAAACACTAAGAACCCATATACAGAGCCAGACAAGGTCTCTGGTGGTGGGTTTCCACAATACAAGATCCTTGACAAGTCATCTGCCTCTACTCTCTTCCTCCTCGTTGTCTCCACACGCGGGTAATTGAAACGAGTGTGCGCATAAGGCGGGCTCCGTCGTCTGTACCCTGCTCAGCTTGTTCGTGCGTGTTCTCCTCTGGCGATGCCTAGTCTCGGACTCCTATCTGTACTCTCTTCCTCTGGCCTCGACCACCGCTGGCCTGGCTCCTTTCTCTACTCTCCGTCGAATCGGCGGGCGGACCTGGGAACGGCTTGCGCATGGATATTGTGACTACTCTTTCCCCTCTTTGTCCATTTCCTCTTCTCTCTGCGGCATCGTATCATTCTACCTACTCTCCCTTCTAAGCAACCTCCCACGCGCTTTCTGCTTCTCTCATCTGTATATCTCTTTCTTGCGTTGTCTTCTCTCTTAAAGACCTTGT
>UELW01000019.1:0-63844 GCA_900490495.1 Danionella dracula
ATTCCACGAGTTCCAGAACCTAGGATCCTCCAGAGCTCCTCAGCTTTGCATGCTCCGTATGCTCTTTTTATTTCCTCTACAGCATGTCAGATCAAGCCTGAACCAGAACACGCATTATCCCTGCGTGTTTTGAGCAGAAAACATTGTTAATGTAATCGTGTCTACATGAATATTTGATAGTGAGTAAATTAGATCGCCCGCAGATGCTGTGTGTGTGAGAGGCTTTCTGCTGGACTCTGCCATTAGAGGCAGCTCTGACTCACTCTTAATTAACTCCACTCGACTGTGCTTAAATATTCCTGACATTTTCTCTCTTACTGAACTAACAGAGACGGAGAGAGAGAGAGATGGGAGGGGACAGAGGGGGAGAGATGAGAAAGAGAGAGAGAGAGAGAGGTGGAGAGACGCCTTCGACTGTTACATCAGCACACCCCACTTTCCTGTATCTTGTTTTTGTTGTCATATGATAGTTTTCAAGCTTTTGCATGCACTTCCCACATAATCTCATTAAAATGCAATGAAGTTCCCCCAAAATCTAAATGTTTTATTATGTTAAGTGTTGGATAGCCTTTTTATCAGACTTTTAACTAGACTGATCAAGTCATTAGACTTAAAAAGGCAGCTGCTCATCTCACTAGTGCTCCTCTGGTTCTGAGCTGCTTACCTGCAATACCCCCCGCCAAAAAAAATATTGGTTATATTTCTTTTGACAGCTTTAACTATTTATGATTTTGTTAAACTACTGTTAGTGTAATGTGTGAGAGAGAATGTAAAGGGTAACATGGAGAGGGAGAGCGAGTGGAGGGCAGAGAGAGAGAGAGAGAGAGAGAGAGAGAGACAGACAGAAGGACAGAGCAGGTTACTTCTACAGAGGCTTCAGTGTATTTAATAAGCATGAAAGCATCGAGCCATGTGTGTTTTTAGCTTCTTTAAAAAATCAAAACAAATCCAGATCTAATGAGATGAACACGCAAACCTCTCTCGCAGCCGAAGCTGAGGTTTCATCTTAAATACCTCCCATCATCTCCATGACAACCAGTGCACCCGGCAACATGGAAACACATTAATGTAAAACCATGACAACGTTTTACAATTGAATTAAGCAGCACCTGTGCACATTAGAGGAGCAGAGGGAAGAGCACGGCACTGGTGTACTGCAGCACAGCTCTGTTTAGAGCTTTATATCAGAACAAATACCTTGAACATGAGATATTCAGAACATAGAAAAACTGAACCTTGATGTTTTTAAAATCAGAATGGTCTTAGCCTGTAATATCACAGGTTCAAATAAAAAATCAACTCCAAAATCAACAGCTCAGTATTCACTCTGTCAGCTTTAGTCAGTTAGTTTTTTTTAAATGATCGGAGCAGAGCTAAATCACACTTTTTACTGTGAACATTAAATTGGCTTATAAATGAAAAAAAAATTACTTTCTCTCCTCTCCGTGCAGTGATAGAGAGAGAGAGACACTTTTTCCTCAATCTTCCTCTCTTTCTACTCATCTTCTCTCTGTCCTCTACTCTCTTTTTCTTCTCTCTCCTCTCTCTTTTTCTTCCCATTCTCTCTATCTCTCTCTCTCTCAAAGGCAGAAATCCAGCTCCATGTTTGAGCTCCTATTTAGAGAGAGACAGAGAAAAAAAGAAAGTTAGATAGAAAGAGAGAGATTGTGTAAGTGTTGCTTGCTTCAAGATGTGATGAGCGGAGAACCGTTTATGTAACTTTATGAGAGAGTAAAAGCTGTCCAGAGACTTACTCTTTACGGGTTTCTTACAAATTATTATCGTTTTGCTTCTCTGTTCCTCCTCTTCCTCATCAGAGCAGCTCCTTGAGTCTAATACGTCTAATGGCTCTGGTTCCTCTATATTCAGCTTACAATGAGATTACTCTGTTTGTTTTGGGTTTTTCGCTCGTAGCAGGAATCTAAGTCAGTAGCAATCCAATCATAGACATCAGTATTTATTTGATTCAAGTTCCTCTCCTGATGTGATTACAAACATCATAACTGTAATTTTCTCTGCGAGAGGCTTTCACAGGACAAATGAGAGGATCCTGTATAAAGAGATGCTTCGTTAAGAATCTTGTGTGCTTACAGATCACCGGAGGATCTACTGCATGTTTCCTCTGCTCCAGAGAGATTCTCTCTTCCACCATGTGAAGATTTAAATCTTTCTCATGACATTTAATGCTAACAAAAACAGGAAACTTTAACAAACGATACACTGTAAAGTCAATTAGTTCAGTTTACTTAAATAAACTTAGGAAACTGATTGCCTTATTTATTCAAAGCAGACTAAGGAGGAAAATCTAATTTAGTTTCATATTTATCTACATGTAAATTTAACTGATTATTTAAATTTACTGATAAATATTAATTTATATAATCATGCTCAAAGACAGATTCAAAACTTTGAGTACATTTACTTAAGTTTCATTACTACTCTTACATGTGTGTTCAAAAATTTAACCAATACTTAACTATTTGAAGTAAACTCAACGAGTCAAATAATCTATCATTCAAGTTTTTATATATCACTTTTTAGCAGTAGCTTTTAAAGCAGCTTCACAAAGTCCTAGTGAGGATCAGGTAGAGTAAATAGGAGTTTCCTCTGTGAGGTCCTTGGAAGCCTCGCTGACTGAGGCAGGTCCTAGTCACCTCTTAACTTAAGATCCATCTATGAAAAGTTCACCAAACATCACCTGAAAAAACTAAACAAACAAAGACAAAACAGAAACTGACAAATGAAAAACAATGGTTAGAAAAGTCTAACAGACAGCAAACAGGTGATCAGCATCCGCTGCAGGATGAGTGAGAAATGAAGAGGATAGGTTAGAGAGGAACATTGAACCAAATTTTTTTTTCAACAATTTGTATGTTTATAGTGCTCAGATACGTTTTGGACAAATCCCAGGAGCCAATTATACTTATTTATTTATTTATTTATTTATTTTTTTATTATTCAAATGCTAGATTAAACAGATTAAGTCAAAATGTTTTAATTTATACTGTGTGCAGAATTATTAGGCAAATTAGTATTTTGGCCACATTCTCATTATGCATGTTGTCTTACTCCAAGCTGTATAGGCTCGAAAGCCTACTACCAATTAAGCATATTAGGTGATGTGAATCTCTGTAATGAGAAGGGGTGTGGTCTAATGACATCAACACCCTATATCAGGTGTGCATAATTATTAGGCAACTTCCTTTCCTTTGGCAAAATGGCAAAAAAGAAGGATTTGACAGATTTCGAAATGTCAAAGATAGTGAGATATCTTGCAGAGGGATGCATCGCTTCTGAAGCGTGATCATGGAACAATCAAGCATTTCATTCAAAATAGTCAACAGGGTCGCAAGATGTGTGTGGAAAAACCAAGGTGCAAAATCACTGCCCATGAACTGAGAAAAGTCAAGCGTGCAGCTGCCAAGATGCCACTTGCCACAAGTTTTGCCATATTTCAGAGCTGTAACATCACTGGAGTGCCCAAAAGCACAAGGTGTGTAATACTCAGAGACATGGCCAAGGTAAGAAAGGCTGAAAAACGACCACCACTGAACAAGACACACAAGCTGAAACATCAAGACTGAGCCAAGAAATATCTGAAGACAGATTTTTCTAAGGTTTTATGGACTGATGAAATGAGAGTGAGTCTTGATGGACCAGATGGATGGGCTCGTGGCTGGATTGGTAAAGGGCAGAGAGCTCCACTCCGACTCAGACGCCAGCAAGGTGGAGGTGAAGTACTGATTTGGGCTGATGTCATCAAAGATGAGCTTGTGGGGCCTTTTTGGGTTGAGGATGGAGTCAAGCTCAACTCCCAGTCCTACTGCCAGTTTCTGGAAGACACCACCTTCAAGCAGTGGTACAGGAAGAAGTCTGCATCCTTCAAGAAAAACATGGTTTTCAAGCAGGACAATGCTCCATCACACTCGTCCAAGTACTCCACAGCGTGGCTGGCAAGAAAGGGTCTAAAAGATGAAAAAATAATGACATGGTCTCCTTGTTCACCTGATCTGAACCCCATAGAGAACCTGTGGTCCATCATCAAATGTGAGATTTACAAGGAGGGAAAACAGTACACCCCTCTGAACAATGTCTGGGAGGCTGTGGTTGCTGCTGCACACAATGTTGATAGTGAACAGATCAAAACACTGACAGAATCCATGGATGGCAGGCTTTTGAGTGTCCTTGCAAAGGAAGGTGGCTATATTGGTTACTGATTGGTTTTTGTTTTGATTTTGAAAGTCAGAAATATATATTTGTGTTGTTAAAAGATGTTAAATTGGTTTCACTTGTGAAAATAAATAAGTGCAATGGGTATATATTTGGTTTTTGTTAAGTTGCTTAATAATTATGCACATTAATAGTCACCTGCACACACAGATATCCTCCTAAAATAGCAAAAACAAACTAAAAATTACTTCCAAAAATATTCAGCTTTGATATTAAAGAATTTTTGGGGTTCATTGAGAACATGGTTGTTGTTCCATAATAAAATGTATCCTCAGAAATACAACTTGCCTAATAATTCTGCACTCCCTGTAGTTTTGAACTAAATATCGCGTAGGAGTGAAATTTCTATCTTCAATACTCTGTGTGATGAGAGTCTTTCATCGATGGTAGTGCATTCCTAGTGTCTAGGAAGCTCGCCGAGAGAGTGAATGAATGAGTAAAGGGCGTCTTCAAATCATGGATTTCTCTAACATGATTACTTTTTCGCATCTCAACAAAAGATTCTCATCCATTGGAGGAGTGTGGAACTTCGCCCGGCGTCAAACATTGGCGATAAGTCTACGGCTATTGATTGGAAAATAAAAGCAAAATGTTGAGCATGCCCTGTGCATTTGCGCGGCGAAATTTCTTTATAGTCCAAGAACTTATCATAAACTCCTATTCATTAACAGAAGAGGGAGAGCAGGTCAGAGATTTAAACATACATTCACGTTGAAGAAGACAAGCATTAAAAATCATCAAAGAAATAAGACCGTAAAATCATTACACTCCGATCTGATCAATGAAAGAAATTAGAGAAGCTCATAAGCGCAGTAAATAAACTTGAAAGTTATTCAACGAAAACACATTTCTGAAAAAAAAAAATGCTGTCAATGGCTCTCTTGGTCTCTTGCAGCTCTTAAACTTTCTGTGGCTGGTTTCCTTCCTTCAGTTTCTGGATCAAGAGATCGATGTTCTCTAGAGTGTGTTTTGAATAAGCATTGAGGGCAATGATCTCTAGAGTTTTCACACAGTTAAAAGCTTCAATCACAAGCTTTTCTTTTACTTTTGTAAGAGATTTTACTTCTTCTTCCAGCTTTGAAAGCTCTTAATCTTTGTATTTCTTTTTAAAATCTTTGTATGTCTTTGTCAACCTCTTTTTGACGTATATATATCTCGGCTTATTTGATGTGTTTGCTGAAGTGGCATTTTTTGGTGCAAACTGTGCAGTGGTAGTTCCACATTACACTACACCACGAGACATTGTAGACCCACCAGCAGCCTGGATAGTGACACTTCTCCTCGCACAGTCTAGCAGGTTGCTTTTTTAGCCAAAGACGAGTCGATGTCTACTTTTTCCTTGTAGGGAACATCAACTTCATGCCTTGAGCTGAAGGGAGATGTATTCGCCACCTTAAAGGCTGGACTTAGAACTTCCGGCAGTTTAATACACATACGGTCTGCCAGCAGAGTCCTCTTGCCAGCATCCAGAAGGATACAACACCCCTGATTGAGTTGGCTCTCAACTGCACAGGGCAAGGGATGTCAATGTGTTTGTAGTAACGATGGCCTCCACTAGCCAGTAGGCCAACCTCTGTTTGTAGACAGCCTTCCCTGTCATCTGCTGTCCTCCAAGCATAGAAAGGGCTGACCAGAACTTCAAAGGTTCCGGGTCCTTCTACATAGATTCTCAGTGCTTGGACTGGGCAATTGAGACCAGCGGTTGGTGCCTCCTCTCCGGGCAGAGCTTGGAGGTTCACTTCCTGAGTTTTTAAAGAGGATAGTAGGAACCTTGGGCACATATTGAGACCTGGGCTAATAATAACATGAGTGACACCAGGCCCGAACTGTAATCAGGTCTCGTTGACAGAGACGGCCTGCAGATACCCCACTCTCTGATTGAGGCTAATGCAATCAGGAGCACATGCTTAGTTGACAGAATTTAAGCTCTACTGAGTCAAGCAGGCCAAATGGATGACTTTGACTTTCTCTGAGGCCAACAGAAGGTCCCAGGAGTGAACTAAAGAAGGCTTAGAGGGTCTACCTCTTCTGACCCCTCGGAGGAATCCGTGTCGTCTCACGATGTTGCCTTTTACTGGAAGTGACAGGCAGAATCGCAGCGATGTATGGTGAATGACAGTCCTCGATCCAGACTCTGTTGGAGAAGGTTTACACAAGTTCAACGTGGCTGCTGCTTGGGTCTACTTGGCGAGAGTGACACCAGTCAATGAACAAACCCCACTTGCCAGCATAACAAGCTCTGACAAGACACAGTTTTGGACCACAGACTTGACATAATTGGTGGTTCTCCACACCTAAGGTACTAGACATGGAGTTCCAGAGATCTGGGCGTGGGTACTTTTGCCCACATCCCTGGGACAGAAGGTCCGACCACAGCGGAACTGGTCAGGTAGGGACTGTCACGAGGCAGCAGATTTCTATGAACCAAGGTCGATTAGGCCAATAAGGTGCCACCATTACGACCTCTGCCTGATCCTTCCTGGTATTGCACAGGAGGGGTGCAAGGAGGCTCACTGGGGAAAAAGCATATAGGCGTTTCTTCCTGGGCCAGCAATGCACCAGTGCATCTATCCCAAGAGGAGCCTGGGACAAAGCGTAGAACAGCCAGCACTGAACATTTGCTAGGATGGCAACCAGGTCTACCTACGCTACTCCAAGCACACAAGTCCAGATCTGCTGGACTGCCAGGGGATGGAGTCACCACTCTTCTGACCCAGGGTATCCACTGAGACAGGGTATCTGCTGAATGGTTCAACTTGCCGGGAGTATGGACTGCAACTGTGCAACTAGGGACAGCCCCAATTACAGACTCCAGAGGAGCAGTCTGCGAGCGAGGGCTGACAACAGGGTGAGCGTATCCTTCCCTGTCAATTGACATACGGCACCACTATGTTATCTGTCCTGACCAACAGATGATGTCCCTGCAACACATGAACACTGCCAAGCTCTTGTGCAGACTAACTGCTACTGCATGGAGTTTTCAGAGGGACCACCAATTTGCGCAGACTCTACATTGCGTGCGACAGCTTAGCTAGCGAAATGTGGCCTCGGCTGATCACGCCAAGCTGCAGGGTTACCCAGGCATAATGAGCCTAAAGCCATAAAGAGGAGTCTTACTTGTTTTGATGATAGTCAGAGAGTCTGGGACTGTAAGCGACTCTACCCACAGTGAAAAGCCAGAGAATCGCACTGGTTGCTGTAAACACCAGATCTCTTGATCCCCAAAAGGGGAATATAATCCAACACCAATGTGAAATCTTTCACCAGTCGCTTCTGTTCTGAGAGGTATTGGCTCCAATGAGCAGACAGGAAGAGTGTCACGCTCGCATCCACCTTATTCGTGGACACTTGACTATTAGCTTGGCTGCTGATCGGTGTCCTGATTGGACAAGTCGGAGTGAGCAACTAATGGGGAACCACAGTTCCATGAACACAGATGATTAATTCTTCCACTTTACAAGTTAATCACACTGAAAACCTACAGGAAGTGTGTGTTTGCTTTCAAACCATCTCTATTGGCCAGTGTTTCTGTTAATTGTCCATCCTCAGTGTCAATGTATGACGATGGTAACAATGTTTTCTAACGCTCTGGAATCCTGATGTTCTTGGTGTGTTCTCTCTTTCACTGATGTTCCTCATGCTGAAGCTTCTGCTGTGTAAGATGGAACTCCTGAAAGGAATCTCAGTTAATGTGGAGAGTTTCTCTCTTTGATGAACGATCACAAGCCTCGGAGGCACTAATAATTATAATCCCAAGCATTGTTCAGCACTGTCTCCGCTCACTGTGATGCGAGGACGCTGTAATTAGGGCTAATTACGAGCTACTTTTCTAGATTGTGCTTCTGTGTGCTGCGAGGAGAGCCTAAGGATTGAGAGGACGCAGACACGTGAGATTAGAAGAGAGCTGTCGATCACTTACGATGAATTTAATTTCTCCTTGTTTGGTACCAAAATGTGCCATATCTGAAACGTGTTTTTGGTCAATATTCAACAGGAATAGTGGAAAATGCTCTCTTAAAAAAAAAGGGGGGGGGGGGGGGGGGTTTACCCACCCCCTAGGTTGAGCATGTTGGGTCATATTTATATAACCCAACAGCTGGGTTACAGTAAAAGTAATGGTTGAAATAACCCCCACCTGGACATCTTCACCAAAACAGACTAATAAGGAGTAGCAGGAGAAATTAATATTTGGAAAAAAAAAAGGTATGTTATACTGTTTTGTTTTCTTTAAAAAACTACATGATGCTAATTTCAGTGGTTTTCATGCAATTATAGTTATTATTTTTATATTATTATTTATTTCCTTGTTGCACATTTTGTAGCTAAATGCTATTTTGGTAAAGTTACCAGGCATAATATTGACGTTAACTCAAATGTTCTTTGGTAACACTTCTTAAATATATAGGCGTTTCATGTGCGTTAAATTGTTAACAATTAATGTTACGTCTAACATTACTCATTTGGCATGGCAAGGGGGCATGGAGGTCGTGAACTGTCCGAGGCACGAGCCTGCAGTCAGGGCATGCTTCTGTTCCATCAGTTTCCCCTATCTGTGAGATTCAACTGCTGTGTTATTGTGCGCATGCGCATCACATAAAAAGAGTCATGTTCCATCATTCTTATAACCGCACCTGTTATTTTTCCCTGACGATTCTTGCAAAAGGTAAGAGATTTCCACTATTTATTTATTTTTTGGTCAATTCTTTATAATAATACAAACATTTTTTATGCACATATTATGCTTAATTGTCAGTTAAAATGGAAACCACTTAATTGAATAACTTTTATTTTCATGATCATAACCTCTAATAAATAAATCGCCCTGGTACACAAAGTGCAAGAAACATTCCTTAAGACAATATGCAATGAAATCTTGTGGGCTATTTTTCACTTTGTCATTTGTAAAGTCTCTCTAATTGAGTGTTTATTAAGGGTTATTAAATCTCACAGCTATTTTTCACTGAAATCACACAAACTGCATTTTTAAACATGACTGTGAAATCTTGCTGTTTCTGCTAAATCAAAACTTCTCGATTTAACCAAAATGACAAAAAGACCGAAATCATGCATTGTCATACATCGATATATGCAGCAGAATATGGAAGGATTTTTCGAACCGAACAGACGTAATTTTTTGCAGCAGCAGGAATAAAATACAAGGTAGGGAAATCCATTAGAACACTGGTTCTTGCTGACTCGAGACACTGCAGGAGGCATGCAGATGACATACTACAGACCGAGGGTTCAAAGGTTTTCAAAAACCATCAAAGGAAGGGTTCTGTAATAACTTGTCTTTCATCATGTACTATAGCCTAATCTTGCCCGGAGTCTATTACTTGCCCGCCAAACAAGTTCGCGCCTTGTGTAAATCACGTGACTGAAAACAACTCTTTGCTTATTTAGAACTTGAATTTCTCGTGAAAACCAGCACTTGGCATTTACTGCTGCTAAAAGACCAATAATCTTGATTAACAGTAACGAAGCTGCCTCTTGGTTTAGATCACATGTTGACGGCTGTCTATTTTCTTCTTGTGTTTTAGACATTCATTATCCCAAACCAGCAAACATGGTCACGACGTCGACGTTGAGAGAATGGCTGAATCCGGTCGATGAGAAAACACAACGTGCAGCCGTCTAAAAACAGTCCCGGATGGACGACTTAAATTTAAATATGCTACATAAGGAAATGCTTAGCAAATTAAACATTTTGTTATTACAGATCGAGTTTCTAGGAGTGGCTATTGAGTTCATGAATGGCAATTGAGTTGTTTTATACTTTTTATATTCTGATACTCAGAATTTAAGTCTCAGTAAGGAAATCAGACATATTTAAGACATCTTTTTAAACTTTCGCGCTGCGGTGCCACAGCTGCAGGCTCATGGAAGAATGCATGTCTTGATTTTCAACCATTAAAGACACCAACTACTACATTCCCTTTTGGTAAGGTTAACCTTAACGTGCACGTGTTTTTTTTAATTTATAAACAATAAAAAAATGAACACACTTTGGCACGGTTGCACGTGTGAAGCGTTGAATAATTAGGCATTAGCAGCTAATAAGCTAATAAACACGTATAAATTGTGATTGTGTGATGGATATTTTTTGCTCCTCAGATGCAATGAAGAGGTGGAGGACATTTTTAACAGACTTTGGCAAAAAAGTATATATTACGATTATTTAATATTTTGTTGGTTAATATGTCCATCCTTCCATCCATCCATCTATTATCTTGTTGGCTTTTTCCCTTTCGGGGTCACCAAAGCGGAATGAACCGCAAACTATTCGTGCATGTTTTACGCGGCGGATGCCCTTCCAGTCGCAACCCATTGCTGGGAAACATTAACTCACACACTCATTCACAACTATACACAATTGTTCTTACCCAATTGACTTATATCGGGAAACCGGAGCACCCGGGGTTAACCCACTCGATCTGTGATCAGTCTCCTTGAGCGTGAGGTGTGTTGTGTACTGTAACGTAAGATTTGTCCCCCCCCCACACACACACAGGGATTTGTACAGAGAGACTAGCCCTCCAGGCCTAAATGTGGTGTGTTCTTGCAGGTGTTGTAAGGGGCCCAGGGGTTGTCCAGCCCTGGAAGCGAGTCAGTGGCAGTGTGGATTGGCCGCCCGGGGCCCTGGAGATGTTCAGTGTCTAGAGTGATTAAAACTGAGGGTCCCCGTCTAGGAAGCCTTTAAACAGCAGATGAAGAAGAACCTTGCGCCGTTAGCATTGACCCACAGGGAGATAGGGGTGGGGTGGCACAGATGTTGCAGCAGCGTTCCTCTGTTTGAAGAGCCGCCAGCCAGAACGAAAAAATTTGCCAGGAACAGCAGGAAATTTGTTACTAAATTTGTCGCTAGTTGACATAAAAAAAGTCACTTAATCTGTGTGTGTGTCAACGCCGAAAACAGAAACATGTAACAGACAGTATCAGTTACTTTTTATTACTTATTATCTGTGCAGGTTGTCAGATCCTTAGTGTTTACTTAAAGCTACTTTTATAGGTGTAATGCATTGATAATGTAACACTTACACCTATAACAGAAGCTTTTGTCATAAGCTTTACACATGTCACAGTTTAAGTATGGCAGAAGGTTTGGACGATGAAACTAAAACCCAGATCAGCAACGCTAGATGACTGGAACAGAGCCGAACTCCTTCAGCACTACTCCAGGAAGGCTCTGGGGTTCTGAGGGGCATCTGATCAGTGCTTCACTGATAAAACAATCCTTAGCACTCTTCAGGAGTTTGTCCCGCTTTTTGTAGAGGGGCAGAGGATGCTGGGGAGTGAGGCTCTAGACATTCCAAAGCTGTGATGCATTTGGGGTCCCAGAGCCGGCGGGCCCCCTGATGCTCTCAGACAGGACTGTGATCTCCCAGTGTATCTGCTTGTTTTGATTTTGTTGTCGTTTGTTGCCTGGTGCCTTCTCCATCTGTGGCTTTTATTGAGAGAGAGAGAGAGAGAGAGAGAGAGAGGGGAGAAAGAACACGAAAGAGAGGGGACAGGACTCCCTCTCTCTCTGACTGCATGTGGTACAATAAGCATGCTGACACACTCTCTCTCACTCACCGAGAGACAACAAGAGTCGTGGTGCATCGACAATGACTGCTCACACTGTCATGCTGGCTCGCTCCTGTCTCTCTTTCTCCCTCTCCTCATCTCTTTCTCTCCCTTCTTTCTATTTCTCTCTCACAACCTTCTTTCTATTCCCATATATATACTATATATATATAGTAGTCATATATAAATACCTAAGAACGTTATTTTATGCATTATTTTTCCAAACAGGGAGAACTGATTCAGACTTTCTGAACTTTAGTAAAAAAACTCTTAAAAAGAATTTAAGAAGACTCAGAGACCTCAAGGGACCATCAGCACTAGCTGTACCCCCTATCATCACCAGGGGTCGCCTGAACTCTCATGCAGACTTGTCTATTTCCGGGGGTTGCCAGATCCTTTGTAAACACGTTTATTTCCGTTTCGATGACATAAAGAGGTGTTATTAGGTTTAAACAACGAGCAAACACTTGCTTACATTCAAAGTTATGTTTTGTAGTTTATTTACAGGTAGATTTTCTCCCTGGAGATATAAATGTGCCTACATTTTTAAGAAAGAGAAGTGCTCAGCTCATGGCGGAAAAATGTTACACAAACTATCAGTTACATTTTATTACTTATTTGTGAGAGTTGACAAATCCTCGGGGTTTTAACAGCTCTTAGTGCGTGTTTAGCTGTTGTAAAAAGCTATGTGCATGAATTTTACACAAGAAACTCCAAACCCAACAAGCATCCGAGGAGAGAGCGAGAGAGAGAGAGAGAGAGAGAGAGAGGCCTCAAGCCCCTTCCCTATCAGCCCTTTGCTTGCATGGTTTCTGTTTGGTTTAACAATAAGAGAGAGCGAGAGATAGCGAGAGAGGAGAGAGCGAGAGAGAGGGAGGCTAGAGAGAGAGAGAGAGAGAGAGGAGAGAGAGAGAGAGAGAGAGAAAGGGAAACATTCCTTAAGACAATATGGCAAGAAATCTTGGGGTTTTTTCACTTGTCATTTGTAAAGTCTCTCTAATTGAGTGGTTATTAAGGGTTATTAAATCTCACAGCTATTTTTCACTGAAATCACACAAACTGCATTTTTAAACATGACTGTGAATTTCTGGTTTCTGCTAAATCAAAACTTCTCGATTTAACCAAAATGACAAAAGACCGAAATCATGCATTGTCATACATCGATATATGCAGCAGAATATGGAAGGATTTTCGAACCAACAGACGTAATTTTTTGCAGCAGCAGGAATAAAATACAAGGTAGGGAAATCCATAGAACACTGGTTCTTGCTGACTCGAGACACTGCAGGAGGCATGCAGATGACGTACTACAGACCGAGGGTTCAAAGGTTTTCAAAAAACCTCAAAGGAAGGGTTCTGTAAAATTGTCTTTATCATGTACTAAGCCTAATCTTGCCCGGAGTCTATTTACTTGCCCGCCAAACAAGTTCGCGCTTGTGTAAATCACGTGCTAAAAAAACTCTTTGCTTATTTAGAACTTGAATTTCTCGTGAAAACCAGCACTGGCATTTACTGTGCTAAAGACCAATAATCTTGATTAACAGTAACGAAGCTGCCCTTGGTTTAGATCACATGTTGACGGCTGTCTATTTCTTCTTGTGTTTTAGACATTCATTATCCCAAACCAGCAAACATGGCCACGACGTCGACTTGAGAGAATGGGTGAATCCGCTCGATGAGAAAACACAACGTGCAGCCGTTAAAAACAGTCCCGGATGACGACTTAAATTTAAATATGCACATAAGGAAATGCTTAGCAATTAATTAAACATTTTGTTATTACAGATCGAATTTCTAGGAGTGGCTATTGAGTTCATGAATGGCCAATTGAGTTGTTTTAACTTTTTATATTCTGATACTCAGAATTAAGTCAGTAAGGAAATCAGACATATTTAAGACATTTTTTAAACTGTCGCGCGCTGGTGCCACAGCTGCAGGCTTATGGAAGATGCATGTCTTGATTTTCAACCATTAAAGACACCAACTACTACATTCCCTTTTTGGTAAGTTAACCTTAACGTGCACGGTTTTTTTTAATTTAAAACAAAAATAAAAGAAGGTCCGACCACAGCGGAACTGGTCAGGTAGGGACTGTCACGAGGCAGCAGATTTCTATGAACCAAGGTCGATTAGGCCAATAAGGTGCCACCATTACGACCTCTGCCTGATCCTTCCTGGTATTGCACAGGAGGGTGCAAGGAGGCTCACTGGGGAAAAAGCATATAGGCGTTTCTTCCTGGGCCAGCAATGCACCAGTGCATCTATCCCAAGAGGAGCCTGGGACAAAGCGTAGAACAGCCAGCACTGAACATTTGCTAGGATGGCAACCAGGTCTACCTACGCTACTCCAAGCACACAAGTCCAGATCTGCTGGACTGCCAGGGGATGGAGTCACCACTCTTCTGACCCAGGGTATCCACTGAGACAGGGTATCTGCTGAATGGTTCAACTTGCCGGGAGTATGGACTGCAACTGTGCAACTAGGGACAGCCCCAATTACAGACTCCAGAGGAGCAGTCTGCGAGCGAGGGCTGACAACAGGGTGAGCGTATCCTTCCCTGTCAATTGACATACGGCACCACTATGTTATCTGTCCTGACCAACAGATGATGTCCCTGCAACACATGAACACTGCCAAGCTCTTGTGCAGACTAACTGCTACTGCATGGAGTTTTCAGAGGGACCACCAATTTGCGCAGACTCTACATTGCGTGCGACAGCTTAGCTAGCGAAATGTGGCCTCGGCTGATCACGCCAAGCTGCAGGGTTACCCAGGCATAATGAGCCTAAAGCCATAAAGAGGAGTCTTACTTGTTTTGATAGTCAGAGAGTCTGGGACTGTAAGCGACTCTACCCACAGTGAAAAGCCAGAGAATCGCACTGGTTGCTGTAAACACCAGATCTCTTGATCCCCAAAAGGGGAATATAATCCAACACCAATGTGAAATCTTTCACCAGTCGCTTCTGTTCTGAGAGGTATTGGCTCCAATGAGCAGACAGGAAGAGTGTCACGCTCGCATCCACCTTATTCGTGGACACTTGACTATTAGCTTGGCTGCTGATCGGTGTCCTGATTGGACAAGTCGGAGTGAGCAACTAATGGGGAACCACAGTTCCATGAACACAGATGATTAATTCTTCCACTTTACAAGTTAATCACACTGAAAACCTACAGGAAGTGTGTGTTTGCTTTCAAACCATCTCTATTGGCCAGTGTTTCTGTTAATTGTCCATCCTCAGTGTCAATGTATGACGATGGTAACAATGTTTTCTAACGCTCTGGAATCCTGATGTTCTTGGTGTGTTCTCTCTTTCACTGATGTTCCTCATGCTGAAGCTTCTGCTGTGTAAGATGGAACTCCTGAAAGGAATCTCAGTTAATGTGGAGAGTTTCTCTCTGTGATGAACGATCACAAGCCTCGGAGGCACTAATAATTATAATCCCAAGCATTGTTCAGCACTGTCTCCGCTCACTGTGATGCGAGGACGCTGTAATTAGGGCTAATTACGAGCTACTTTTCTAGATTGTGCTTCTGTGTGCTGCGAGGAGAGCCTAAGGATTGAGAGGACGCAGACACGTGAGATTAGAAAGAGCTGTCGATCACTTACGATGAATTTAATTTCTCCTTGTTTGGTACCAAAATGTGCCATATCTGAAACGTGTTTTTGGTCAATATTCAACAGGAATAGTGGAAAATGCTCTCTTAAAAAAAAAGGGGGGGGGGGGGGGGGGGGGGGGGGGGGGGGGGGGGGGGGGGGGGGGTTTACCCACCCCCTAGTTGAGCATGTTGGGGTCATATTTTATAACCCAACAGCTGGGTTACATAAAAGTAATGGTTGAAATAACCCCCACCTGGACATCTTCACCAAAACAGACTAATAATGAGTAGCAGGAGAATTAATATTTGGAAGAAAAAAGGATATGTTATACTGTTTTGTTTTCTTTAAAAACTACATGATGCTAATTTCAGTGGTTTTTCATGCAATTATAGTTTTTTTTATATTATTATTTATTTCCTTGTTGCACATTTTGTAGCTAAATGCTATTTTGGTAAAGTTACCAGGCATAATATTGACGTTAACTCAAATGTTCTTTGTAACACTTCTTAAATATATAGGCGTTTCATTGCGTTAAATTGTTAACAATTAATGTTACGTCTAACATTACTCATTTGGCATGGCAAGGGGGACATGGAGGTCGTGAACTGTCCGAGGCACGAGCCTGCAGTCAGGGCATGCTTCTGTTCCATCAGTTTCCCCCCCTATCTGTGAGATTCAACTGCTGTGTTTATTGTGCGCATGCGCATCACATAAAAGAGTCATGTTCCATCATTCTTATAACCGCACCTGTATTTTTCCCTGACGATTCTTGCAAAAGGTAAGAGATTTCACTATTTATTTTATTTTTTGGTCAATTTCTTTATAATAATACAAACATTTTTTATGCACATATTATGCTTAATTGTCAGTTAAAATGGAAACCACTTAATTGAATAACTTTTATTTTCATGATCATAACCTCTAATAAATAAATCGCCCTGGTACACAAAGTGCAAGAAACATTCCTTAAGACATATGCAATGAAATCTTGGGCTTTTTCACTTTGTCATTTGTAAAGTCTCTCTAATTGAGTGTTTATTAAGGGTTATTAAATCTCACAGCTATTTTTCACTGAAATCACAAACTGCATTTTTAAACATGACTGTGAAATCTTGCTGTTTCTCTGCTAAATCAAAACTTCTCGATTTAACCAAAATGACAAAAGACCGAAATCATGCATTGTCATACATCGATATAGCAGCAGAATATGGAAGGATTTTTCGAACCAACAGACGTAATTTTTTGGCAGCAGCAGGAATAAAATACAAGGTAGGGAATCCATTAGAACACTGGTTCTTGCTGACTCGAGACACTGCAGGAGGCATGGCTGACGTACTACAGACCGAGGGTTCAAAGGTTTTCAAAACCATCAAAGGAAGGGTTCTGTAATAACTTGTCTTTCATCATGTACTATAGCCTAATCTTGCCCGAGTCTATTACTTGCCCCCAAACAAGTTCGCGCCTTGTGTAAATCACGTGACTGAAAACAACTCTTTGCTTATTTAGAACTTGAATTTCTCGTGAAAACCAGCACTTGCATTTACTGCTGCTAAAAGACCAATAATCTTGATTAACAGTAACGAAGCTGCCTCTTGGTTTAGATCACATGTTGACGGCTGTCTATTTCTTCTGTGTTTAGACATTCATTATCCCAAACCAGCAAACATGGCCACGACGTCGACGTTGAGAGAATGGCTGAATCCGCTCGATTAGAAACACAACGTGCAGCCGTCTAAAAACAGTCCCGGATGGACGACTTAAATTTAAATATGCTACATAAGGAAATGCTTAGCAAATTAAACATTTTGTTATTACAGATCGAGTTTTCTAGGAGTGGCTATTGAGTTCATGAATGGCAATTGAGTGTTTTTTATACTTTTTTATTCTGATACTCAGAATTTAAGTCTCAGTAAGGAAATCAGACATATTTAAGACATCTTTTTAAACTGTCGCGCTGCGGTGCCACAGCTGCAGGCTTATGGAAGAATCTGGCTTGATTTTCAACCATTAAGACACCAACTACTACATTCCCTTTTGGTAAGGTTAACCTTAACGTGCACGTTTTTTTTAATTTATAAACAATAAAAAAAGAACACACTTTGGCACGGTTTGCACGTGTGAAGCGTTGAATAATTAGGCATTAGCAGCTAATAAGCTAATAAACACGTATAAATTGTGATTGTGTGATGGATATTTTTTGCTCCTCAGATGCAATGAAGAGTGGAGGACATTTTTAACAGACTTTGGCAAAAAAGTAATATATTACGATTATTTAATATTTTGTTGGTTAATATGTCCATCCTTCCATCCATCCATCTATTATCTTGTTGGCTTTTTTCCCTTTCGGGGTCACCAAAGAGGAATGAACCGCAAACTATTCGTGCATGTTTACGCGGCGATGCCCTTCCAGTCGCAACCCTTGCTGGGAAACATTAACTCACACACTCATTCACAACTATACACAATCGTTCTTACCCAATTGACTTATATCGGGAAACCGGAGCACCCGGGGTTAACCCACTCGATCTGTGATCAGTCTCCTTGAGCGTGAGGTGTGTCGTGTACTGTAACGTAAGATTTGTCCCCCCCCACACACAACAGGGTTTGTACAGAGAGACTAGCCCTCCAGGCCTAAATGTGGTGTGTTCTTGCAGGTGTTGTAAGGGGCCCAGGGGTGTCCAGCCCTGGAAGCGAAGTCAGTGGCAGTGTGGATTGGCCGCCGGGGCCCTGGAGATGTTCAGTGTCTAGAGTGATTAAAACTGAGGGTCCCCGTCTAGGAAGCCTTTAAACAGAAGATGAAGAAGAACCTTGCGCCGGGAGCATTGACCCACAGGGAGATAGGGGTGGGGTGGCACAGATGTTGCAGCAGCGTTCCTCTGTTTGAAGAGCCGCCAGCCAGAACGAAAAATTTGCCAGGAACAGCAGGAAATTTGTTACTAAATTGTCGCTAGTTGACATAAAAAAGTCACTTAATCTGTGTGTGTGTCAACGCCGAAAACAGAAACATGTAACAGACAGTATCAGTTACTTTTTATTACTTATATCTGTGCAGGGTTGTCAGATCCTTAGTGTTCACTTTAAGCTACTTTATAGGTGTAATGCATTGATAATGTAACACTTACACCTATAACAGAAGCTTTTGTCATAAGCTTTACGCATGTCACAGTTTAAGTATGGCAGAAGGTTTGGAACGATGAAACTAAAACCCAGATCAGCAACGCTAGATGACTGGAACAGAGCCGAACTCCTTCAGCACTACTCCAGGAAGGCTCTGGGGTTTCTGAGGGGCATCTGATCAGTGCTTCACTGATAAAACAATCCTTAGCACTCTTCAGGAGTTTGTCCCGCTCTTTTGTTAGAGGGGCAGAGGATGCTGGGGAGTGAGGCTCTAGACATTCCAAAGCTGTGATTGCATTTGGGGTCCCAGAGCCGGCGGGCCCCCCTGATGCTATCAGACAGGACTGTGATCTCCCAGTGTATCTGCTTGTTTTGATTTTGTTGTCGTTTGTTGCCTGGGTGCTTCTCCATCTGTGGCTTTTATTGAGAGAGAGAGAGAGAGAGAGAGAGAGAGGGGGAGAAGAACACGAAAGAGAGGGGACAGGACTCCCTCTTCTCTGACTGCATGTGGTACAATAAGCATGCTGACACACTCTCTCTCACTCACCGAGAGACAACAAGAGTCGTGGTGCTGCATCGACAATGACTGCTCACACTGTCATGCTGGCTCGCTCCTGTCTCTCTTCTCCCTCTCCTCATCTCTTTCTCTCCCTTCTTTCTATTTCTCTCTCACAACCTTCTTTCTATTCCCATATATATTACTATATATATAGTAGTCATATATAAATACCTAAGAACGTTATTTTATGCATTATTTTTCCAAACAGGGAGAACTGATTCAGACTTCTGAACTTTAGTAAAAAACTCTTAAAAGAATTATAAGAAGACTCAGAGACCTCAAGGGACCATCAGCACTAGCTGTACCCCCTATCATCACCAGGGGTCGCCTGAACTCTCATGCAGACTTGTCTATTTTTCGGGGGGGTTGCCAGATCCTTTGTAAACACGTTTATTTCCGTTTCGATGACATAAAGAGGTGTTATTAGGTTAAACAACGAGCAAACACTTGCTTACATTCAAAGTTATGTTTTGTAGTTATTTACAGGTAGATTTTCTCCCTGGAAGATCTAAATTTGGCCTACATTTTAAGAAAGAGAAGTGCCTCAGGCTCATGGCGGGCAAAAATGTTACACAAACTATCAGTTACATTTTATTACTTCATTTTGTGAGGAGTTGACAAATCTCCGGGGTTTTAACCGCTCTTTAGTGCCGTGTTTAGCTGTTGTAAAAAGCTATGTGCATGAATTTTACACAAGAAACTCCAAACCAACAAGCATCCGAGGAGAGAGCGAGAGAGAGAGAGAGAGAGAGAGAGAGGCTCAGCCCCTTCCCTATCAGCCCTTGCTGCATGGTTTTTGTTTGGTTTAACAATAGAGAGAGAGAGATAGGAGAGAGAGAAGAGAGAGAAGAGAGAGAGAGAAGAGAGGAGAGAGAGAGAGAGAGAGAGAGAGAGAGAGCAGAGAGAGAGAGAGAGAGAGAGAGAGAAGCTGCAGCGCTCATGCCTTCAGTCTGGTGGAGCAGGCGATGGATGTGAGGTTTTACCCTGCGCCTCCTTCAAGATTGTGCTCCGGTTCTTTATCCACGGACTCTCTGGAATATTACCACAGCAGCAAGGTACCGTTACTCCTCCTCCTCCTGCTGCTCCTGTCTCCCTCCCTCAGCTTCAGCAACACTTTCTCTCTCTTCATTTTCCCTGGAGCAGAGAGTCTGCCCCGGACTCCTCCATCAGTTGCATCCCGCGCGGGTTTCACGCGTAGAGCGTTGCGTCTGTCTCCCGCGCGCAGTTCCGGTGGCTCTGGTGAAAGAGAAGCTCTCAGAAACAGAATGTGAGCCGTGCTTTGTGCGCGTGAGTGTGTTCGGGACCGCGTGAAAGTTAGTTCTGTTCGTGGTTGCAGCTGTCCCAGAGCACGCTACGGCGAGGCGGAGGAACCGCGCGGAGCTCCCCAGCGGGAGATGGAGCGCTCACGCGTCTCCCTGAGACAGACGCGCTCTAAACGTTCTATCCATCAGATCTGACGCTTCAGTAGCGCTTTTGTCCGCTGAGTGACGTATGTGCGTTCAACGCGCGGGAAGCTGCGGGTTTTCAATTAGCGGATAATTTGGGTTAATTGGTGCATTCGCGGGATTAAAGGGAGTTTGAGATATGCGCGTTTTCTGAGACGGAGCGTGATTCTGGGTTTGTGAGAAAAAGTTCTTCTCTTCACGTCTCTCATTCCCTCTTTTCTCATCTCTCCTCCTCTGTCCTCTCCTCCCCTCCTCAGCTCATCTTCTCTGTCTCTCCTCCTCTTCTCTCCTCTCTTCCCCCCTCTTCTCTCTCCTCTTTTCTCCTCTCCCCATTTTCTCCTCTCTCCTCCAATGTCTCTCCTCTCTCCCCTCTTCATCTTCTCTTCTCCGTCTCTCCTCTTCTCCTCCTCTCATTTTCTATTCTCTCTCCTCTCTCCTCTCCTCCTCTTCACTTCTCTCATCCCCTCTTTTCTCTTCTCTTTTCTCCTTTCTCTTCCTCTGTCTCTCCTCACCTCATCTTCTCTGTCTCTCCTCTCCTCCTCTTCTCTCCTCTCTTCTCGTCGTCTTCTCTCTCCACGCTTCTCCCCATCTTCTCTCTCCTCTCCTCTCTTCTCCCCATTTTCTCTCTCCCCTCGTCTTCTCCTCTCATCTGTCTCTCCTCTCTCTTCTCCTCCCCTCCTCCACTTCTCTTATCTTTTTTCTCTCCTCTCCTCTGTCTCTCCTCCTCTCAACTTCTCATCTCTTCTTTTTTCCTCTATTCCTCCCCTCTTCTCTCCTCACTCCTCTCTGTGAACGCTGTAGAACGAAGCAGCAGTAATTTCTCTGTGAGACTCTGAAGTTTGCTCTGTGCTCCTCTGTGCAGCTGTTGTTTATGTTGTGTTGCATTCACGTTGTCATCATTAAACTCTCCTTGTATGTGGTTTGCAGGCTTTAAGGTTTTAAGATGCACACTTGCAAAATGCAAAAATTGTTTTGGCTGTTTGGTGTTGCTTTGCACCATGAGAGACCGTTGTTTTTAACTCTGTAAACAAAACGAGATGTTTGCTGTTGTTTTACTTTGCTAAGACATATCTCTAAAATGTGTTTAAATATGTGTTTAATAGTAGGATAGTAGAACATTGTTTACAACAGTTTTTAATAGTCTTCATTGTTGAATCACTTAATATTTAAATCATATGCTATAGGGTTTGTTATTGTATTTGCTGAATTATACTATACTATATAATCAGAAAGCAAAGTGTTTTTAAGCATATATATGTTATCTCTGGGGTAAAAGACTTGTTTTTAAAGAGAACACCACTATAACAACATTTGCATCTACATATTTTTTTGTAGAAAGAAATAAAGCAATAGTTATGGCAAAAGTGTTACTCTTCTAATTTAAAGAAAAAAATGGTGATTTAATAATTTTAAGACACCCTTGTTTGAGGAGTGCACCATTTATACATCAGAGGAGCAGACTTGCTAAAAAAAACCCTGTGTGTTTAAAACCGGAAAGTGGTCCTAAATAGTTCTACACAAGGTTCATCAGCTGTTTATCGTTGAGGAAAGTGCAGTTTTCTGCTTAAGTGCCCAAAAGAGGTTCACTCTTCTGATTGGATGGATCTTCCACCAATAACATTCCATGTGGCTCCTCTCTCTGTGGAGGATCAGCACCTCTACTCCGGCTCCACCTGAATGACAGAGCTCCTCACCCTTCCCTAATCAAAAAGAATGAAACTTACTCGTTAATAATAACTCTTTTCTTGATAGTTTTCTCTGGTGTGTGCGGATTAAACTGTTCTTCACGAGTTCACATTACATATAATTGCATAGTGTCACAAGTCGTTTTGGCGAGTAGGAAGGAGCGAACTTAAACTTGATCTATACTTCTGCCTCAACTCTACACTTCGCCCTCTACGATAGCTGCACACTTTCGTAACCTCTCTCTGACCCCTCCGCAAAGCATGCGCATCTCAAAAAACTACACATCAACTATGGGAGAAGTATGTGGGGATAGCTGTTCTAAGCTGGATTTATAGTTAATAATAATAATAATACATTTTGTATTTTGGCGCCTTTCAGGGCTCGATTTAAAAATCTCCAAGCTAGTACTGGAACATGCTATATCAGGGAGACTGTTCCACAGTGCTGGAGCTTTGTGGCTGAAAGAGCGTGCACCGATGGAAGATTTTGGCGGTCGTGGTGGTGCAAGAGCGAGGGTAGAAGAGGATCTCAGCCTACGTGCTGGTGTGTGAATGGTCAGTAGATCTGATAGATCGGGAGGAGAGAGGTTGTTGAGTTCTTTGTAGGTCAGAAGAATATATTTTTTTAAATCGATGCGGTATTTAATCGGTAACCAATGAAGACGTTGAAGTATGGAGGTGATGTGTTCTGAACGGGGTGTTTTTGAGATGAGTCTTGCCTCTGCATTTGAACAAGTTAAAGTTTATGTAGAGATTTGGAAGGCAGATGGAACAATTAAGAATTGCAGAAATTGATGTGACCAGAGCTTTGTAAAAGTATAGGACGGCGACAATATGATATTTGATATGATAAATGAAATGATTGCAGAGTGAGAAACAGTTAATATAAGAAGCAAAGGAGAGGGTTTGGTCAAATATGACCCCTAGGCTCTTTACCTGTTTGGACAAAAAGACAGAAGAGTCGTACAGTGTTATGGAAGTGATATTAGATTGTGATAAGGAGTATTTTGAACCAATGAGCAACATTTTTGTTTTGTTGTTGTTGAGTTTGAGAAAATTATTAGACCACCAGGATTTGACCTCTACAAAACACTCAACAAGTGAGAGAGGTGGGAACGAAGATGAAGGTCCGGAAGAAATATAAAGTTGAGTATCGTCCGTCAGTTGTGTTGTGTTGCGTTGGGTCCACGTATTCCCATGTGTCATCAACAGCATACATACTCATGCTCTTAGTCTTGTGTTGCTCTGTAACAACACTTTTTAAACAGTAGCTGGCGACACTAGTTTTTTAGGGTTCCGTTGTGTGGGCTTCCGCTTTTCACTCTGGTGTTGTTTAGTTGTATTTTGCTCTATTTTTGGCTCTTTGTCATACCGGTTTGCAATTAGATTAGATTTTGTCTTTTAAATGAACAATACAAATGATTAGTTCAAATGAATCATTCTTTTAAATGAACAAGAGTCAAAAGAACGAAGCACCAAGTTGAATGAATCTTCCCATCAGTGCTCCTCAAAGGAGAACATCCAAAACCGGCTTTTTTTATAGGCTATGAGTGCTTTATTGAACAACTCTTGATGATTGGACACCAGCAATACTAGCTTCTGAATGTTTATACTGTCTCTTCCTCAGCTGTTCATCTTGTAGTTCTTCTGCGCAGTTTTCTGTCATGAGATCGTAGTGAGAGTGTGTATCGAGCTCCATCCAGTGGCTCTTTCATGTTCTGTTCACATCATCAGGTTCTGCTCTGCTGTTTTACTCTGTTTCTACCTCCAGCCGTCCTGACGCAGAGCCGATCTTTATGGCCTGAGGACTGTTTACAGAGCGCTGCAACTTGCGGTGGAGCATATGGAACAGATCAGGCAGTGCAGTAATCCAAGCCAGCTCTATATGCTGAAAGCTGATCCGCTGCTGTTGGACATTATGAAACCAAATTTGATGGAGGGAAAGCCCGCTCTCACTCGCTCTCTCCACCACAATGGCCCTCTTTATGTGCCCCAGCTTTAATAATGCAATATTCACAGCATTCTTAGAGGCCCGGCTGAAGGTCACGCGTGAATATGAAGCGCTGCCTTAAAGTCGACCGGAAGTGCTCTGAAGGAGAGAAGGAGGCCGTCCATGAGAGGTGTGCTCCGTTTCCTGTTCTGCCCTGGTTCCGGAGGCATGCACAAGCTCTCACTCACTCAAGGTTCTCTTAGAATCGGAATTGGTTTGGATCTTTGTTTAACTTATATTAAAGATAGCTTTTGAAGGTTTGGTGGAAACAGACGCCAAAGATTGTCACGCCTGAACTGTTTCTCCTTCGAGATGTTTTATTATTCTTTTTTTAAAATATGGAAATAGTTCATTTTTTGTGTTTAATGTGTAAACCTACTCTTCAGTTTATTTAAAATATTCTACTGTTAAGTTTATTTTAAAATACCACAATGAATGAACAGAAAGCAAAAAAGAGTTGTGCCAACATAATATTTTGAGTCTTTTAATGTTAAAAAGTGATTTTCTGAGTTAAGCCTACCAAAACTTTACTTTGTTTGAACTTGATCATTCTGGTTTACTTCGCTTGATTTTAGAGGAACAGTATAATATTTATAGAAACATACAACATGACTATTCAATAATAATTCCGCATTTTACCTGAATCAAACACAGGAATCAAAACACAGAAATCTAGAGCACATTAACCATAAAACACACCATATTTAGGGGTCGAGCACCGAAGGTGCAAGAACCCTATTGTTTTTCCTCGAGACTTTTTTTTTTTTTTTTTTTTTTATTATTATTATTAGGGGTCGAGCACCGAAGGTGCAAGAACCCTATTGTTTTTCCTCGAGACTTTTTTTTTTTTTTTTTTTTTTATTATTATTATTATTATTATTATTATTATTCCGGGAATCATTGCGGGCACTTTTCGGTACCTGAACATATATGAAAAGTCACCGATTTTTGCACACGCATCAGACCCGGTGAAAAATTTCGTAAAATTTTGGTCCCAAAACTGATTTCTAAAAAATGGCTCTATAGCGCCACCTAACGCGTTTTTACAGCTTTTGATCATCCAGTTTGTCGTAGGCGGATGAAATTTGGTACACATGTGTAAAGTACCAAGGTGTAACTTTTACTAATTGAAAGTCTATTTCCAAAATAGACAGGAAGTCAGTTATTTCGCAAAAACCTCTAAAAAGGGCGTTTTTGCTCGCTCTACTTTTTGACGAACTACTCTCACAGACTTTATCCAAACATCTCCAAACTTATTGAGTATCATCATAAGGCATACGGCAATTGATATTGAGAAGCTTGTTTGACTATCATAAAGTATGTGGTCGTGGCGGCGGGCCAATGTCCAAATTTCGACTCGAAACAGGAAGTTGTTATAACTCGGGCATAGAATATCCGATCCGGCTCAAACTTGTTTCATTCTCATCGTAGTCCAAGCCTGAGAACAGGCGTATGACGACGAACGACATCCGCCATAGCGCCACCTAGTGGCAAGCATTAAAAGCCTGTTTTTCATAGTTTTACCCTTCTATTTCAGCCAGTGTATTGCATGCACACTTAAAACTTGTCGCATGCGTGTAGGACCTTAAGACCTACAAAAAAGTAAATTGGGTCGAGTTTTGAAACTGGACGGAAAACCGGATATTTTAGGTTTTATGTAAAAAACACAGACTTCATACTTTGACGAACTCCTCCTAGGCGAAATGTCCGATCCAGCTGATAATTGGTGTAGTTAGTCGTAAGGCATTTGGGATGAAAAGTTATCAAAAACGCAGCAGTTCGTCAAACGGCCTTTGGGTGGCGGTCTATAGCGCCACCTGAAGCGGTTTTGTAGCTGTTGCGCAACCAGGTTATCGTAGGCGAATGAAATTTGGTACACATATGTAAATGACCAAGCTGCAACTTTTACTAATAAAAACTCGTTTTCCAAAATTGACGGGAAGACAGATGTTTTGCAAAAACCTAAAAAAGTGTGCATTTTCACTCGTTTCAAACTTTGACGAACTCCTCCTAGGCGAAATGTCCGATGAACCTAAAAATTGGTGTTGTTACTCATAACACATTAGAGAAAAAAAGTTATCAAAAGCTAAGAAGTACGTCCAATGGTCTTTGGGTGGCGCCACAGCAAAGTTCAACCTTCAAAATTGTGCAAAAACAATTTACATATTTTGGACTTTATCTCCGTTCTAGGTTATCCACTATCAACAAAAACAGCCTGCGATGATTAATCTTGTCAGGTTGAACAAAAGGATATGCATCACTGTGACTGCGCTCCAAAAATTGGCTGTACAGCGCCCCCTTACATGTGACCAAAAACATCGCTTTAGCTGTTTTTTAAAGCTGTTGCTCAAGCAGTTTGTCGTAAGCGAATGAAATTTGGTACACATGTGTAAAGTACCAAGCTGCAACTTTTACTAATATAATCCCTTTTTCTAAAATCAACCGGAATTGAGTTATTTCGCAAAAACCTCAAAAAATGGGCGTTTTGCTCGTTCCACACTTTGACAAACTCCTCCCACAGAATTTATCTAAACATCTCCAAACTTCTTGAGTATCATCATAAGGCATACAGAACCTTAAAATTAGAACTTTTTTTCAGCTATCATAAAGTATGTGGTCATGGTCGCAGCCAAGGTCAAAATTTCGATTTGAAACAGAAAGTTGTTATAACTAGGGCATAGAATTTCCGATCCGTCTCAAACTTGTTTCATTCTCATCGTAGTCCAAGCCTGAGAACAGGCGTAAAAAAACGAACATAATCCGTCATAGCGCCACCTAGTGGCGAGCATTGAAAGCCTGTTTTTTATAGTTTTACCCTTCTATTTCAGGCAGTGTATTGCATACACACTTAAAACTTGTCGCATGCATTTAGGACCTTAAGACCTACAAAAAAGTAAATTGGGTCGAGTTTTGAAACTGGACGGAAAACCGGATATTTTAGGTTTTATGTAAAAAACACAGACTTCATACTTTGACGAACTCCTCCTAGGTGAAATGTCCGATCCAGCTGATAATTGGTGTAGTTAGTCGTAAGGCATTTGGGATGAAAAGTTATCAAAAACGCAGCAGTTCGTCGAACGGCCTTTGGGTGGCGGTCTATAGCGCCACCTGAAGCAGTTTTTTAGCTGTTGCGCAACCAGGTTATCGTAGGCAAATGAAATTTGGTACACATATGTAAATGACCAAGCTGCAACTTTTACTAAAAAAAAACCATTTTCCAAAATTGACGGGAAGACAGATATTTTGCAAAAACCTCAAAAAGTGTGCGTTTTCGCTCGTTTAAACTTTGGCAAACTCCTTCTAGGCGAAATGTCTAATCAGGCTGAAAATTGGTGTGGTTACTCATAACACATTAGGGAAAAAAAGTTATCAAAAGCTAAGAAGTACGTCAATTGGTCTTGGGGTGGTTCCACAGCAAAGTTCACCCTTCAAAATTGTGGAAAAAAATTTACATATTATGGTCTGTATCTCTTTTCAAGATAATCCACTATCAACAAAAACAGCCTGGTATGATTAGACTTAACAGGCTCAACAAAAGCATATGCATCACTGTGACTGCGCTCCAAAAATTGGCTCTACAGCGCCTCCTCACTGCCCCCTTAAATGCTACCAAAATCTTCGTTTTAGCTGTTTTGACCCATTGAACATGTTAGAAAGCCCACCAAAATTTGTTCGAAGGTCAAGAAACTCGAAAAAGGCCGGGAGGCGGTGCTTTCGCTCCGGCGGATGCATCGTGCGAGACCCCTTCCATCGCTGCTTGCAGCTTTAATTATTATTATTATTATTATTAGGGCCCGAGCACGCCAGCGAAGCTGTGCGGCGAAGCCCTATTGTATCTGTTAGGATTATTATTATTATTATTCTTCGTCCGTGTTTTTCGTCGCAGATTTGACCAACTAGGCGTGCTCGAAAACTCACCAATTTCGGCCCTAAAGTCAAGCTCGCAAAAAATTGCGATCTGGCACAGTCGGCGTGATCGTAGCATAAAAAATGGCTCTACAGCGCCCCCTTGAAAAACCGGGGTCCCCCTGCCAGTTCGACCTACAGTCACGAAAATCGGTACACATATGCACCACCTCTAGCCAAGTACAAAAGTCTCTGACAGGTTTTCGCCAAATCATACAGGAAATCGGCCATTTTGAAAAAACCCCATAATTTTGAAAAAACATCACCTTGCACATTGACGAACTCCCACTAGGCAAAATGTCTGATCCGGTTGAAAATTGGTGTGGTTACTCGGAAGACATTTGGGATGAAAAGTTATCAAAAGCGCAGCAGTACGTAAAATGGTCTTTGGGTGGCGCCCCCACAAATTTCCCCCTTCAAAAAAGTGCCGAAAATTGACATATTTTTGAGTATATCTCCGTTCTAGTTTGTCCGTTGTCCACGAAAACGGCCTGACATGATGAGCTTGGAAGGCTGAATAAAGTGATAGGCCGCAATATGACGTCGCTCTAAGAGTGCCTCCACAGCGCCCCCTTGAATGTTACTAAAATAGATGTTTTAGCTGTTTTGACACCCTAAACATGTTACAAACCCCACCAAATTTAGCCTAAACCTCATCCTCAATAAATATAGTAGTCTGACACTGTTTGTACAACTTTACTTTGGACGACAGCGCTGCAGCGCCACCTAGTATGCGAAAACAGCTCATCTCGCATTTTAACGAACTCCTCCTAGGAAAATTGCCAGATCGAGCTGAAAATTTGTCTGGTGACTCTTAAGACAGTATGGACCAAAAGTTATCAAAAACGCAGAAGTTCGTCGCACGGTCTTTCTGTGGCACCGCTTCGAATTTGAGCTTTCTCAAATGTATGGGGATAATGGTACTTGTTACTGTACCTCTCACATACTTCATCCAATCAATGTAAAAATTGTATGGAATGATGAGCTCACCTCTCAGAACAAGTAGATATGCTTACTTGATAATACACTCATAGCGCCTCCTGCTGGCTGTAAGAATTCCAAGGGATACTAATGTATTTGTTGCTGTATCTCTGATATATTTAACTCAATGTACATGACAAAAAATTTGCATGATGAGCTGGTATTTCTAAATTGATGTATATGCTCATGGCATGACACTGTTATAGCGCCACCTGGAGGCTTTATGAAATGTGTTTAAAATAGCTGTTGTCATTAGGCAGTGAATGTAAAAAATTTATGGAATTATGAGCTTACCCCTCAGAACAAGTAGATATGCTTACTTGATGATACAATCATAGCGCCTCCTGCTGGCTGTATGAATTCCAAGGGATACTAATGTATTTTTTGCTGTATCTCTTACATATTTAACTCAATGTACATGACAAAAAATTTGCATGATGAGCTGGTAATTCTAAATGGAATAATATGCTCATGGCATGACACTGTTATAGCGCCACCTGAGGCTTTATGAAATGTGTTTAAAATAGCTGTTGTCATTAGGCAGTGAATGTAAAAAATTTATGGAATTATGAGCTTACCCCTCAGAACAAGTAGATATGCTTACTTGATGATACAATCATAGCGCCTCCTGCTGGCTGTATGAATTCCAAGGGATACTAATGTATTTTTTGCTGTATCTCTTACATATTTAACTCAATGTACATGACAAAAAATTTGCATGATGAGCTGGTAATTCTAAATGGAATAATATGCTCATGGCATGAGACTGTTATAGCGCCACCTGGAGGCTTTCTGAAATGTGTTTAAAATAGCTGTTGTCAATAGGCAGTGAATGTAAAAAATGTATGGAATGATGAACTTATCCCTCAGAACAAGTAGATATGCTTACTTGATACACTCATAGCGCCTCCTGCTGGCTGTATGAATTCCAAGGGAAATTAATGTATTTGTTTCTGTATTCCTTACAAATTTAACTTAATGCACATGACAAAAAAAATGTAAGACCAGGGGGCGGCATCTTTGGATCCCGCGGATGCATCGTGCGAGGGCCCGCCCATCGCTGCTTGCAGCTTTAATTATTATTATTATTATTCCGGGAATCATTGCGGGCACTTTTCGGTACCTGAACATATATGAAAAGTCACCGATTTTTGCACACGCATCAGACCCGGTGAAAAATTTCGTAAAATTTTGGTCCCAAAACTGATTTCTAAAAAATGGCTCTATAGCGCCACCTAACGCGTTTTTACAGCTTTTGATCATCCAGTTTGTCGTAGGCGGATGAAATTTGGTACGCATGTGTAAAGTACCAAGGTGTAACTTTTACTAATTGAAAGTCTATTTCCAAAATAGACAGGAAGTCAGTTATTTCGCAAAAACCTCTAAAAAAGGGCGTTTTTGCTCGCTCTACTTTTTGACGAACTACTCTCACAGACTTTATCCAAACATCTCCAAACTTCTTGAGTATCATCATAAGGCATACGGCAATTGATATTGAGAAGCTTGTTCGGCTATCATAAAGTATGTGGTCGTGGCGGCGGGCCAATGTCCAAATTTCGACTCGAAACAGGAAGTTGTTATAACTCGGGCATAGAATATCCGATCCGGCTCAAACTTGTTTCATTCTCATCGTAGTCCAAGCCTGAGAACAGGCGTATGACAACGAATGACATCCGCCATAGCGCCACCTAGTGGCGAGCATTAAAAGCCTGTTTTTCATAGTTTTACCCTTCTATTTCAGCCAGTGTATTGCATGCACACTTAAAACTTGTCGCATGCGTGTAGGACCTTAAGACCTACAAAAAAGTAAATTGGGTCGAGTTTTGAAACTGGACGGAAAACCGGATAATTTAGGTTTTATGTAAAAAATACAGTCTTCATACTTTGACGAACTCCTCCTAGGCGAAATGTCCGATCCAGCTGATAATTGGTGTAGTTAGTCGTAAGGCATTTGGGATGAAAAGTTATCAAAATTGCAGCAGTTCGTCAAACGGCCTTTGGGTGGCGCTCTATAGCGCCACCTGAAGCGGTTTTGTAGCTGTTGCGCAATCAGGTTATCGTAGGCGAATGAAATTTGGTACACATATGTAAATGACCAAGCTGCAACTTTTACTAATAAAACCCTGTTTCCAAAATCTACAGGAAGACGAATATTTCGCAAAAACCTAAAAAAGTGTGCATTTTCGCTCGTTTCAAACTTTGACGAACTCCTCCTAGGCGAAATGTCCGATGAAGCTGAAAATTGGTGTGGTTACTCATAACACATTAGAGAAAAAAGTTATCAAAAGCTAAGAAGTACGTCCAATGGTCTTTGGGTGGCGCCACAGCAAAGTTCAACCTTAAAAATTGCGCAAAAACAATTTACATATTTTGGACTTTATCTCCGTTCTAGGTAATCCACTATCAACAAAAACAGCCTGCCATGATTAACCTTGTCAGGTTGAACAAAAGGATATGCATCACTGTGACTGCGCTCCAAAAATTGGCTGTACAACGCCCCCTTATATGTGACCAAAAACATCGCTTTAGCTGTATTTTAAAGCTGTTGCTCAAGCAGTTTGTCGTAAGCGAATGAAATTTGGTACACATGTGTAAAGTACCAAGCTGCAACTTTTACTAATATAATCCCTTTTTCTAAAATCAACCGGAATTGAGTTATTTCGCAAAAACCTCTAAAAATGGGCATTTTGCTTGTTCCACACTTTGACAAACTCCTCCCACAGATTTTATCTAAACATCTCCAAACTTCTTGAGTATCATCATAAGGCATACGGAACCTTAAAATTTGAACTTTTTTTCAGCTATCATAAAGTATGTGGTCATGGTCGCAGCCAAGGTCAAAATTTCGATTTGAAACAGAAAGTTGTTATAACTCGGGCATAGAATTTCCGATCCGTCTCAAACTAGTTTCATTCTCATCGTAGTCCAAGCCCGAGAACAGGCGTACAAAAACGAACATAATCCGTCATAGCACCACCTAGTGGCGAGCATTGAAAGCTTGTTTTTTATAGTTTTACCCTTCTATTTCAGGCAGTGTATTGCATACACACTTAAAACTTGTTACATGCGTGTAGGACCTTAAGACCTACAAAAAAGTAAATTGGGTCGAGTTTTGAAACTGGACGGAAAACCGGATATTTTAGGTTTTATGTAAAAAACACAGACTTCATACTTTGACGAACTCCTCCTAGCTGAAATGTCCGATCCAGCTGATAATTGGTGTGGTTTGTCGTAAGGCATTTGGGATGAAAAGTTATCAAAAACGCAGCAGTTCTTCAAACGGCCTTTGGGTGGCGCTTTATAGCGCCACCTGAAGCGGTTTTGTAGCTGTTGCGCAACCAGGTTATCGTAGGCGAATGAAATTTGGTACACATATGTAAATGACCAAGCTGCAACTTTTACTAATAAAAACCCATTTTCCAAAATTGACGGGAAGACAGATATTTTGCAAAAACCTCAAAAAGTGTGCGTTTTCGGTCGTTTTAAACTTTGGCGAACTCCTCCTAGGCGAAATATCTAATCAAGCTGAAAACTGGTGTGGTTACTCATAACACGTTAGGGAAAAAAAGTTATCAAAAGCTAAGAAGTACGTCAAATGGTCTTGGGGTGGTGCCACAGCAAAGTTCACCCTTCAAAATTGTGGAAAAAAATTTACATATTATGGTCTGTATCTCTTTTCAAGATAATCCACTATCAACAAAAACAGCCTGGTATGATTAGCCTTAACAGGCTCAACAAAAGCATATGCATCACTGTGACTGCGCTCCAAAAATTGGCTCTACAGCGCCTCCTTACTGCCCCCTTAAATGCTACCAAAATCTTCGTTTTAGCTGTTTTGACCCATTGAACATGTTAGAAAGCCAACCGAAATTTGTTCGAAGGTCAAAAAACTCGAAAAAGGCTGGGAGGCGGTGCTTTCGCTCCTGCGGATGCATCGTGCGAGACCCCTTCCATCGCTGCTTGCAGCTTTAATTTTAAATTTTATTCCTTAAAACTGCAACATTTTGTCCTTTTACTCTTGCTTGCAAATATGTATAATATGGTGATGCTCTCGCACACAATCTCAAAAGCTGAAAACAGAGATGTTTAAAAAAAATAAAAAATTTTGATCTTCAATCATGTTGCTCTGATTGTGAAAGAGTCTCATTCAACAAGAAAATGCTAAACTTGTAGCAGAGTTTGAATGCAGCTAAACTGTTTTTGGAGAACATTAAAGTTTTGCATAAATTGAAAAAAGATTTAAAGGTGTTTAAACTCTGATCAGAATTAGTCTGTTTCCAGACTAACGATGAGCACTTGTTTATTGTTCTATCTGCATGGATTCAGCTTGAGCTGTCAGAGAGGAGCTGGGGAGAAAAGGGAAGTTGTTTGGAGCTGTAACTGATTTATAATTCATTAACCAGCATCATCTCTCGCTCCGGATCAAAGCTGTCAGATCCATGGTGGCACTGCCAGCATGCCTAGCAACCACCCAGTAACCGTGTGCCCATTGGACCGATCCCAGCACACACATACGGTCTTCTGATGGAGTGATCGCCGATCCAGAACCCAGAGATGTAATTAAGTCCAGAGGATCAGAAGTTCCGTGCTTGATCTCATTTTGAGCGTTTAACCCATGGATTGAGTTGGAAAGAGCTCTTACTTCGTGTTGGCGGGTCACATTAGAGCTGTGAGCTATCTCACCCCAGGGTGCTCAAATAGCAGCTCTTATCTTCTGCACAAACTCGAGCTGCTGCGAGGAGTGAGGGAGTCAAGGCAATGATAGTCTTCGGTTCTTGAGAAGCTTGTGGAGCTGCAGAGTTCAGAGTTCTTCATGAGTCTGTAGCTCACGAACCCCACAGAGACCCCTCTCAGAACCGATGAAAGCTCTGCTGGAGTTTGGGATGCAGGGAGCTGACGATAAGGGACTTTGTTCTGAAATAATTAACTTGGCGAAATAGTGTATTTTTAATATATAAAATTATTTCAGTATGTGTGTACTTTTGAACTGAACTTCTACTAACCCTTTAAGCTCTGCAAACAGATTTTAACTACATCATTCTGAGAAACAGACCTCTGTGTTTTCGATGACTTTTTATGGTCCCAAGCCTTTGATGTCTTAGATCTGACACTTTTATCTGTGTTTGTTGTTGGATTTTCCCTCGTATTTGCTCTTGTTTGTGTTTGATGATGCTTCAGATTGTTCAGAAGACCAAAGTGGATGTGGTGATTAGTTTACGATAAAATTCGTGATCAGCGAATTTTTGACAATAACATTCATCCGTTGTTCCTGTCTTAGGGTGAACCCTTTTAAATGGATCGTTATCAGACATTTTCGCTAACCCCTTTTTCTCTTTTACCTTCATCAGAAACCTACGGGTGATCGTCCGTGTTTTATACAGTATTTAAAACTAACGCTAGTGCTTTAATGTAGACCGCTGTGTATCTGTGATTATCAAAATGAGATAGAATATGGAGTTTGATATTCTATGGTGAATAATGTTTAGTTTGTTTGTTTAATATATATTATGTTTACGCCTTCAGCCAAATCAGATGCCTTCAACCACACTCTTGTCCCATCTCTGTTGACCCATTTTTAATTCTTCATCAGAAAGCTATGGCTGACGCCCGTGTGCAACAGGTAGTGACTGAACTGCAGTTACCAAAGTACCCACAAGAGGTTGACTACAAAAGTGAGCATGTTCTCAAGTATCGTCCGTCAGTTGTGTTGTGTTGCGTTGGGTCCACGTATTCCCATGTGTCATCAACAGCATACATACTCATGCTCTTAGTCTTGTGTTGCTCTGTAACAACACTTTTTAAACAGTAGCTGGCGACACTAGTTTTTTAGGGTTCCGTTGTGTGGGCTTCCGCTTTTCACTCTGGTGTTGTTTAGTTGTATTTTGCTCTATTTTTGGCTCTTTGTCATACCGGTTTGCAATTAGATTAGATTTTGTCTTTTAAATGAACAATACAAATGATTAGTTCAAATGAATCATTCTTTTAAATGAACAAGAGTCAAAAGAACGAAGCACCAAGTTGAATGAATCTTCCCATCAGTGCTCCTCAAAGGAGAACATCCAAAACCGGCTTTTTTTATAGGCTATGAGTGCTTTATTGAACAACTCTTGATGATTGGACACCAGCAATACTAGCTTCTGAATGTTTATACTGTCTCTTCCTCAGCTGTTCATCTTGTAGTTCTTCTGCGCAGTTTTCTGTCATGAGATCGTAGTGAGAGTGTGTATCGAGCTCCATCCAGTGGCTCTTTCATGTTCTGTTCACATCATCAGGTTCTGCTCTGCTGTTTTACTCTGTTTCTACCTCCAGCCGTCCTGACGCAGAGCCGATCTTATGGCCTGAGGACTGTTTACAGAGCGCTGCAACTTGCGGTGGAGCATATGGAACAGATCAGGCAGTGCAGTAATCCAAGCCAGCTCTATATGCTGAAAGCTGATCCGCTGCTGTTGGACATTATGAAACCAAATTTGATGGAGGGAAAGCCCGCTCTCACTCGCTCTCCTCCACCACAATGGCCCTCTTTATGTGCCCCAGCTTAATAATGCAATATTCACAGCATTCTTAGAGGCCCGGCTGAAGGTCACGCGTGAATATGAAGCGCTGCCTTAAAGTCGACCGGAAGTGCTCTGAAGGAGAGAAGGAGGCCGTCCATGAGAGGTGTGGCTCCGTTTCCTCCTGTTCTGCCCTGGTTCCGGAGGCATGCACAAGCTCTCACTCACTCAAGGTTCTCTTAGAATCGGAATTGTTTGGATCTTTGTTTAACTTATATTAAAGATAGCTTTTGAAGTTTGGTGGAAACAGACGCCAAAGATTGTCACGCCTGAACTGTTTCTCCTTCGAGATGTTTTATTATTCTTTTTTTAAAATATGGAAATAGTTCATTTTTTGTGTTTAATGTGTAAACCTACTCTTCAGTTTATTTAAAATATTCTACTGTTAAGTTTATTTTAAAATACCACAATGAATGAACAGAAAGCAAAAAAGAGTTGTGCCAACATAATATTTTGAGTCTTTTAATGTTAAAAAGTGATTTTCTGAGTTAAGCCTACCAAAACTTTACTTTGTTTGAACTTGATCATTCTGGTTTTACTTCGCTTGATTTTAGAGGAACAGTATAATATTTATAGAAACATACAACATGACTATTCAATAATAATTCCGCATTTTACCTGAATCAAACACAAGAATCAAAACACAGAAATCTAGAGCACATTAACCATAAAACACACCATATTTTTAAATTGTATTCCTTAAAACTGCAACATTTTGTCCTTTTACTCTTGCTTGCAAATATGTATAATATGGTGATGCTCTCGCACACAATCTCAAAAGCTGAAAACAGAGATGTTTAAAAAAAATAAAAAATTTTGATCTTCAATCATGTTGCTCTGATTGTGAAAGAGTCTCATTCAACAAGAAAATGCTAAACTTGTAGCAGAGTTTGAATGCAGCTAAACTGTTTTTGGAGAACATTAAAGTTTTGCATAAATTGAAAAAAGATTTAAAGGTGTTTAAACTCTGATCAGAATTAGTCTGTTTCCAGACTAACGATGAGCACTTGTTTATTGTTCTATCAGCATGGATTCAGCTTGAGCTGTCAGAGAGGAGCTGGGGAGAAAAGGGAAGTTGTTTGGAGCTGTAACTGATTTATAATTCATTAACCAGCATCATCTCTCGCTCCGGATCAAAGCTGTCAGATCCATGGTGGCACTGCCAGCATGCCTAGCAACCACCCAGTAACCGTGTGCCCATTGGACCGATCCCAGCACACACATACGGTCTTCTGATGGAGTGATCGCCAATCCAGAACCCAGAGATGTAATTAAGTCCAGAGGATCAGAAGTTCCGTGCTTGATCTCATTTTGAGCGTTTAACCCATGGATTGAGTTGGAAAGAGCTCTTACTTCGTGTTGGCGGGTCACATTAGAGCTGTGAGCTATCTCACCCCAGGGTGCTCAAATAGCAGCTCTTATCTTCTGCACAAACTCGAAGCTGCTGCGAGGAGTGAGGGAGTCAAGGCAATGATAGTCTTCGGTTCTTGAGAAGCTTGTGGAGCTGCAGAGTTCAGAGTTCTTCATGAGTCTGTAGCTCACGAACCCCACAGAGACCCTCTCAGAACCGATGAAAGCTCTGCTGGAGTTTGGGATGCAGGGAGCTGACGATAAGGGACTTTGTTCTGAAATAATTAACTTGGCGAAATAGTGTATTTTTAATATATAAAATTATTTCAGTATGTGTGTACTGATGAACTGAACTACTACTAACCCTTTAAGCTCTGCAAACAGATTTTAACTACATCATTCTGAGAAACAGACCTCTGTGTTTTCGATGACTTTTTTATGGTCCCAAGCCTTTGATGTCTTAGATCTGACACTTTTATCTGTGTTTGTTGTTGGATTTTCCCTCGTATTTGCTCTTGTTTGTGTTTGATGATGCTTCAGATTGTTCAGAAGACCAAAGTGGATGTGGTGATTAGTTTACGATAAAATTCGTGATCAGCGAATTTTTGACAATAACATTCATCCGTTGTTCCTGTCTTAGGGTGAACCCTTTTTAAATGGATCGTTTATCAGACATTTTCGCTAACCCTTTTTCTCTTTTACCTTCATCAGAAACCTACGGGTGATCGTCCGTGTTTTATACAGTATTTAAAACTAACGCTAGTGCTTTAATGTAGACCGCTGTGTATCTGTGATTATCAAAATGAGATAGAATATGGAGTTTGATATTCTATGGTGAATAATGTTTTAGTTTGTTTGTTTAATATATATTATGTTTACGCCTTCAGCCAAATCAGATGCCTTCACCACACTCTTGTCCCATCTCTGTTGACCCATTTTTAATTCTTCATCAGAAAGCTATGGCTGACGCCCGTGTGCAACAGGTAGTGACTGAACTGCAGTTACCAAAGTACCCACAAGAGGTTGACTACAAAAGTGAGCATGTTCTCATTCAGTCCAATGTTAAAACTGAACTCTGTAGCTGAAGAAAACATGTCTCCACCCCTGGCTCCATGTTTGTTGATATAGATCTCTAGTTCTGATCTTCATAAACACTCTGAGGTGATAATTGTTTTACATTAGTTTGTTTAATATATTTTAAATTTAACCCTTCAGCCAATAAGCCGTCTGTGGATGAATTTTTGATTACTGACTCCACCCTCTTTTAACTCGGAAAACTACAGATACAGTCACGAACACTCCGTCCATGTTAGATACAGTCAATGTTAAGAACGCACTGGTGTGACTAATGAGAGTCTTTGATTTAGCGCCACCAACTGACCACAGTAAGTGTCATTTTTAAAATGGCTTTAAAGCGTAATCTTATTTCTTAGCACTTATGTTTGGACCTGCCTTATGCGTTGCTCGGAGAGCTTCGCCTGTATCTGAAATTGTGTTGCCATGGTTACACAGCACATCCCTTTTCTGTATTGTTATAAAACCCTTATGTTTTCTGCTTATATCAGCTTAAGATATGAATGACTCTAAATTCAACTTTTGAGTTTATTTTGTTCCTAAAACAAAGTTGTACTAACGTTTTGATGCTGTTTAAAACTTTCATGATGCGTGACCTCCAGCTTTGACTCTCCAGAGCTCTCACTTGAGCGAGAGAGCTTCGATGGTGGGCACTCTTCCAGGGCTGTAAAATCAGAGTCGTTGCCTGCAGAAAGTTACTTTTCTCAAGTTGCCCATGAGCAGTGACTCACTCTCTCACTTTGACTCATCACATTCTCTCTCTCTCTCTCTCTCTCTCTCTCTGTCTGTCTTGTGTGTGGGCGTGTTGTTTCTTTAGCATACGCTCTGTCAATTCCTCCTCTAAAGGCCAGCTCTTCATAAGCGCATTTTTCACCCAGAGAATATTTGTTGAATGCATAAGGACTTTTGCGTCGCTTCGGGCGGGGTTTAGAGAGGTTAAGGGAAGATCGAGCTGTGTTACTGTAATGAGAGAGAGAAAGAAAGAGAGAGAGACGTGACTCATATCGATGCTAGAGGAAACCAAACTGTACTTCTGTATTAAGATATGCATCAACACATCTGACACCATCCATGATTTGATTACATCTAGAAAATGATACCCTTCTAAAACATTGAGGTGTTTTTGTCTAGAATTTCTTGCAAAGTAATCCACTCGTATAAAGGGAAGTACAGGAAGCCAGCTTAATCAAACAGTGCATGCTGGGTATAGGTGTTAGGCTCTGTTCCTTGTTGAATTGTGGAATTGGTGTTTTTGTGTGGCGTGTGTCTTCAAGACTCTGATCACATCTGATTAAGGTCCCCTGATTAAATTGTGTGTTCACCTAGTTCACCAGCAGGTGTTTTTACTCCAGAGAAGGAGGTTCTTCTCTGCACCTTTTAGCTGCAACCCTATTTTAGCATGCATGCTACTTTAGCTCCAGACAAGCCAAGAGGAGATTAATTTATGAAACAGGTGTTTTATGGTCATCAAAATGGTTTGGTTCCAAGAGTTAATGATTCTTGCTCCAGAATTTCCAGTGTCCCTCGTTTTGTGAAAGTGATTAATACCATAAACATTACAAAGCAATTATCTTACTTTAGCTTACTAAATTGCAATACAAGTTTAATACTTAGTAAAAATCTCACTTATAAACAATTAAACAATACATGAATCATTATTTCTATGAAACTCAATGGCTGTACAAGAGTTTTATTTCACAGATAAACACATGTAATCACACGTTTTTAGAACAAGTTTATGCCGTGTTCCATTCAAACCTTCTCAGCTAGCACTCTTATGACAAAAATCTCAATATATGATCAAAATACATATTATTGATTGATGAAACTGAAAGCTTTTAAATCTCTTCTCATAGATGAACACATCAGGTTTAGACTAAAGCAGCATTAGTTAGATAAAAAGAAAATAATCATTATAGAGATACAGGAACTGAGGGATGCCGTTGATTGGCTGAAGCTCTATAAAACTGCACCTGATTGGTTAATCTCGAGGATAGGAAGCAGATAGAGTGTGTTCTGTGAGCTATAGAACTACTAGCTTTTAGTGATAGGAAGTTCAGATGATTTTACCGACTTGGATCTTTGAGCCTCGTTCAGCAAAATGAACAAATCTTTTTTCGTGTCATTTCGTTCATTTTAGTAAAATACCAATAGAATGTTGTGTGTTACTTCCCTAACACATTTACTATACACACAATTGCTAATCAAACTACGAATAAGACAAAACTATAATGCTAGAAGACAATAAATATATTGTTTAAGCCTACTTGGGTCTTTTAGTCTGGTTCACCTCTATGATCTATTTTTTAATTTAAGTCTCATTCATTCGACACATTAATTCTCTCTGATGTTAATGAGTGCAGTATGGGCTGGGTCCTTTAGTTCTTTCCTCACGTAACCACTCCTTAATATATACCAACGCAATATAAGCCGTAAACCTAAAAGATGAGTTATTTTTTTGAGTACTCCAGGTCCTTTCATTATTTTGTCATTATTGATGAGCGGGTTACACTAAGAAAACCACAAGGATGTTGGGCGATGATGCTCTGTTGGTCTGATGGAGTCTGTTTTGGTGCTTTCGGATCTCCTCGCTGGCTACTGAATTTGCATACTGCACCGTTACAGGTACGACCTCTTGAGTGACAGCCACAGACCAGTGCTGATCAGTTTATTCTTCAAGGTTTCTCCAGTGATGAACTCAACAGTGTTACAGTTTTACGGTCCAAAACATGCCATTAGATCTGTTTATTCCCGATGAATGATGCTTATGCTCATAAACAAAAAAATCCCATCCTAAGCTGTGTTTCTATAACATGCTCTTCGTATCAGCAACCGTACACAATCATATACACATAAAACTGGGCTAATCTAAGAGCACCATTAGTAGGTGCACTTCTCTTCTTGGAAGGCCCTCGTTGCTCTGTTGCTGTGAACACTGAGCAGATGCATTCTAGGTAGAGAATTATTTAAGCTGGAGACGGTTGCTCTGGTCCATGCAGCACTCTGCAGCCATTTCCAGTAATTGCTAGGCCTGAAGTTATTTTTAGCAGCTTTGTGCAGACTCTAAGAGTACCACAGACTGAGAGACGGATGCTTTGAGCTGCTCGAGGAGATTTTGGTAGCAATTCAGCTGAAAACAACTTTGATCTTGCATTATGGTGTTAAAGGTTTGAATGATTTTTAGTCAAAGTGTTTAATCTTGTATAATTTTCCTTCTGAATAATTTAATTCAGAAAAATCTTTAAATGTTTTTTTGGACAAACACACTCACAGACACACGCACGCACGCATACACGCATGCCCGCACACACACATAGCTTTCTAAATTGCAATAGAAGTTTCCCACTTCATTAAAATCTCATTTATAAACAATTAAAACACTACCAATTAACTAACAAACAGTAATAATTATTTCTATATAACTCAATGGCTGTAAAAGAGGATTATTTCACAAATAAACACATTTAATCACACGTTTGCGGAATGCTAATGTTTTTCAATTTAAATCCTTAGCTTCTCGGCTAACGCTCTTTTACAGCAAGAAAATGTAAATTTATGATCAAATTACTCTATTCGCAGCTGAAACAGAAAGCTCCTCACTCTCTTTTCATAGTTGAACACATCAGGTTTTGACTAAAGCAACGTTAGTTAGATAAAAGGAAAGAATCGTTATAACAAGTTTGGCGCTCATGGAGATGCACTATGGTGTTAGAGGTTTCGACGGTGAAACTGAAACACTTGATTTTCGGTCAATGTTTAATTTTGGTAATTTTACTTCTGAATAATCTTATTTATAATAATCCTAAAATGTTTTGAAGCATAAATCAACAATACCCTTTACATTTTAATGGTTTTTAATGTCTCAGTATTTGTATTTAATCCTTTACTCTCTCAAAGTGCCTCTGGTGATTTAAGAGCTTCTGCTGAGCTGTTTCTACTGTTATGGAGAGTTAAATGCTCGACTGTGCACCTTTCTTCTGGTGAAAAGCCTCTGAAAGAGACCTTTTCAAAAACATTTCTTTATGAGTCAGAACTAAAACTGGGCTCACCTCTGAAGCACATGAGAAACACAGATGCAGAGACAGAGACACAGACACAGACATTACTCTCACACGGATCTGATTCTTCAGGGTGTTCTTGACGAGCGTGTAATGTGATATCTCACAATGATTTAGTGAAGAAACTAAGAGTTTAGCTCATCAGTGCTCTTTACTACTTTAAATCAGTTATTTTGCATCTAATGAGGCTGTAGACTCCACACCTGTCTGTGGTGATGGTTTTCTGGTCCAGCACATATTGATTCTCTCGATTGATTACAATGTGCTCAATTATTGAAATGAGTCAGTTCAGTAACAGTTATCATCTCATATGATTCTGTATCTAATTTACATAAATGGTTCTGTTTGGCTAATATAACTCTGTTCATCTCATTTGCAAAAAACAATTCAGATCGGTTCACACAATTCAGTTAATCTATAATGCATAAACGACTCGGTTCGTCTCATATGATTAAATTAATCTATTGTACAGAAACAATTCAGATCAGCTCAAATATTAACTTTATTTACAAATTATTATTTCACTTATTTTACATAAATAATCCAGTTCAAATAATTTTCATTCGGTCCATCTAATTTGCACAAACGATTCAGTTTAGCTCAAATAATTCAGTTAATCTATTTTACATGAATGATTCAGTTCGGCTCATTTGAATTGGTTCATCTATTTTACAAAAAGAGTTCAGTTTGGCTCATTAGATTTGGTTCCCCATCAGTCGATCACTTATGTTGTGACCGACTTATGTTGGGATCGATCACTTTGACTGATCATTGCCTCTGTTGTCTTGGGCGTAGACATACTGAGGCAGCGATTGAGAGATGAGATAGTGTTTATTGGATAGTTCTGTACGGCAATGCACTTTGTACGAGGCTGGCCAGGGCCGTTTGAAGGAATTTGGGGGCCCCAAGCAAAATGGACATGGAGGCCCCCCGCACGCTTTTTAAATACACTTTTTACTGTTAACAAACAATGAAATTATAATTAATTGTTAACTAATTATTAGTAGTGGTGTGAGTCGACTACCAATGCTTAAAAACATCACAAGCTAATGTCTGATGCACATAATTTATTGTGTGGTTTTCCTAAATAGATTATCACAGTGGAATAGTTAGTATAGCATGCTATGCCACTTTCATCAAAACCTATTACAAAGCTATAGCAATGTCATGTCATTAAATATGATAAACAGCGATTCTGGAACAGATCTGCATGTTTCTTATCCCGTTAAAAAACATATTACAGTATGTAACCATATTCCGTCCGTTCAAAAAAAAAAGTTGCTCTAACTGGTCGTTACAAGCAGCATTTGCTGTCAGGCAGGTAGCTCAGCTAACATACAAACATATTTCTGCTAGCCTACCTGCTGCAAAATTGCACTATTTGTACAAGACAAGTAAAGCTATTTTATGTGTGTCATTTATCACTTACCACTGCCTTGTTTTTTGTTATCCTCCTGTTCCTTTCTCTTCTTTCTTTTTTTGGCTTCCTGAAGCATAATTCCGCGTCATGACTGCCGAGGAAGTTTTGTATTTTGCCGGCAGCAGAGATCGCCTAGTTGGCTGGCTGCTGTCAGCGAGGGGGGCCCCCTTGAGGGGATCCCGATAACAGTGTCATTGCACTTTACCGCATTCGCTATCAATGGGGTGCTCACGCAGTTTGTCGCTGCATTTTATTCTTGACCAGTCGTTGTCTTGGGGGCCCCAGGCCAGCTCGGGGCCCCAAGCAATTGCTTGGTTTGCCTGCCTTGTCGTGACGGGCCTGAGGCTGGCCTTCTTTCAGGCCACCACCAGAGAGGTTGTAACTGCTGTCCATAAGGGTCGACGAGTAAATGGCTCCGGCGTCCAGAGTAGTCAAGCAGGGTTGGGCACCGGTGGGAGTTCTGTAGGCATTCGCTGTCGATGAGACCTGCTTACAGTTCGGGACTGGTTAAAAACTCATGTTACTCCTAAGCCCAGGTCTGGGAAGTGCCCAAGGTTCCTGCCATCCCCTTACAAAAAACTCAGGTGGTGAACCTCCAAGCTCTGCCCGGAGAGGAGGCAGTCTCAACCCCTGGTCCAAATGCCCAGTCTAAGCACTGAGGTTCTATGTAGAAGGACCCAGAACCTTAGAAGTTCTGATCAGCTTTGTTTATGCTTAGACAAAAGCGGATGATAGGAAAGGCTGTCTCCAAACAGAGGTTGGCCTACTGGCTCAACATCAGATGCCCCTTGCCCCCTTGCAGTTGAGAGTCCGCTCTGTTAGGGATGTCATTGCCTCCTGGGCGCTGGCAAGATGACTCCCCACCCAGAGATCTGCTAGGCTGCAGGTTAGTCGACACCCAACACCTTCACCAGGTACTATAATCTGAGCATTGAACCCGTCTCTTCAGCCGTGCTAAGTGGCGGTAGCACTGTCTGAGCTGTATGAAGGGGTGTCCAGCTTGGCTTGCGCCATTCCTTAATGGAATGTCCATAAGGAAAGCCATTCCTTAATTTTCGCCCCAACAAACGGAGTATTCCTATGTACTGTCCACGTGTGTGCCATCTTTGAGGGACTACCGGCTGAACCTTTTATGACCCCGGGCATGGTAGAGCTGGGGTTGTCTGAGTCCTTGTTATTGATATTTGAGTGGAGTAGTGGTGCATGATGGGAGATGTAGTGTGTTGTGTACATGGGAGTAATGGCTGCGGATAGATGGAATGCATTGATTTTTTTCAGAAATTACTTTGTTCTATTTTAACTACATTGTATTGGATGTTAAAACACACACGCACAGATCATGACCTCTCTTAATCTAAGTTTCTGGGTTCTGCGCGAGGTTGGGATAGGAAGCAGAGGATGAAGCTGCAATCGGGAGTTGCTGTCAAGAGCTCTGGATACACCAACAACTCAGAGATAAATGGCTCTGTCAGTGAGAAAGAGAGAGAGAGAGAGAGCAAGAGAGAGTGGGGAAGAGAGAACAGAGAGAGGGAGGAGAACAGAGAAAGAGAGGGAGAATAGAGGAAAGAGAAAAAAAGGACAGAAACAGGGAAGTGAGCGGGAGGAAAAGAGATCCTTAGTAAAAACTTCCAACAAATGCTGATAAACGTCTAGTAAAAATTGCGGATCTTCTTAAAACTATTATGTTTTTTAGTTTAAAAGTAAATTATAAAAGTATAAAAGTTTAAAGTATATAAAAAGTAAAAACAGCATTCATTTAGGAATGTGAGTTTGAGTTTAATTTTAGTTCCTAAATGGAGAATGGAGTTTTGAAAACTAGAAATTGAGAAGAGGAAAACGCTTCTTCTCTCCTCTCCTCTCCTCTCCTCTCCTCTCCTCTCCTCTCCTCTCCTCTCCTCTCCTCTCCTCTCCTCTCCTCTCCTCTCCTCTCCTCTCCTCTCCTCTCCTCTCCTCTTCTCCCCCTCCTCTCCTCTCCTCTCCTCTCCTCTCCGCCTGCTTGTTTCAGGGAGTTCATACTTTAAAGAAATTCCCTGGGAATTTCTGCCAGTTTAAAAAAAACTGAAAAAATGGTTCAGAAAAAAATACATGCTCAGCAATTTGTGTGATGATTGGTTATTCTTGAAATTATTGTCTGAAAAAAAAAAACTTCAACACGCTTTTAATGAACAGAGATTAAAAAAAAGCTTCCTGTTTGCTCTCTGAAGAGTTCGATGACGTGTGCTGAGCTCTGTTCTGGAACCCTGACTGCCCCTGTGTGCCCTCAGGCTGACCCTGCACACACTGGGGGGAGATTTATGTGCCTCGGCAGGCTCCACTTCTCTTTGAAGGGCTGCTCGGGTGCTTGATGTGGGGTGAGATGTTAGCGCTTGGGTTCGGGGCACTGCGAGGATGTGTGTGGCTTCACACCTGCTCTTGATTGTGCCGCCTCCTCAATCCGAAACCCTCCAGAGGCTCTCAGGAACACATCTCCCATGCTGGTTAAAGACACAAACCTGGTTTTTGGTGAGACTTGTCAACTATCTTATAAATACCAAAAAAGAACAAGTCTAAAAACAAACACAGAAGGAAACTAGCTTTAATCTCCTAAAACACTCTCTCTCCCTCTGCCTCTCTTCTTGCTCACCCCCTCTTTCTCTCTCTTTCTTCTCTGTCTCCCTCTCTTCTCTTTGTCCACTCTCTCTTCTCTTTCTCCCTCTGTCTCTCCTCTAGTGCACCCTCTCTTCCCTTACTCTCCCCCCTGTTTTCTCTCTTTCTGTTTTCCCTCTCTTCTCTCTTTTCCCTCTCTCTCCTACTCTCACCCTTTCTCTCTCTCTCTCTCTCTCTCTCTCTCCTCTCTCTCTCTCTCTCTCTCTCTCTCTCTCTCTGAGTGGACTGAGTGTGCGTGAGCTTGTTTCAGAGCAGTGTAAGGGAAATAATTTTCTCTCTCTATTGAGTGTAGTTGTTGGTAGTTGTGTGTTGGTGTGGCTATTGGTAGTGTTTGTGGGCCACGCCCTCGTTTCTGAGAAGCATGTCAGCTCGGCGGGAGCAGGTTATGGGATCGCTAACCAGACGCCATGCGATGAAGATGGCGCCTGGGATGAGCGTGGAGGAATGTTGCCTGGCGGTAGGAGAGGTGGTGGGGCACGCAGGTATTGTGTATGCTTCCTGGTTGAACGACTCTATCGTGGTGCAGCGAGAAAGTGGATGAACTGGTTGAGAAGGAGATCTAGTTTTTAACACAAAATATGTTAAAGTGCTGCTGCTCTCGTTACTCTATTTAAAAATTTCTTTGTTTAATATTCTGCTGTTTGTGAGTGATGAAATCCTCTCTCAAGCTTCACTCCGCTACGGAAAACTGGTGTCTCCCATCAAGAAGATCCTGATTAACTGTGCCTTGCCTCAGTTAAAGCACGTGGTCTCGTTCAAACAGTTATCGCACATGATTACCTTGAATGTTGCCGATCTGGATCTAACGCTTAACTCTAAGATTGATGATTTCAGTTACAGCATTTATGTGACCACTGGCAAAGTTAAGTGCTTCAGCTGCAGGCTTTCAGGTTACATAACACAGCCATTGTCCGGAAAAAAATAAACCCGATCGTGAAAATGAACCAGGTGTGGCTGTCCCGGAGAGTCGGGGTGGAGCCGAGGTAGAGCGAGCAGTGGAGCCGGAGAAGGACGTACCTACCGGGGTGAGTGAAGCTCGACTCACGGCTCCTCCGGCTGATCCGACTGATTCAGGCTCCAGTGCCAGATTACTCCTGAGAGGTCAGACTTTGTTTCAGAGAGTGTGAAAGAAAGTGTAAAGGAAAAAGAAATGCAGGTTGAAAAAAATTGCAAAACTGACACCTCCGCAAAGTAAACAGTTTATTTTTTTTAACTTCGATTAATAGTTTAACTAAAGAGAGTTCAAATGTTTCAGAAATAAGCAAAGCAAATGTGGATCAAGATGTCGAGATTTATGATAACAAAAGACAAAAACAATCCCATAGAGAATGACTATGTTCTTTCACAGAAACCAATATCGAAAGCTAAAAGCTGTGAATAAGAGGACATAAGGTCATTTCTCACAGCCACAAAAGGAAAGTGTGGAATAAAGGTGGTAGATTTTTTCGTAGATCCTAAGAAATTTGTCAATAAAGCCAGAGGCAGCATGATAAAAAACTGGTTCTCAGAAACAGAGGGGTACCGGCTGAAGAAGCTGGTGAAGTTATCAAACAAAGTTCTGAGTATTGGGCTGTAAGCTGAACAGAGCAAGTCCTCTCTTCTTTGGGGTAGACAAATATGGTTCTTCTTCTTCCTCTATCTAATGTATGAGTTGCATGTTGCTTCAATAAATGTTAATGGTGTGGAAAATTGGAACAAAAGAGCAAAGATATTTGAAGAATTTAAAAGGAAAGGATGGATGTTGCCTTTTTACAAGAGACCCACAGCTGTACAGAGGTGGAGTGGGACTGGAAGAAGGAGTTTGAGGGTCTGTCAGTTTTAAGTTATGTTTTCGAGTGTTAGTGCTGGTGTGGCAATCTTATTTAATAAATATTGTACACCAGATACTTATGTGGTGTATAAGGTGGTAAAGGGCAGGATTTTAAAAGTCAGAGCTCTCTATGAAAAATAGCAGTTGTTTTATGTGTATTTATGCCCTGATTGCTCCAAAGGAACGGTTAATGTTCTTAGAGACTCTGTATTCGTCTCTGAAGACCTGCTGCCCCAAAGAGCTGCTGCTGCTGGGAGAGGATTTTAACTGTACAGAGCTGGAAATCGACAGAAATGATGTAGCGTCACAAATGGCCTCTCGTAGGCGCTTGATCCACCTGTTAAAGAGCCATGCTTTATGTGAAATAAGGATCGTTTTAAACAGTAATATCCATCAGTACACCTGGGTGCATGCGAGAGAAAACCTCTAACCAGACTCGGTCGATTGTATAGTTTCAAAAATCATCTTCATGTAATTCTGAAATATTCTATCTGTCCACTGGGCTTTCTGATCACAGTAGAGATGCACAGAGACCGATACCGGTATCGGGTATTGGCCTCGATACCACATTCTCCAAAAGACTCGTACTTGTTAAAAGTGCCCGATACCTGGGACCGATACCACTGTCTATGTTTGACCGGTGTGTAAGGGGTTAATCACAGGCGCCGAGTGCCCGCCCTGCCCCCATATACACACTCCGCCTGCTGTTCTGAGAGGAGTATCGGTATTGGTATCGACGAGTACTGGAATGCCAGTACTCGTACTCGTACCCGTTTGCCATAAAAGTGGTATCGGTGCATTCCTAGATCACAGTATGATGGCTTGTAAAGTTTTAATAAATTGTAAGAGTAATAAGAGTGCTTATTGTCATTTTAACACATGTTTGTTGCATGATAACTTATTTATGTAGGCTTTTCAATATATTTGGGAAGGTTTTAGAAAAGGCAAGTGTTCATTTGTGAGTTTGCAACAATGGTGGAATTAGGGCAGTGCTTCTCAATTATTTTCTGTCAAGCCCCCCTATGAAGAAGAAACCCCTGCGCGACTATAAATAGTATCATTTGTCTATAAAATTGTTGTAAGTACACCTCTGCACAATACTCTATCCTCATTAACATATACATATTTTAAATATGTTAAAAATGTTTTCATGATGTCACTTGAGGGTCTACACTTCATACTCATACTCTGTACTGTGCGCAAAGCACGCATGCTCAGTGCAAACAAAACCCCTACACCACTCACCACTGAGCGAATGCTCCCTGCTTACACTCTGCCAATGAGAGTGCCACTGCCCCCAAATGTAGTAAAAAAATCTAAATAGAAAGGTCAAATGTGCCCCCCTTGACGGAGCCTCGCAATTTGAGAAGCACTGGATTAGGGGAAGGCTCAAATAAAACAGTTTTTCCAGCAGTACTCTAGCAATGTCACAACAGCCCGGACACAATCATTTGAAGGAAATAGTAGAACTAGAATCTCTGACACAAAACTCAAGAGGTATCGAGATTATTGAAGCACTTTATTGGAAAAATACTGAGTCAAAAGGTCTTATAGATTTCAAAGCACAGGGGGCTCTGGTCAGGGCCAGGTTTATGTACCTTGATCAGATGGACATCTCTTCAAAGTTCTTTTTTAGTCTTTTTTTTAAGTTTTATAGAAGAAATGGGGACAAAAAAAACAAAACATTCATGCTGTTAAAGCAGAAGATGGTGAGTTGTTGACAGAACCCAAAGATATTCGACAAGAGTGAGAGCGTTAAAAATCAGTATGAGAATTTCTTTCTTGAAAATCTTCAGAAGATCTCAAAAGAATCTAACAATGAGTTGAAAACGGCCATCACACTAAAAGAACTTCATGAAGCCCTTCAGAGTATGGGGTCAGGGAGGGCTCCAGGGATAGACGGGATCTTGGTGGATCTTCTTAAAGTTCTCTGGAATGTGTTGGGAGAAGATCTGCTGGAGATGCTAAACGATAGTTTGAGAAAAAGTTGGCTGCCGCTGAGCTGTCGAAGAGTTGTTCTAGTCCTTCAACATTAGAAAGGAGACCTGACTTAGGTCAAGAACTGGATACTGGCCTCTTTATTGTGCAGCGATTATAAGTTGTTATATAAAACCCTGGCCATTAGAATTGCGAAGGTGATGAACGAGGTGATCCACCCAGACCAGTCGTACTGCGTCCTGAAGAGGACTATTTTTATAACATTTCTTTTATCAGAGACCTTTTTAAAGTTTGTGATTTCTTTAACATCAAGAGTGGATTGCTCTCGCTAGATCAGGAGAAAGTCTTTGATAGAGTAGAACATGATTATTTATGGAATACACTTTTAGCTTTTGGTTTTAATGAGAGGTTTTTTAATCCATAATCAAGTCCCTTTATTGTGACATTGACAATTTAATCAAAGTCAATGGTGGCTTATGCAATCCCTTTAAGGTGGAGAGAGGCATTGGTCAGGGCTGCTCTCGCTCTGGAATGTTGTATTCTCTTGCCATAGAACCTCTGCTCCAGCAGATCAGGAGGAGCCTGCATGGCTTGAGGATCACAGAAGGCCCTGTTCTTCATCTATCGGCCTAAGCTGATGAACTGGTTGCTCTGGTAATTAACCATAGATATATTGAGGTTCTATCTCATTTGTTATTTGAATTTGGAAGATGGCCATCAGCCAAAATTAACTGAAATAAGAGTGAGGCTCTGTTGATTGGTGACTGAGGAGCTGAGAGTCCGGCTCTTCCTGACGGTTTAAGCTGGGGCAGAGGGTTAAAATATCTGGCTGTGTTTCTCTGGAATTATGTCAATTTTGATAAAAAATGGGAAGATGTTGTGCAGAAAATAAAAGAACGTCTGGACCGATGGAAGTGGCTTCTGCCAAATATGTCCTATAGAGGTAGAAATTTATGTTTTTGTCACCTTTTTATCAGAGACTGTTTAAAGTGTGGAGCTCTTTCCAGATCAAACAGACTGAGAACGTTCACTCGATGCACTGGCTGCTGCAGGAGCTTCTGATCGGGGACGCCAGGCTGGACGTCTCTCCGTCAGGGTTCAGCGAGAGACTGAGAGGTTCTGGGGTGGTGGTGTTAAAACACTTGCTGGCAGCCCTCCTTACCTCCTTATGTACAGTGGAACACTTTTTATGCAAAATGAAAGAACAACTGTCTGATGATTAACGCTTGTTGTTGGAGTTTTTGCAGGGAGAGTCACTCCCGATGAAGACGAGCTCTTTCCTTGTGTAGTCATTGACCTCCCAACCTCCCAAATTGTTCTGGTGTTTTGTTAAATAGAGCTGAGTCTCAAGAGATAGATTAATTTTCCAATTCAGGTAAAGATTTGTACAGAATGTGTGTGCTTGTGCTGAATAAAAAAGATCTGGACAGAAGACAGGACACTCCGTGGTGTTCAGTGTTAAAACTCTCTGAAGAGGTTAAGGCTGAGTGGATAGTTTTGTATAAGCCACCATTGCCAAGGAGGATAGGAGACCTGCAGTGGTGCATCCTTCATGGAGCCATAGCAGTAAATGCTGTTACTTGTAAGATGGATGCGAGTTGTAGATCCACTTGTCCTTTTTGCATGCAGAGGGAAACTGTTTTCCTTGTGTTCATGTTTTATGAAAGGCTTACGCCATTATTTAGTGCAGTGCAGCAGTTGTGTGAATGTTTTAATGTGGAGTTTTATGATGAAACTTTTATTTTTGTTTTTGAGTATTCACAAAAAAAATTTGTTTTGTTTCAACTACTGAATTTTATTCTGGGACAAGCAAAGGTGGCTGTGTATTTAAGCAGAAAAAACAGACTGAACAATGACCTGATCTGGTACTAGTTTTTAGGTCTCTTCTTAAAGCCAGAACTGTGATTGATTTTAATTTTATAAGGAGTTAAATGATGTTTTAACGTTTCAAATGAAATGGTACCATCTTGAGGTTTTGTGTACAGTTGAGGAAGAAAAACTTGTTTGGTGTTTCTAAAAGCATGTGGTTTCTAATGATGTATTAACTTAGTGGTGTGAAAAATTAAGCTTAATTGTTGTATGTAAACTGAATTGTGAATAAAAGAATATTAAAAGTCTCTTTTTCTCTCTTTAATGTCACACTTTCTCTCCTCTTGCTCATCCCCTCTCTCTCCTCTTTCTCTCTCTCTCCTCTCCTTTTTTCTCTCCTCTCTTTCACTCTCTCTCTCTCTCGCTCTCTCTTTAATCTCGCACACTCTCTCTTTCTCTCCTCTTTGACACCCCCCTATCTCCTTCTCTCTCTCTCTCCTCTCTCTCTCACCTTTTTGTTTTTCTCTCTCCCCCTCTCTTTCTCTGTCCCTCTGTTTCAATTGAACCTCATCAGACAGGATGGCATTGCTTGAGGCATGTGTCGTGTGTAGTTATCACTCTGTTTAACCCCTCTGTACATGAGCGATCAGTTTACAATCAGCCGGAATGGTTCTTCTGATTTCCTGTTCAAACCTCGTCCGGATGCTTCAGACAGCAGAGGTCTGAATAAAGTCGACAGACTTTCTCAGAAAAGTCAAAGCGTGTATGAATATGAATGATTACTGGATTTATTCATCAGAACATGATCATGTACCGACATCTTTAGGATTTGAGAAAGGAACGTCTTTAAACAGATGAATGTTTAAAAAGAGGATCCTTAAACGATGTGAAAAATAACAGGTAAAGGTGGAGCTTATAATAGAGAGCGTGTTTTTAATGGCTGGGGCTTATTTTAATCTTTAACTCTAACATGAATTCCTCAAGTTGTTTGGTTTGCAGCTGCGGGGCTTTCTGAAGGAAGTCTTGCATAAACACAGAGAAGGCTCTCAGGCAGACAAGCTTTATTGTGCACAGGAACCGTTTTCTGTAAGGAAAATTGTTATATAGTTCATGAAGGGATCTAAGCTCTCTCATTGGATGAGACAGGAAGGCCTCCTCTGTGTGATGTGATAACAAGGAGCTTATGATAGAGAAAACTGACTGTCTTGTGATCTTTGTTGGTTTACATGGCTGGTGATTGTTTTGTGTTTACCAGTCATGTGATTTTTGTCAGTTCAAATGGCTGGTGATAATTGTGTTCCCCAGTCTTGTGATCTTTGTAGATTCACATGGCTAGTGATTGTTCTGTGGTCAACAGTCATGTGATCTTTGTAGGTTCACATGGCAAGTGATTGTTTTCTGGTCACCAGTCATGGGATATTTGTGGCTTCACATGACTGGTGATTGTATTGTGGTCACCAGTCATGGGATCTTTGTCGCTTCACATGGCTGATGATGTCTGTGTTACACAGTAATGGGATCTTTGTCGGTTCACATGGCTAGTTGTTGTTTTGTGGTCATCAGTAATGTGATCTTTGTAGGTTCACATGGGTGATGATTGTTTTTGTTCACCAGCCATCTGGGGCCTATACCATGAACGTGGCTTAACAAACTCAGAATTACCGGATAGGTTTTGACTTGACAAAACCTAACCGTTTGAATCAGGCTTAATTGGTACCATGAAGCAGCTCATCAACATTCTTTGTTGAGGCAGGCTTTGATCCTGACACTAAGATTAGTTCACAAGAGCGTGCACGTAAAAGACTAACGTTGACACTGCATTACCAATAACGATGAACATGATCGAGCCAAATAACTTTTTTCACTGTGGAGGAGGAGCGAGAGATTAAAGTTAGAAAATACGATGAGAATTTTATATTTTACATTTATTTTTCTGTCGTAGTAATGCTGTGGCTGCTGCCAACCCAGATGTTGGCAGAAAATTGCTGATTCCGTAAAAACAATGTCAAAGAAGAACATTCTGTTTAATAATTATTTTTATTTTTGGAATATGTAACCTAAACGTAAAACGATCATAGCAGCAGATAAAAATGTGGGTCTGTAGCAGGTTAGCTGTACATCACACCATCTGCGGTAAAGTAAGGTTGGGGCTTCTGCGTGTCACATTTTGTATATGCGAAGAAACTTGCAACTGTAAGATACCCCTTCAGCAGATAATCTGTATCTTTCATGCAAATATATGTCAGGAAATGCTTAGGGACTTTTGTTCATCCCAAAATACTCTTCGAATTAAGTGAGCGTTGAACAGTTTGCATAAAAAATATTCACAGGATTGGTAAGAAAGTGTGGAGTTATTGTTACAGACACTAGAATTATGACACGTAAATGTTCCTTTTTTAACCATTGATTGAACAAACATAAGCTTGCAATCTCTAATCCAGAACATTGTGGCGTAAGTAACCAGGGTGACAAAGACTGATTAAATCCTAGATTGTTTCATTGAACCCAAAATCCAGAATCGCTGCACACTAATTTTTATCATCTAATCTTTGTCAGTTCACATGGCTGGTGAAATTCATCTGGTGTGAGTTCAGTGTTTGATTAGTTGCTAGTGAACAGGTGTAGGAATTAAAATTTAAGTTGTTTACTTTAGTTTACAAATTTGGCCATTATGTTATTTCATTTATTTTAAGTTGTTTGTTCAATTAGTATTTAGTAGAATGTTTTGCTAACTCTGGGTGCTTTAGTTTAGAAGCCTGATTAGCTGTTTATTCTCTCACAAAATACCTGATGTTTTAGTCACTGAAATTACCAAAACACTTTACAGCCACAAATGTTTTAGATTTTGAAAACTAATCAAAATATAAAAAGTGGTTCTTTGAAAAGGTATCTTCTTTAAAAAGACCAAATTTGTGCTCCTCGGTGAATGTGTGTGTGCACGTGGTTGTGGGTATGTATGTGTGTGTGCGTGCGTCTGCGTGTGTGTGCGTGGGTGTGTGTGCGCGGAGGAAGATTAGATCAGTACAAAAGGGAAAAAGAGCATTCAAGTGGTTTCAAGTGAACATGCGCATTCTTCTAAGTCTGAGGTTTCCAAACGTTCACCCTGACCTCTAAACAGCAGTGCTGAAAGATCCACAACTCTGAAAAGCAAATAGTTTATCGCAAAATGAAAACCTATAGACTTTATTGTTATCTCAACTGATTCAAAGCTAGAAATTATGAAGGAAAATTTGTCCTAGGTTAAAAAAGCTCTTAAACATTTTGTAATATAATACAAATTACAAACATATGAAAACAATTATTGAACTGTAAAATAAAATTAAAAAAAAGGTGAGGTGGAGAAGCTCTACTATTTTATTGGCTTTTATTTGAGGTTTTAATGCTTGCCTTTTATTTGAGCAGAAGCTTTGTGTTTGTCTGAGCTACAGAGTTGGAGTGAGTGACAGTCTCTGGTGCTTGTTTAGCAAAGCCTGTTGCTCCTCTCGGGTTAGCACCTCATCCCGACATGAGAAAACAGCGCCAGCGACATGAGCAAACACACTGCAGCAGAGGCCCTGCTCCAACCAGTGAAAGGAAAGAGCGGAGTCAGGGGAAACTTGAACAAACAGGCCGGGAACGAGCGGAGCAGGGATTTTTGATGGAATTTCACCAGTGCGGAGATGCTGCCCTATCATTTTTAAGGATATCATTCTACATTTATTCTCAGATCTATAAATAAATGGCTTTTTTAAATTTAAGAACTGATTCGCTCCTGTCAAAAGCTCTCTGTGTTCAAATTTATGCACACTGCAAAAAATGCACTCTTGGAAGAAGTAAAAAAAGCTCAAACGTAGTGAAACTCTTCCTAGATCAAACAAAAAATCTGCCGATGGGGTGAGTGAATTTGACTTGGCAAACATTTTTAAAAGTAGCAAAAATGTCTCGCTGATAACAAACACTGTTGGATCTTAAAAATAGACAAAAACCACAAGAAATGTAAAACTACATTTTTGTAAAAACAGCACTAAATAAAGAATGTTTGTGCTTAATTCTAGCACCTAAATAATAATATAATCTTAAAATTAGAGGTTACTGCTAAAAATAAACAGATTTCCAACAGTATTAAATCAAGGACATTTGTGTGTAAAGCTAGTTCTTAATATAGTCTTAAAAGTAACAAAAAACATGCTAAAATTAGGCAGATTTTTATTTTTATAAAATTTCATGAAAAACTGATTTGAAACGAGAACGCTTAATCATTAACAGGCATCATCACTTAAAACCCTTTCTTAAACACTTTAAATGAGCATTTAGAATACTTTGCTTTACAGAATGTTTATTACTCTGTCTCAGTCAAAAGAGATCACAAAATACAAAGAAGACACCAGCAAACAACATGTAAATGCCTGTATGGTGTGTGTGTGTGTGTGTATGTGTGTGTGTCGCGAGGTTCCAATTAAAATCAACAGCTTGTTTTACAAAGTTTCTAAATTAAAGAAAATAAGGGACCGCAAAAGCATTTTTTTTGTCCTCAATAAATTTTAAGTGATATTTTATTTATACTGGAATTTTTTTCTTAAAATCAAGATTTTTAGTCTAAATTTTCTTCTTTGCATTTTCATCTTTCCGTAGATTCCTTTTTTGTGTACAGAACAGCTCCATGTTTTCAGCGCTGATGGAGAGAGGTAAAGAACGAGTGAGAGAGGCCAGATGGAGTGAGATGAGTACATACAGAATGCAGTTGGAGAGAGAGACCAGTGGAGCGAGAGAGCGAGGGATTAGAAGAGCAACAGCTGGTGCTGCAGACAGGTCTATCAGACGCTGCTCAGATTAAAACACACTCTCGGCGGTGGCCTTGATTCACCAGCAGCACCACCCTTCGGTACATTTAGGGTCCTGATGATTGCTTGTTCTCGGTTATCACCAACTGTGTTCAATTCAAATTCAGTTCAAAGTTTATTTGTTTCACGCCACACCACAACAAACACTGCACACTGAACTGAGAAGAACAATGAACATATATACGAAGTAAAACATAAAATAGACCACATCCTGGCTGCTAAGTACCCCACCTAAAAAAATGCCAGTTTAAAAACACCAGATTCTGTGATGAAACTCACAACCAGTGTCAGTGACTTTCAGAGCAGCTGCAATAAACACCCCCCACCCTAGTGTTTATCACTGCAACCACAAGAAGGAGCTGGGCGGAGAGCGGAGTAACCATCCAGGGGTGTACATGTCTACACGTCAGTAACGTATGATAGTGAAATGCCCTGTGGACATTTAAAAACAAAAATGAGTACTTTATCATGACTCCTGTACTCATTAGTGAGTCAGAAGAGCTTGATTAACAGTGATACATCCCTTTTGAAAACGAAACTAAAAACTGAGCACAGCTTACAGTCTGGCCAAAGTGACTTGTTCACCAGTTATTTGAGAGTGCAGTTCAGATGTTTAATGGTAGATTTTTTTTCAACCATTCATGTGCTCTGATGAATGTGTTTTTTTTTGGTCATGTGGGCACATTAGGGAAAACTGACTGGTGACCTTGTGTTCATCATTGCTCAAATGGTTGGTGATTTTTTTTGTGTTCATCAGTTATCAGGGGAACCCGGCTGGTGTTTTTGTATTCACCAGTCATGTTACTTTTGCTGGTTGACATGGGTGGTGATTGTTTGGTGTTCACCTGTCATGTCACCTTCGCTGGTTCACATAGCTGGTGATTGTTTGGTGTTCACCAGTTATGGGACATTGGTTAGTTCAAATGGCTTGTGATTGTTTTGTGTTTGACAGTCAGGTGACATAGTGTGGGATTACTTCTTTTCTACCAGTCATGTGTTCTTGTGTATACATGGCTGGTAATTGCACGTGTTTGCTATCTCTTGCACATTGGGGCCTAAGCAGTTGGTGATTTTATTCACCAGTCTTACTTCCTTCACTGATTCACATGGCTGGTGTTTGATATGTTTACCAGTCATGTGCCTTTTGCTGGTTTTTTTATTGTAGTCTGCAATGATTGGTAATTGTTTTATGTTTTTATTTTTCATCAGTCATGTGTCTTTAAATGCTCATATAACTGGTGACTGCATGTGTTTGCTTTCTCTCTTGTCATGTGGTCACAATTGGGCAAAATAACTGTGATTCGATGTTCACCAGTCACGTGACATTGGTTTGACGATTATTTTGCATTCACCATTGCACAATAGTATAGTTTTTGGTGAATATTAGATGAACTTCATCTTTTATTTTTGAACATTATAAGAAGAGGTTTTGAAAAGCTAGAAGTATTCTCTGGCTCAAACTTTGAGACACGTTATAGTGTTAAACTCATAGAAAACAAAGAATATTCGCATTCAAAGGGAAAAAAGATAATAGGAACCAGATGGGTTAAAGCCTAAAAAAATAAAATAAAAAATCCAAAACACAAAAACTACATTTTAAGGTAAGTTTAGCCAAATGTCTCTCGGTTATAACTCATGGAACAAGCAAAAAATTCTTTTTGCCACATTTTTTTGACAAGCTACAAGCATGGGAATTGCTTTCTGATGCACTGAACACAACGCTTTGTGCACAAATAGCTTTTTATTGTTGAAATAGCAAGGATCAGAAGGCCAAATTGTCTCTTCAGTTGCATCGAAATCTGTCTGCTCCCGTTATATGCAGTAGAGCACAAAAGAAGCCCTCAAGAAAATCTAAACTGTAACAAAAAAAAAAATGAAACAAGTACAAAATAGAAAGGCTTGTCCGGGTAGTGATATGAAGAATGGGAGATACTGTTAATCATGTTCCAAAAAATATAACTTTTACAGTTAAAATGTTATTTTTAGCTGCTTTTGGACTTGCTTTTCTTCAAAGGCTGACTTCTTTTATGCTTTTTGCCTACAGAACCGCATGCTTGGAATTGGCAGCTACATGATTTGCTATCAAATGGATCAAACTCACTACATTTCTGAAGCACTGTTTCTGTGTCACAGGGCACAAATCGCTCAAGCTCACAATAGCTCCTGCAGTGAGAGAATGGCAGGAAGTGCTTGTGTGTCTGTGTGCGAGGAGAGGAAAAAGCTGTGGAGGGTACTAGGGTAAAAAAGGGGTAAAAATAGGGCAACGGGCAGAAGGCAGGAAGCCAGCAAACGGTGGCCTCAGAGAGGAATGTATTCTGCTGGATCCAGATAAGAGAGTTAACCCGTTCTTCTTCAAGAATCTGGCAGAAACACTTATACTCTGTGTAGCTGCACAGTGTCCCAAGAACACTGGTGTTTGTGAAAAAACGCCTCTAGTGGCCGGTGGTAGAGTTACGTGGGGTTTGATCCATAGAGACGATGCTGATGAAAGTTCATCTGAACGCTGTATTTTTAAAGTGATTCCATCCGGATTGTACAAAGGTACAGAGTTTAGATTCAATCTAAACTAAACACAGCAGAGTAAGGTTCTGTTGCTTTGATTGAATCTAGACAAGTTTGAGCTGAAGCACATTGGAGGGCCAGCTAATCCTGAGCCAACCACACACTGGGTAGATCTGTATAGGTTATTAAAGAGGTTATTTTAACCCTCTTTAATAACATTAAAGATCCTTAAATAGACAGGGTTAGTGTTAGGAGAGGGGGGAGAGCGAAAAGAGCGAGAAAAGGGAGAGCGAGGGGGAAAGAAAGAGAAAGATAGACACAAGTAAGAGTGAGATGGGGAAGATAGAGAGAAGGGAGAGAAAGGGGGAAGATAGAGAGAAGGAAAGAGAGAGGGAGACAAAGAGAGATAAGTAAGAGGGAGATGGGGAGATAGAGAGAAGGGAGAGATAGGGTAAATATAGAGAGAAGGGAGAGAGAAGGAAAGCGAGAGGGAGAAAAATAGAGAGAAGTAAGAGGGAGATGAGGGAGATAGAGAGAAGAGAGAGAGAAGGTAAATATAGAGAGAAGGAAAGAGAGAGGAAGAAAAATAGATAGAAGTAAGAGGGAGATGGGGAGATAGAGTGAAGGGAAAGGGGGGAAGATAGAGAGAAGGGAGAGATAGGGGTAAAGAAAGAGAGAAGAAAGAGAGAGGGAAAGAGATAGGGAGAAAGCCAGAGAGAAGTAAGAGGGAGATAGGGGAGAGAGGAGTAATAGAGATAGATGGAAGAGAGTGAGAGAAATAAGAGAGGAAAGGAGGGGGAGAGAGCGAAAGAGAGAAGGGAAAGGGAGAGGAAAGAGAATGAATGACAGAGAGAAGTGGAGAGAGGGGGAAAGTTAGAGAGAGGGAAAAAGAGAGACGGGGAAAGAAAGAGAATGATAGATAGTAGTGGAATGGGGAGAAGGATGGGGGAGAGGGAGAGAAGAGAGAGCGGAAGAGAAGAGAGAAAGAAACTCCTCTGTTCACTTTGTATCAGCTCTGTTTGAAGAGATTTTGAAATAAAATGATTTAATGAATATGTTCCTGCTGAGATGGTGATATACGCTTCTATATAGAATATGATCTCTCTGGATCAGCTCCTCTGTTCTCTCCTTCTCTCCGCTGTGAGTCTGAGCAGCCTGAGCTCATTGACCTGCAGGTCGCTGCATCTCCAGTGTGGAGAACAAATTCAACCAAACCCTTCAGCAGTACTATCTCTGGGGACGAGGAGAGGGCAGCGCTCAGGGATGCTCGCTTGGTGATTCTCGTTCTGTGAACTCTGTTTCGACCCGCTTTGATTTCCTTTTGTGTTTCTGTTTGTCTTTAAACCGGCATCATCTAAACAAGACCTACTTTTTGTACCATTTTTCTCCTGTGGATACACAAGTGGCTTGTTTGAGGAAACACAAATATTAATTGTGACAGTCAGAGCATCAGCTCATGATCAGATCCGTTACTTCTTGCATTAGGAACACCACATCAAGGGTTTATTCCGCTGACAAATATTCTTTTGGATTTGGATATTACAATAATAGATCTTCAAAATTGGTTGCTAGGGTAAACAGTGTGTTTGCTATGGAGGGGTTGTAATGTCATATAATGTTCCTCTCATTAATATGAGTTATATAAACCAACCCCCATCCCTTAACTATTTTCCTAAGCTGAGATGTAGATCTGTGAAAGTGGTTGCTAGGGTGAACATTGTGGTTACTATGAAGGTGTTGCTTACTCATATAATTTTCCTGATGTCATTAAGAGTTAAAAACCAACCCCCATCTCTAAACTGTTTTCCTAAGCTGATATATAGAACAGTCTGGTTGCTTTGGAGAGGTTGTGACATCAAATAATGTGTGATTATATGAGTCATATAAACCAAAATTCATCTCTTAACTATTTTTCTGAGCTGAGATGTAGACTTGTGAAATGGTTGCTAGGGTAAACAGTATGGTTGCTATGGAGGGGTCAGTGACATCCTATGATGTTCCTCTCGTCATTGAGTTTAATAAGCCAAACTCCGTGTTTTAAAAATTGTTTCTAAGCCTTGAATTTAAAATATTTTGTGGAAAAAAAACATGAACTGTTTTTAAAATAACTCTTTTTAAATCAAAGTCTGGTGGATGTTGATTTAACTTTCAGACGCATTCAAAAATATTGGAACTGTAAACACATTTTTTGCTCAAATTCATCAGAGTGCGTTTATGGCTTTGGAAACAAATGCTCTCATATCTCTAGATCTGGAGTAAGAAATGTAAACAAACAAACAGTAAAAGTCCTGACTGGAGCGAGGGAGTGAGCAAGCGAGCGAGTGCTAAGGGACTCCTTCATTGAGCGTGTGCCAGCGCTATAATGAGAGTGTCAGTGTGTGTTAGTGTGTCTGTCGACTGCTCGCTCGCCCTGGCTTCAGACAGCCCTCATTAGCCCAGTAATGGCACGCCGCAGGGCCTGTCACACACACAGAGAGAGAGAGAGGGAGAGAGAGAGAGGTGGATCTTACAGTACGACGAGGCAGGAGAGCACGAGAGAAAGTCTGAATGAAGGCCAGATAGACAGATGTGTGTGTTTGGCCTCGAGGGAAACCATGGCTACAGTCTATTAACACGTAATGAGATCAGCGGCAACATGACAGAATTACACCACCCACAAATTAAACAGCAACACACCGCAGCTACGAGCGAGCGAGAGAGAGAGAGAGAGAGAGAGAGAGAGGATGGGAATGCTTCACAGTTCAGCGCTCGGTCACATCACACCGTCTCTGTCTGAGTGAATTAATCTGTAATTAATCTCTCTATCGGTAGAGGGATCCTCCAACAGCATTTCAGTTTCTTTGTCCTTGTTTGAGATGCTAACCTTTGTACTTTTGAGAGCCAGAAAATAAACTAAACTAGTCCTAGATTTTCACACATGCATCTGACCCACTGAACAATTTTGCCTAATTTGGGTTAGAAAAATTACTCTATAGCTTCACCTAACATGTTTTAGTTGCTATTCCGCAACCAGTTTATTGTACGTGAATGAAATTTGGTACACATAATTAAATTACTAAGACGCACCTTTTACTAATATAAACCCTGTTTTCATAGACAACAGGAAGTTGGTAATTTAGCAAAAATCAAAAAAAATTGGCATTTTTCAACAATTTCAACAATTCACACATGCAGAGGAATGAGTCGCTCTCAGGTGCTGTGACGCACGCTTGCGGGTTGAAAAAAAGCTCACCATTTGTTTTTTTGCACAGTCTGGCGGGGAACTGTCCTCTGGAGTCTCCGGATTTCTGATATTTGATGCTGAGCTAAACCAAACAGTGATGGAGGTGCACAGAACAGACTTCGATGGCCGCTGAGTAGCTGAGTGGAAAGGAACTTTAATAGTTTGGATTCTCCTAGAGAGCACACTAGCTCCTGAAACTCCTGAGATTGTAACAAGAAGAGTATTAGGTATGTGAGGGAACAGCGAGGGAAGCCCTGCGAAACACATACTCTGGAGAAAGAGAGAGAGAGAGAGAAAGAGAGCGCAGCTGCCAGGGTTTAGTTACCTGAAATACAAACCGACGCATGCTGTAACTTTTACAGCCACTTCACATTAACAGAGCGCCGGTGTACATGTGTGTATGGCTCGCAAGAGGCTGCTGCCATCAGTGGAATGTCAGGCATTACCAGGGTTTATTTCAGCGCCTCAATCATCACAACGATATAGACAATCTGAGCATTGTGAGCACACACGCACTCCCTCTCACACACGCGCTCTCTCTTTCTCTGTCTCGCACGCACACACACACGCGCGCACACGCATACACACACATGCACCCGCATGCACACGCAGACACACACTGACCCGTCTGTGAGGGTACAGTATTCATGGAGTGGTACCACAGACCAGCGTTTACTTATTGTGTGTCTCTCTAGGACACCACTCCGAATAAAGATAGTTTACAATTGTTCTTAAAAGAGAATTCAGATGTGATTTATGTGAAGATGTGAAGTAAATTTATTTCTTTAGGGGTTAAATGTAACAATCCTGTAACAATCTAAGTTTATATTTCTCTCTCTCTCTCTGAAACCTAAGGATTTCTCGGTCACAGGAGATGACTAGACGTTATAACTAGGTTAAATGTGTAATATGTAAATATGTAAATATTCAAAACATTTTGTATTAAAATCTTTTGAAAAGGAAAATTCATCAGTCTCTCTTCTCCCATTTGGACAGTTTTCCTCTATTCCTCTGTTTTCTGTCCATACAAGGTTGTCGTCGCCGTGAGGACGCTGTTTGTTGGCTTCTTGAGTTTGTGCAGCAGATGGTTGAGACTCGATTACTTTCATGTGAAGATTTCACCTTCCTTCTTTTGTCTACGAATGTAAGATTATTTTAATTCCGCTTCTCTTTTCTTCATCACCGTGTGTGGAGTGGTGGTAGGAAGAGAGTAGTTCTTGCCTGTGATTGGTTGAGATAAAAAGTGTTGTTAAGCTCATTATTATTATTTTTTTCCATGTACATTTTCGAAAATTATTAAAGTGCTGTGGAGTATCTGCTGCTTTGGGATGTTTAATGCATTAAAGCTCTGTTTGGTTTCTTTTAATGTTTTGATGGTTCGATTTTACTGCACTTTAGCGATCAAACTTAAATAATTCTTTGAATGCAATATTAACTCGGCTAAGACTTGGGCCAGCCGTGGCCCGAGTGTTGCCCATCTGTAGGCCTTGTCTGGAATCAGTCATGTATGTACTGTATTGTGGCCAGATAAAAACTGCTATGTGAGTTCCTGCTCCTAAAGTGC
>UELW01000002.1:0-275000 GCA_900490495.1 Danionella dracula
TTCTAAGAGTTTTACAAATGCCCCTTTAGTTTTAAAATTTAACCTGAAAACAATATGAGCTATATTAGCTGAAGAGTGTGTTTTTCAAACAGATTCATAAATGTAATAAAATACATTTAAATAAACACATGGTCCGAGTTCTAAATTGCCGTTTTATGACACCACTGTACTATTTCAATACTTATTTTAAAAAAACAGACAATTGTTCGAGTTTTACAGCATGGGGGATTTACTTAGCGTTTTTATGCAGAAGGGTTTTTTAAACAATTAATAAAAAAACTTTTTAAAAAAACTACATGGTTTAGTACTACATTTAAATGTTTTGGTCTTTGATTCTAGTTTGAAAAAAATGCCATTCCTTTTTTACAAATGCTGCTTTTAGATTTACAATGTTTTAGGATTTTTGTTTTTAGGCAGAAGTTATTTTTTAAACAGATAAAAATTAACAAAATGAAGTTATTTTGACATCCCTAATCCAACAGTTTGTTCTAATTTATAATGAATTAATCTGTTTTACAAATGTTGGGTTTTGCAGGAAGTGTTTTGTTTCGAAAATCGAAAATCATAAAATAAACTACAAAAATACTAATGGCTTGAGTTTCAAATGTAAATTATTTAAACACCACTGAAATAAACCACTGAAATAAAAAGTGTGTTTATTCTCATTTATACTGAAATATCCTTCTTTACATTTACATTTAAAAGTGTAATCCATGTGCTTTGTTTTTCAGGCTTTTTATGAAAAGTACTAGATAAAACTTTCTAGTATGTCTATGGATTATAGTGTGTGGCTTATAACTATAAAGATAAGAACATGAAGGTCAAGTTCAATCTGTAATAAAGCTTGCAATATCATCCTCCACTAGAGGGCAACACTAATTATTTTAAAGCTAGGGTATTTGTATCTATATAAGCCTTTGCAATGTGTTATATTTGTTCCTGTGCAGTTAAAAATACTATACCCGCAGATTGATTATTTATCCCACAGACTCCACGATACATAGTTTTACAGTTTTATATTGTGCCATGATATATTCTTACACCTTATAAATAACTTTTATTTCATATTTCAAACTATTTTATGGGTTGCAATTGGGCTTATAGTTGGGGCCACTCAGATCCTTTTTTTTCTTAGTTTCCATGGTGACCTACACGATTAAGATTTAACACCTAAAACTTAACATCAAAAATACTTTTTTTAATAACAAACTTTTGCACCAAAAACATTGTTTGAAACCATAAACATTATTTTCACAATTTTTACGCATTTACTGTAGAAAGTCTAATACTAATTCTGGTAACCCGGTTGAGCATTTATGTGCATTTCCTCAAACTCTGACAAACCTAATTGTCTTTTTTTAAGGAACATTTTCTCAATCTCTGGCAACCCTTACGATAACATTTACATATTTTAACATTTATGAGTTTTATGTCACTATCTCGCAACCAATCTGACAAATCACTTTTAAGATTTTGAGCATTTCTGAGTGTACGAAGGTTTTCTCAAATTCCGGCAACCCTAACCATACATTTCGTGATTTTGAGAGTAATGTCAAACTCTGGCCCCACTAAACATAAATCGTGTTTTTTAGGATTTATGAAAGTTTCCTCAAATTTTCGCAACCTTAAACATATTTTACTTTGCAGTATTTTCTCGATCTCTGGCAACTCCAGGCAACAATAAAAAAATACTTATCAGATGAACATCAGACAACAAAAAGCGGTAAAAAAAAAGAATAATAAATTAAGAACTAGTACAGTGAATGTTAGACTCTTTCAGGCCTACAATTTGGGCTTTTGAATTTTTAGTCCCAGCAGAAACCCAGTTTTTAACTATTTTCGTTCCAAACTTGGATCATACTGGTAAAAATGTATCAGATACTCCACACAGGTACTGTAGATCAACATCAGTGTTTAATTTTCACACCCGAAAAAAGGACAAAATAAAATAGAAACATTTTTAACAAGCAACAATCATCACAACCAATTATACACATTTCTCTCAATCTCCAGGTGCTGTGCAGGGACTGAAACATGGGGCACGAACCTGAGTCTTCATTAGAGTTCATGAATTCAATAAACCCACCCGAGGCTTGATTGAGGCTGCCTCTGTCTCTACATTGCTTTAAAGTACAAAAATAAAGCGACCCCACCAGTCTGCGTGAGCTAAATCTGAGCACCATCTCCTGGTGTGACAGGATTGAGGGCTGGAGTGCTATAGTGATCCTCCTCTGATTGGTTAAAAGATGGTGCTCAAATGGTTTAAGAGTTGACTTGCGATGCCGTTTCTGAGACCACCTGGTAATGCAAATGAGTGTGCCAACGTTTAAAAAGAAAATATGCAGCTCCTCTCGTTTAACCACATTTCTATTCTATTCATTTCCAATGATCACTTACTAGCTGAGAACAGAGCTGCGCTTATGGACTACTTTTCTTTTTCTCTACGACTATTTTAATCAATAAGTAATGCTTTTATATTTATTTTTCAAGTTTCTCATTTGATTCTGTAAAGCACTGATCTTTGCAATACAAATAAACCTTTCCTCCCATGTAGGTGCATCTGATCTCAACTAACTTAAGGATACACTATATTTGCATAAGTTTCATACTCACCAGCCCCAATCAATCAATCACTCAATCAATCAACGATCAAAAACGTTACAGATACTTCCTTTAGACATCCCTTATTTTCCATTTCAGGACAATATTACTTTGATTTAAGGACACCATCCTTACTATAAAGTTTATGGTAATAATTCTTTCTGACTAAGATAAGATGGAAGTGAGGTGGGCGAAGAGAGCTGAAGAGGAATTACTAGTAGGGGTTATAAAGTGACTTACTCTTCTTTCTTAAAGGGGTCATGAACTGAAAAAAATGTCAAAATAAAAAAACCTTTTGTTAGCGACAGCAACACAGTGATGTCACAGAATAGCAATCACACTATCTCAGCACACCTGCCTCTGAACAGTCGCGAGTAGGGATGCAACGATTACTTTGGTTGTAAAGTTATAATCTGAGAAATAATGGGTTATGTTACTCATAGTGGGAGGGTAGTGCTGTTCGTTATGTCACCGACCCCTCCATCGCATCGAATATTTATCATGTTTGCAAATGTGTGATTTCATAGAACAACTGAACATTAGATTCACTAGCATCTCATCTTCTGTGACTTTTTTTTTACATGACTAACTCGTTGTATATCAGTAAACAACTGTGGTAACATTTCTGCGCCCCGAAACACGACTGTATGGGAAACGGCATGGGATTAGTTGTTTGTCATGTCAATCAAACTGATTTCAAACCCCAGATCTTCCCTGAAAGTCTGGCTACACAAGATTAGAAAGTGGCTAGATGAAGTGTTACTCTATGTTTTTTCTAAAGAAACACTCGTTCTGTGTAACTGAAAATCATAGACCAGTATAGTTGTATAAAATCTAGTTCATGACCCCTTTAAAAAAATCTTGGCTTTAAATTAGAGATTGAATGCAAAATGGCACTATGCTTTTTTTCATTTATGCTTTAAAACAAATGGAATGCTTCCAAGTAGTGCAGAGGGTTTCTTTTCAATGGACATGAAAATAAGGTTTGAGAAACAGCCAAAAAAATCTGAAATATATCATTTAACAAACAGAAAATCTGAAAACATGCTTCAGAGCAGACAGGTGTTAAGCCGTGTGTAACCCCAGTATCTGAACTTTCATTTTCAAGTCTTCATAGGCCTCAGACAGGAAGAGAATGCGACATGGGTATGCATATCACAAATCTGAGGGTGAGGAAACGAGGAGAATGAGACGAGACAGTGATTTGAGGAGACAGACTCAAGAGTATGGCTGCGGAACTCCAAAACCTTGCCTATAAAGCGGTCTGCCAGAGGGAGACTGGGTTGGTGGCACATGGGACCCTGTGGGGTAACCCAGCCCTCCGTAGGGTGGATATGGAGTGGGATAGGGTGCGGTAACTGGAGCAAACTGCCCTAGCGGAGGGCCAGGAAATTGAGGTTGGGTGGGGTATGGGCAGGCAGGAGGTCCAAAGGCTGGCCTGGAAGCTGAGAAGGCAGGGGATGGAGTAAAAGCGGCACCCTGGCTGGTGTATGGTTGAAACGCTGTGCTAGGGTTGGTGGTACCCGTGGTGGAAGCTGATGGGGGGGGCGACGGGGTAGGGGGAATATGGGAGAGCAGAGCTGGAGACATTAGAATTGATTTTGGAGCTCTGCTGCTGCTGAGGCTGAGGATGTTGCCATGACGATGTTGATCCAGCATCTTGATTGGGCGCTGGGTTGTGATGTCATTGGAGCATCTCCTTTGCGTTTGCTTTTTTGGATGAGAATTTCTTGCAGCTTTTCGATGCGAACTCGCCGCATGTGCGCGAGGGAGCGAAGGGAAAGGAAGCGCTCGAGGAAAGAGTCCAGCAATATTGAGCCCTCCAAAAACTCATCCGCTAGAATCTGACGAGTAAGAAAAGAGAAGTCTAATGACTTACAAATCCTGAAAATTAGCTTTTGAACACCATTATTGTTTTAGAACAAAATTTTTCATTAATCTAATTTCATAATAAATCTTTACAAATCACTATTTATCATTATTTACTTTTTATTATACTTTTTCAACTAATGTAACCTTTATTGCAAGTAAAACATGTAGCAATACCCTAAATATTAACATTTCTAAAATATTTGAAAAACAAACCGAGTAAAATTGTAAATGTTAATCTATCAGCAATGACACACCTCTGATTCTTCCTCTGTGCTGGCGCCCTCTGCCCTGCAGCCGATACAACAACCCCTCTGGAGACACCTGACCTTTCATACTATCTGAACAGATAGAAAGAAACGAGAAAGAGAGTGAAAGTAAAGATGTTTTTCGACAGAGTGAAAGAAGAGCACAAACCTAGAGAAAAGACGAAAAAGAAGTAGAGAAGAGAAAGGGGAAGAAAAAACAAGGCGAGATAAAAGAGAAAAGATCGGAAAAGAAAAAAGACAGCGAGAAGAAAGGGAAAAACTAATAAGAAAAGAATAACAAAGAAAGGAAATATCAAGAGAAGAGAAAAGGTGGGGATAGAATTGGAGGTAGGAGATGAGGGAAGACAAAGAGAAGCTAAAAGATCTGAAGAGAAATGGAGAACGATCTTATTTTGGTCCGGCGAGCCGAAGTTATTGGAGGATCTGGAGAGTCCCCGGGGATCCGCCACGGCGGGAAGAAAAGAAATAAGGTAAGATCAGACGACACTAGTGAGAACTCGGGGAGGAGACGACTATTTCTTCTGTGAGCAAAGAGAGTAGAGGGGAAGAGCAGGTTCTCTCCGGGCTGAATTACCATGTGTTTTCGGAGAGCAGAAATACTAGGCGCATGAGATGTTGGGAAAGGAGAAGAGAGGAGGTATGAGTTTAGGGTCGAAGCATCTCATAATTCTCTGCCTGAGCACACGCATCGAAAGGCACCGAGACGATTGTCTACCGAGGAGGAGACTACGTGCTATCAGAAAGACTGCAGGCTCACCGCAGGAGAGAGGGTGAAGGAATAATTAAATTCAAAACCATAAACCTATATCTCCCAAATTGGACAATTAGCAGATCAGGAGAAACTTCGGCGCACCGTGGCCGAGGGGAAGATGGTACGTGGTGAGAGAGGGGAAGAAAATCAGAAAAGAGAAGAGAAAGGAGATAGGATAGATTTACCGTAGGCCTATCGGCGGAGAGGGTAAGAAAAATGCATACCACGAGAAGGTGACCATCAGCGAGAACGGAGTAAGAGGATTGAGAGGGGAAGAAAAGAGAAGCGAGAACAGAGAAGATGTCGATTGTGAGGCAGAGAGGGAAAATAATCGGACAACTTACAAAAGAAGAAGAACGAGAAATGGAGAGACAGGACTATCTTATCTTCGAGGGAGTGGAGCATTCGGCCTAGCATTCGCCTTACTTGTAGAGATGAGGAGGGCAAAGAAAAGAGGGAAGACAAGCTCGGAAGGAATATGAGAACGATGGGAGAGAGGGGCAAGAAAGTAGAAGAAGAGAAGACGGCCTTTCGAACACCTTTTTGTGAGAAACGAGAAAGGAGCAAAAGAGGCTAGGAGAGACGGGATAGACAAAGAAACCAGACTGAAGAAGAAGAAAGGACGCATACTTACAAGGAGGGAGGAGAGACGGCCGGAAGGGTTAAAGAGAGCCATGACCTGATGTAAGAGAAAGGAGAAGCAGAATCTGCGACATGCGCCCTCTCCATCTGTTCAAATACGGTTTTCCGCCGGCACTAGTCCCCAACCCGGTTCAGGGTATCATACTACCTATTTTACTCCTGCAAGCCATCCTCACTTGATGAAGAGTCGTGAAGATGGATGTTGCTCCCCGAAGCACGGGGCAAAATAGAAATCAAACATTTAGGCAGTGGCTAGGAAGCACTGCAACAGGAGGGACACCGAATAAATCTCTCGCTATACTTTTCGAGTGAGGAGAAAGGGGACAGAAAGAATCATAGTAAAGTAGAAGAGAAATGGGTTAAGCGTTACCGCGTGCCTAATTATGAGATGTGGAGGAGAGATGAGACGGACGAAGCAGCAAAGTAGTACCATCGAAGGTGAGTACAAGGAGTGAAGAGATAGGCCAGAGACATGTTCTTCTGCGTTAGGTTGCAGCGGTTGAGAAGGAGTGTAGATAATATGCGAAGAGAAATGGGCGAAGGAGAGGAAGAGTCTGATCGAGGTGGAAGAAGAAAAGAGAGAGACAAGCGTTAGCAAGAGGAAGTCAATCCACTGTGAGGAACGTAGGCTCTTTGTTTTCTCCTCTCTGTTCTTCCCTTGTTTTTTTAGCGGGAAGAAAAGTAGAACCAGAGTAAACTGAGACTAATGGAGAAAGGAGTAGATACGAGAGGGAACTGATAGTGCCAGAGACGAGCAGGGGAAGAAGAGTATATAGGCAGCAAGATAAATGAAATAAGGACGCAAAGGATGAATTGCAGCATGCGAGCCGAGAGACTGGACGAAAAGAGACCGATCGACTTCTGTAAGAGAAATTATTCTAGAGATTTGTAGAAGATTTGGTATGATTAGTATTTGGCGGTCAGACCTAGCATGGGTGAGAGAAAAGAGGGTGATACTGGAGATAATTTGGAAAAAGAGAGGAGGAGGATCGAAGTTATAGGGAGGAAAGAAAAGAGAAGTAGAAACTGCTGGGGGAAGACTCATGAGGAGGAGGAGAGGGGCAAGGCGATAAAAATACGGTAGATAGTTAGGCATCATGGACTCGGAATGGAAATCTACTCAGAAAAGAATTGATGATATACTGACTCCGAGGAGTGAGTCTGCGCGGGACGGCCACGTAGCAGGGAAAGAAAAGCAGAATAAGTAATAGGCAGAGGAATGAGCCCGCGTAAATAGGAGGATTAGCCTGATTGTAGGAAGGTAATGCTGAGGGGGGGGAACAGAACCAGTTGATGTAATCATTTGACAGAAAGGATAGGATCCACTTCTTTCTTTATATTGTATGGAATCTTGGAATTGAGAGGGACGGATGAGAGGAGAAAGAATCAAAGATGACATTGTCGACGAAAGGACAGAATGACAGAGGACGGAGGGCAAGGCGCGGACAGAGATATGCTATGCTAACCTTCCCATATCAGTAAATAAGATGTAACAGGAAGATAGATGAGTGCCAAGCCGCAGCGGCAGAGGGGACAGCAGAAAGACGCAAGGAGAACAGGAGTACTATACCGAGGCAGTCGAAATTTGGAGAGCGACGTGGGAAGAAAAGAGTAACAGCAGCGATCAACGAGGAAAGGATGAATACAACCCGTCATACTGACGACTGAACGACGATGAATATGAATGACTGGCTGCATGAGGAGAGAGGGAGAGAAAAAGAAGGAGTAAAGAGAAAGAGACGAATAGATAAGAGTGACGGTAGAGATGAGAGAGGGGAACGTAGAATCACGACCCACCAGCCCGCCTCCGGTGCTAGGGGTTAGTAAATGTTTGCTGGGGGCAGATGAGTTAAATATCTCATCAATCGAGGACTTATCCGAGGACAACTGAACGCGAGAGGGGGAGAGCGAAAATGAGAAGGTAGAAAGAAAATGGAGAAAGTTCTCTCTGCTTTTAATGAATCCAGAGGAGGCCGAGGTGTGAGTTGAGGATGATGCTGAGGTGTCGCAAGAAAGGAAGGAGAAAATCACGAAAGGAAGATGAAGAGATTGGGATGGACGAGAGGGAATGAACAAATGAGAAGATGTACCGAAAGGTGAGAAGGAGGAGGCGAGGAAGAGAGGGGAGAGAAAAGAGGAAGAGGAAAGTGCACTGAATTTTGATCTCTCCGTCAGGAGGGAGAGAGGGGAAGGAAAAATGTGAATAAGAGAAGAGAAAGGAGAGAGCAGCGCACGTTATATGTTTCTGTAATTGGCTCTCGGAGGAAGGGTTAGGGCGAAAGAAAAGAGAAGAGAATTGCGGTACGAAGAGAGGAGGAGACGGAGGAAGAAAAGAGAAGAGAAAGGTAGGACAGCAGGAGGAGGAGAGGGAAGAACAGGAAAGGAAGTAAAAAGGCCGAGAATAGAGAAGAGAGAAGAACGACTAGGAAAGACATGATGAGGAATGAGGGATGAGGCGGCAATCGATGGGCCGCCCCAAGACCAAGACAGAAAAGACCAAGATTTAACTTCTACAAAAATTCTTCCTTATTGTCCCTTTTAGTGCGAATGGGCTGCACATGCTGTTAAAGATCAATAAGAGAAATTTTTTCACTGTATGAACCTGGAGCCTCGAGCGACGCCTGGTACATTATCTTTGCGTAGCTTTCCTCTCACAATGTTACAAGTAACCCTGAGAGTGCGCACTCGAATGTAGTATAATAGAAAGTAGACAAGCTAATTGTGTTGGCCTGTTTTTTTCGACAGGGTTGACCGTAAAATCTTCTCCACCACCCTTGACTTTCTGGTCCTACAGGAGACACATGCAACTTCCCAGTTTGTATTTAGTTATAATCACCCCGCTTTGTAGCGTTTCTCTACAACGAGAGTCCATGGGAGGAGGGAGACTTCCGCGGAGTGCGATCGGAGCGGGAAGAAGAAAAGTAGAATGAAGAGAGTTAAGGGAAGTGCGATAAACCCGAAAGACACCAAGAGTACAGAGAAGGGATTGAATTGAGAGCGAGTGAGGGTAGAGGGAAGATAAAGAGAAGAGAAGCAAGGAGAAAGAGAGGATATAGAGAAGGGGGAAGAAAAAGAGATAGAGAAAGGACGTATAAGAGTAGTGTAGTCTGGGTCTCATGCCCTTAGACGGACGGGAGAGAGAAGGGAAGAAAACAGAGATAGGAGAAAGGAGAATCACGGAGAGGAGGAGAGAGGGGACAAGAAGAGAAAAGAGTATGAGAAGAACGAGTGTTGTGAGCGCCTATAACACGGCAGCCCAGACGAGGTTAAGAAAAGAGGAAGAGTAAATTGGGCGAAACAGGACTGAGCGGAGGACAAGAGCGGGGAAGGAAAATGCAGAATGATGAAAGGCGGGATTCAGAGAGGGAGGACCGTTAGATGAGGGGAATAGAAAAGAGAAGAGAAAAGAACCGACAAGAGGTCGTAGTTATGCCAAGAGCACCCAGCAGACCCGAGGATTGGGGGATGGACTCTGGAGGAGGCAGGAGGAGGATATGAGATTGGATAATGAGGATAGGGGACGGCATTAGATTATAGATGGGAGAAAAGAGAAGAGCAAGGAGACGAGAGGCCGGGTAGGACGCAGCCTGGAGCATATGAAAGAAAGAAGATAATAGAGAAGTAGATAAGGAGAAACCGCTTGAGAGGGGTGAAGGATGAGATGGGGAAAGAAAATTGAGAAGTAGAAATCTCGATATTTGAGGAGGCACGACGAGGGAGGAAAGGAAATAGACAAAGAGAAGAGTAATCAGTAATGAGAGTTAAGAGAAGGGAGACAGAGGCAGGTGGATGAGGAGAGGAGAGAGTTCTCCCCTCCCAAGAAAAGAGAAGAGAAACGCGGGCTTGACTGCGATTTATACTTAATGGGAAGAGGAGGCGAACGTTAACCCCCAGGCCCACTACCCCACCACCCAGCTGTACAGAGAGGAAAGTCTATGGGACTAGGAAAAAGAGACAGAGAATAGGAGGTCGAGAGAATTCGTGTAGAAGAGAGCGTGCTTGATGAACAAGGACTTTTGCGGGGGAGCGAGGATGAGAGGGGAATAAGAAAAAGAGAAACGAGAAAGCAAGAGATGGGGAGGAGGAGAGACGGGGAAGAAGAAAAAGAGAGAGAAAGGAGAAGATTTGGAGGAGGAGGCATAGATGGAAGACAGAAGGAAAAGAGAAGAGAAAGGAGACGAGAGGAAGAGGAGGATATGTGGAAGAGGAAAAGAGAAGAGGAACAGGGAAGAGATGGAGGACGGATAGAATTTTTTTGGGAAGAAAAGAAAAGAGAAAAAGAGAAAGGAGAAGATCGGCAGGAGGGATGGAGAGCGGAAGAGGAAAATTCCTACCGAAAATTATAGGCACATAATTGTAGATAATGACGCAAGTTTCTCGATCGAGAGAAATGGGGTTGCGAAACGACGCTCTCTTTTGGAGACATCGTGCAGATTTTAGGCGAGGTAGAGGGGTTAGTAGGCGCTGCAAGTGTTGTCGAGAACAGGAACTAAGTGAGATTAGAGAGACAGAGAAAGGACGAAGAGTTCTGAGAGTGCACTGACCGAGTGAGGAGAAAAGAGAAAGAGACAAGGAGAGAGCTTTCTCTTTGCTTCTTACGATGGAGGAGAGAGGGGAAGAAAGAGATACGCATGAAAGGAGAAGAGAGGAGGAGAGAGGCGGAAGGGGAAAAGATGAAGATGAAAGCGAGAAGTCGTACCCGAGGAGGAGAGAGGGGAAGAAAAGAAGAGAGAAAGGATGAATGAGAGGAGGAGGTAGAGGGAGAGAAAAGATGAGAGAAAGGAGAAGACGGCAGGAAGAGAGAAGAGGGGAGAAGACAATAGCCCGGAGAGGGAGAAGTATACGTGAGAATTAGGAGATGGAAGGACGAGAGAGGAGGCGGCGGGAAGAAAAGAGAAGAGAAAGGAGACTAAGGAGGTGAGGAGAGAGAAAGAAGAAAAGCGAGAGAGAGAAGAGCGAGAAAGACTGAAGAGAGGAAAGGAGAGATGAGGAGGTAGAGGAAAGAAAAGAGAAGAGAAAGGAGAGAGAGGAGGTGAGGGAAGAAAGAGAATGGAGAGGCAAGATAGGAAGAAAAGAGAAGAGAAAGGTGACGAGAGGAGGATAGATGGGAAGAAAAGAGAAGAGAAAGGAGAAGAGAGGAGGATAGATGGGAAGGAAAAGAGAAGAGAAAGGTGACGAGAGGAGGATAGATGGGAAGAAAAGAGAAGAGAAAGGAGAAGAGAGGAGGATAGATGGGAAGAAAAGAGAAGAGAAAGGAGAAGAGAGGAGGATAGATGGGAAGGAAAAGAGAAGAGAAAGGAGAAGAGAGGAGGATAGATGGGAAGAAAAGAGGATAAAAGAGAATAGATGGGAAGAAAAGAAAGCAGAGTAGAGAAGAGAAAGAAGATCCTGTACCTCTGAGTGCACAGTGCTGTTGATATTTCTCCCGGACTGCCTCCAGCTCGGTGTACTTCTCCACCAGCCGCGCTCGGTCGTTTTCCAGCCGGGGCTTCATGTCCAGGTTTTGCTCGGCCAGACTGCGGTTAGCAGCCAGAGCCATCTCCCTCTCCAGCTGAATGTTCTGAATCTGATCCACAGAGACAGGTTTTACCTGAACGCCCCCATTGGCTTCAACAGTTTTATACTCAAAGTCACCGTTTCGCTAGAAGAGATACAAGCGCTCAAATTGCAGATAGGAAAATAAAGGTACAAGTACTGTTCTTGAATGGTAATTCTGATAGAGGATTATATCTAACAAAAGAAAAGTTGTTAATGTTTCACTTTCAAAGCCAGCGTGACCGAACAGCGCTTGACCTTCAACAAATTTCATTATAAAACATCTAGAAACTCACAACCAATCCAAAGTGAGTTTCCAGTGATACTGAATATAACAAAGCACCCAAATATTACGGAAAACACCTAGCACACCTTTAAACTTTTTAAATCATAGCATATTGTTGTTTTACACTGATTTTACTAGCTTCGTCCTTTTATGTTTAACAAATGTTTGTAATCTGATGATGTTTTAACGCACTTTGGTCAACTCCTGTGGCTTTATAAAGAAATGTTAATAGGTTAATAGAAGGTTGAGCAGCTTTATCAACACTTTTATCACAAGGTTACTAATGCTTTATCTTACTGCAGGCCACAGTAAGAAACAACATGAAAACGTTTTGACTCCTTTTAAATTTCTAACCAATCTAGCAAAGAAACATACATTTCTGATACATGAAAGTAGGGGAGAACGGGGTTGGTAGTCACACGGGTTGGTTGTCTCATTCATTATATCTCAGCCCCTAGGGGGCGCTGTTGAAAAATTTTAGTACCGAATTGTTCAGAATTGGGGTCAGAGGTCACATACTATGACATTTCAGAAGCTAAGCACTATACACTGAGGTGAGAGGCGTTTTATTATTTTTCATTGCAAAATATAAATTTTTAGCATTTAGAAAAGGTTGATCTAGCTTTTATGACAATGTTTTTATAATAAAACCATTATTACCAGCTATAAGTATAAAGTGTTAGCTATGTTTTAGGTGGGTATTTTCTATGCTATGCTATAGCATGTAGCCGCTAGGTTTGATGTTAGCAAAAAAGTTCAGTTGGGGATGCTTGTCACATTTCCTTCGGGGTTGGTTGTCACATGTGACAACCAACCCCTCCATTGGCATACAAATTAATTAGTACAAATTAATTTGTATTTGTGACATTCCTAGTCATTCCTTTTCTCATTTTAGATAGAAAGATGGGCAGGACATTTGTCAGGAAGACTAGCAAAGGACAGACCCCTCCAGATGTAATGCTCAGGGCAGTCAGAGAGGTGAAGCTCCACAGCCAATCCATCAGAAAAAAGGCCAAAGAATTTAGCATCAATTATCGAACACTGGCCAGATACTGCAAGAAAATAAGCTCATCAGAAGTAGCTGGAGAGGGAATTTGCCCATCCTTGCCAGTAGGATATGTGAAAAATCGTTTAGTTTTCAGCGAAGAGCAAGAGAGGCAGCTCAAAGACTATATCATCACTGCATCGGACATTTATTTCGGCCTCTCTCCAGTTGAAGTCCGCAAACTTGCCTACATAATTGCAGCCAATAATGACATCCCTATCCCCACAAACCGGGCAGAGAAGAATATGGCAGGGGCAGACTGGTTCTCTGGCTTTCTTAAGAGACATCCATCACTCTCTATCAGGAAGACAGAGGCCACTAGCCTTTCACGTGCCACAGCTTTTAATAAGCATAACGTCAACCATTTCTTTGACAACTTGGAGGAAGTGATGGCAAAATACCAGTTTGAGCCCCAGTCCATTTGGAATATGGATGAAACTGGTGTTACCACCGTTCATAAGCCAAATAAAGTTGTAGCTAGAAGAGGCTTCAAGCAGGTGGGATCTCTGACATCTGCTGAGCGAGGAACCCTGGTCACTTTGTCCTGTGCGGTTTCTGCCACTGGAAACAGTATACCTTCCTTTTTCATTTTCCCTCGAGTGAACTTTTTTGACCATTTTTAAATTTCTGCTCCACCGGGAAGTGCAGGAGGGGCAAATCCAAGTGGGTGGATGAAGGAAGAGAATTTTGTAGATTTTCTTAAACACTTTGTGGTACACACTAAATGCAGCAAAGAAAGACCATGTCTTCTGCTCCTGGACAACCACAGCTCCCACTTGTCAGTTGATGGGCTGAACTACGCTAAAGAAATGGGATTGTGATGCTGTCATTCCCCCCTCATTGCTCTCACCGCCTGGATGTAGCTGTTTATGGCCCATTGAAGAGACACATTAACATGGTCTCATCTGGCTGGATGTTCAATAATCCAGGAAGAACAATGGCCATCCATGACATACCCAAGATTGTAGCTGCAGCCTTCCCTCTTGGTGTAAGCATGACCAACATTCAGGCAGGCTTCCGTGCAAGTGGAATATATCCCCTCAATAGGGAGGTGTTCCCTCAGTCAGCATTTGCTCCTGCCTTTGTGACTGACCGTCAAGATACTGACACCAGCCCAGCTCATGATCTGAATACCCCACCACCTGCAGATCAACTGGTGCTAAATGACACACAGAACACTACTGCTGTCTTTCATTTCCCAGGCACTTCTACTACCTCTGAACACAAAGCAGTAACTCCAGAGGAGCTGAGGCCATTTCCAAAAGCTGGACTCAGGAAGAGGACCCAGAAAAGAAGAAAGATGACGAGTTCCATTCTCACTGATACCCCAGTGAAAGAGAGGATTGAAGCACAAAAGTCATTACCTCGAAAGCAGAAAAAGACGCTCTTCTCTAAACATAAAAATACAAAGGCCAAGGCTTCAACTAAGACGAACAAAAAAAGTAAACAAGAGAATACTTCTTCGGATGAAGATGAATGTTTCTGCTTGGTGTGTGTGGAGCCCTTCTCAAACAGCCGACCAAAAGAGAAATGGTTGCAGTGCGTCATGTGCAAGCAGTGGGCACATAAGGACTGCACACCAGGACTGTCAGTTTACTACATCTGTCAGAACTGTGAGTCTGGGAGCGGCAGTGACTGACATGTATGGCTACATGAAATATAGCCTAATTGTTCTGTTCTGTTTTTTCTAATGTTTTAGAAAATAGTTTTTTCTCTGTACTTTAATATATGATGTTAGGTTCTTGCATTAAATGAAATTAAAATGAGAAAGTTTAATTTTAAAAATGGTCATTTTTTACATTTTTTCCCATTAAATGACATAGGGACAACCAACCCCATAGTGTGTGACAACCAACCCCACGATGGGGATGGTTGTCACAAGTGCACAAGGTATGTTTAAAAGTGAATATCTTTTAAAGAGAATAAGCTTTAGTAAAATAAAGTCAATCCATTCTTAGCTGACACATTAGCCTTTCATTACACAATGAAAATGAATATGTTAAACATACACTCTTCAAGAGATGTGTATGAAAACAAAAAGTGTGACTACCAACCCCGTTCTCTCCATCAGCTTTGCTCTCAGAACTACAACTCCCAACTGCAGCAGCTCCAAAGCTGTCCATCAAAAACAGGTTGAGAGATTGGTTTTGGTTTATCTAATCATCTTCAACAAAGACACTCTCAGGCATGCTTGAGGCTTTGTGAGCATATATATATCTTAACAGAGCAAACTTTATTAGTATTAAACAGCATTTCCGAAAAGATTGAGAAGGAAAAGAACAATATTCCCAGGAGGCAGAGTTAAGAGAGGTCAGATAAGTTAAGCTTCAAATGTTTCTTTTAGCTTTTCCTGTAACTATTTCATTCGAAGAAAATCTTCTCCAGCAAGAAGAAGAAACTGTTTAAATTGGTTTCGATGACGTAAACGTATCAGACAAAAATGTCTGGCTTTTTAGACTGAGGTCACATGGTAAAAAATCCAATATGCATCGGATTCAGGAGCGCATATGGAAATGACCGGTGTCAGATTTGTTTAAATCTGAATCGAGCTGTTCAGAGTGTCCTGAAAATATCAGATACAGGTCACATGTTAAATTAGATTTGGATCGCTTCGGGCAGCAGACTGAACGTAGCCAATAATGAGCTCGATCAGAGGACTAAGTAGGAGATACAAGCACTTACAATATTGAAATAAATCATCATCTCACCTCATCAGACTCCAAGGCCATAGACGCCACCCGCTCTGAGTTGTCTACTAAATCCTGCAACTCGGACTGGCTGAGCTCTTGAAGCTTCTCCATTGATTTGCTAGGACAGCTAACAAACAACCACAATGTGAACTATTCAATTGTAAGATCAAAGATGATCTAGCATCAATTTCATTAAAACTCATTTACTTAAACCAAACATGACAACAGATTTATTTAAGGTCACCTCTCTTTTTTTTAAGCTTGAAATAGGACTGGCAAAGTAACGCATGTTGGGAAAAACAGACTTCTGTTAGCGATTGTAAATATATAAATAAGGTTATGTAAATATATATATATATATATATATACACTGCTCAAGGTGTATTTTCTCAGCCATAACTATATATATATATATATATGAGCAGTCAACGTGAACAGGACGTCAGCTTACTATATATGATCCAAAAGACGTCACATAGACGTGATATAAACGTCTATTTAAGGATACATGTTTGGTGGGAAGCATTATGCTAATGAAGCTGTAGCCGACAAAGACGTTGTTTTTAACGGTCTAAATTCTAAAATACTTACAAGGTACACGCAAATCAAAGACCTTTCTCCTTGGCGCTCATGGAAAAACATCAAAGGGCAGTGAAGAGAGTGACGTAGAGATGTGGACGGAAGCGGCAGGCTCCGTGGACTACAGCGTAAGCGTTTTCCGCGTCAAAAACTTTTCAAGCGAATTGTTTAGGTAATACAGCGTCTGACCAAAATGATTTGATGTGACTGACTCGAATCAGACTTGAGAAATTATTCCCGAAGACCGGAACATCCCAGCGGTTAGCATAGCGGCTAGGGGAGCAGCTGAGCAGGACGGGTTACTCTTCGAAACAAAACCGCGTCGGATGAGAAAACAACTCTAAAAGGCAAGGTCACGTGTTAAATATAACAGCATTTATTTCCAGTCGAAGAATTCTGTTCAAATACGAAGCAGATGACGGGATATAGTGGTATTCTTACAGGAAAGTTTCACTTCTCGTTGACAGATACTCCGGCCATCTTCGAGGAGACCATTCTTCCGGTTTGGAAGGAGAGGTGGAAACGTCCAAAGTCGATTTTAAAAACAAACCTTTGCGGATATAGCTTGCAAATATACCAAGTACGTGGTTTAAATTGTTAGTTGTTTAAAATCTAGATTATTAAATAAGTACCTTTCTGTTATGTGTATTTACATTAGAAATTCACCCTTCCCCGTATTTTCGATCACATGGTACGTTCTGACTTGCAGCTGACTGAAAGGGAAACCCCGATGTGACGGGAATATTCCATGTGACAGCAGCAGGGTCTGACATTAATGCTACATAGAATTTATCCAGTTAAATGTGTTTTTAGATTTACATTTAATATTTCAACTAATTGCTAGTTTTGTAGTATGCAAATGTAAAATGAAGCAATTTTACATCTATTTTTCCATTGTACGTGTACAAGATTTTTTGGAAGGAGTTTGAGTTTTATGTTAAGAAGTTATTTTAACATAAAGTTTCTCTCTTTGAAGTAATGTTTTTTACAGATAGTGAACATTTGGGGGGAAATTTATTCGTCCTGTTGGGAGAGTACCACATACACAAAAAGAAATGGTCCCAAAGTAAACATAATTTAACACACTTTATAAAAAAAACTTCGAGCAAATTATTATTTAGTTTAGATTTATTTTAGTTTAAAAAATGTTTTACATTATTTACTTATTCTTGTATGTGAATATTTTGGTATTTTAGCGGCTCTGGCTATTTGTACTGTAAGTAAAAAATATTTTATGTTGTCAAGTCAATAAAGTACACAAAAAAGGTTTGACTCCTTATTTTACATCACAGACATTAGCTTAATCCAAAAATGTTCCATTATAAAAAAATATTCACAACTCTATATATATTCACTATATTGCCGACTCCTCTGGCATATGTTTTATGCGGCGGATGCCCTTCCAGCTGCAACCCATCGCTGGGAAACATTCACACGCACTCATTCTCTATGGACAACCTAGTTCACCCCAATTGACTTGTGGGGTAAACAGGAGCACCCACACGATCACTGTGAGAACATGCAAACTCCACACATAAAATGCCAATTGACCCAGGCAAAGCTCGAACCAGGAACCTTTTTGTTGTGAGACGACCATGCTACTCACTGCACCACCTTGACACCCCAATTAAATCCAATGAAATCCAAATTTATGTAAAAGGCTTTTATCAAGACATAATGCATAACCTGAACACACATAAAATACTTTCATTTACAAGTTCATTAAAGGTGACATGTAAATGTGGGACAGCAACCAAAAAAAGCATCAGAGCACCGCAACCCCTTTTCTCCTCACCCCGACGATGGGTTGCCAGATTGACATGACGTTTCATTATTACAAACTGTTTATTTAGTTATAACTATTTCACGAGTTCGCAATTGCTTATAATGACCTATAGTATTTCACGCATGAGTAGAGAGCCAAAGAAGAAGCTTACTAATTGAGCTGTTTGATTGAGGAGTCTGGGACCAGGAAGCGGTGGCGAAGAGGTGAAAGGGGGATAGCTTGCAGGAACGTGATATTGATCGGTTGGTTGCAGCTTAATAACAATTGGTAGATATTGAGTAGGTGGGATTATATGATAAGTCGGTCAATTATCAGCCAAAGTTTCTCCTGAACTTGTGTTAATTACATTAACCTCATGTAAAAGGTTTCTTAAAGACTTCAATAGTACCATCTGGAACAATACAGTTTGTTTCAAGATTCGGAGGTTCAAGACCTCTCAGAGAAAACTGTGGACTGTTGATTTATGTCTCAGAGATTTGAAAAATTTGTCTCATCAACACATTAACTGTAAACACAAACACAAAGAACGTGTCGTACCATATGACAAATTTTTGTTAATACCTTTCAGTTCTATTAGTGCTTGAACTCAACATGACTTAATGCTTCTCAACACATAAGGACCGTTTCCTGATTACCTTTGGTTCAACTCTCACATACTGTACCTTTAACTTTATGCTCCATGTTTACGGTTTATATGCAGATAGGATTTAGAAACATGTGAGTCAAAAATATATTTTTAAGAAAAGCACATAAAAACGAAGAACAATGTAACAATGTAGAAAAAAAAATCATTTGCTCAAAGACTAGGGTATTCTAAGTCCTTTAAACGCAGATGAAGTTAAGAAACAATGGAGAATCAAAGTTGCAAAATTATAGAACAATAGCTGCCCAGAGACGGCGTTGTAAAAGCCCTGTTGGAAAAATGAGGAAACAAACTGTTAGTTTTGCTCTTAAATGCAGTGTGGGGGAAAAATAGCAATTTATTTTGCCTAAATTATATGTAACACACACCTCTCTCTCTCTCTCTCTCTCTCTCTCTCTCTCTCTCTCTCTCTCTCTCTATATATATATATATATATATATATATATATATATATATATATATATATATATATATTAATAGCTAGATTAGACTTACTTTCAAAAAATATTCTGGACACCAATGAGAGGATTCATCTGGGCAAGGAGGGAGGACCGGAGGCGTACTTGCAGCATATATATATACAACAAGACCAATCAGTGTACCCATCAGGCCAGCAAAACCAGAGATAAGACTGGTTTTTAACTACAAGGTTAAAACACACAAATGTCAGCGCAAAGAATGTTCAACAGTCTAGTGTCAGCGTCCTTACCAGTATTCTCCTGGGAGTTCTTTCGGATGCCATGCCAAATGAACCAGCAATCACAGACTGTTTGAGAGAGGGGCATTAGCGTTGCAGCTCAAACCATGTGTGATGCAATTATTTCAAAATTATAAAAGTAACCCTTTTTTAGGGCTGAAACAGCTCATCAGCAAACATCATTGAGTGCATTCAAAAAAATAATGTTTTCAAAGAAAGTAATATTGTAGTGTAAGGGATTAGTTTTTAACTGCAGTAGTAAGTAGTATGTGATATATTGTAGTTTGCAAGTAACTTGCACAACGCTGTATAGCAATGGGCTAAGCTAGCACAGCCTGCGTGCTAGCTCAGGAACAACACAAAAGTCTGTGTGAAATATGCTTCAGGCACCGGAGGTTCAATCAATAAAGCTAAAAACAGATTTGTAACGTTCATATAGTTCAGCTGTATTAAACTATTTCACAGTAACTGTATCATATTGGTTGCTGCATTTAACTACTAATTGAAATAATTTCATGTTGTGTTTAAAGTGAAAATCTATTTGTTTTATGCAATTTATATATCTACTTTAAATTCTAGTAAGAAACATGAGTAATTGACATAGCCAAAATGTGTTTATTTAATACAAAAATGTTTTTAGAACATGTTTAGTTAATCAGTGTATTCGGTTGTCATTAATAGTTATAATAATAGTTTTGTGACTTATATATTATTGTCATTATTAGTATTGCCATGTCAGTTGTTAAGCAACTGAAAACTCTTCTCTTCAAGGAACACTTGCAACTAAATTTATTTTCCTAATTTATACTCTTTCTGCTATGATTGATTGATCAGCTGATAGAACTTCTATTATGAGCGACCTGAATTAGACTTGTTTTTTTAATTATAACTGTGTAACGAATTGCAGATTGTTTCTCCCTACTGGCCAAATGCATGAATGTAAATGTTTATGCACAAAATGAAAAAGATGGGGGTCCCAATTAGTCATCTTATCAAAAAATAATTGCTGACTAATCGACTATGGGAATAATTGTTACTTACAGCTCTACTCTTTTTATTATTTTGGTAACATTAATGAGCAGACAGCATTCAATAAGCAGCTAAACAAGCTTACCACAAAACCCACGCAGAGGGGGCATATGAACAAATACTTCAGATCAATGCTGATGGTGTAAGTCAGAACAGCCAGGAGAACCTGGAACAGACCTAGTAATATTGCCATGACCTGCAAAAATGTTGAAATAAAAAACAAGTTTACCAACTCAACCTTGGTGACTCTCTCTTTCTCTCTGTTGTGTATTTAAAAAAAGTACTATTAAAAACTTTTTTTTCCCTCTTCTCTCTTTATTTTCTTCCTGCAATGGTTGATTGATCAGTTGATACAGCTTCTATTATGAGCAACCTGAGACTTTCACTGTCTAACAAATTGCATATTGTTTCTCCCCTTCTGTAAGTCGCTTTGGACAAAAGCGTCTGCCAAATGCATAAGCTTAAATGTAAGAAATTAACTCACGGCAACCACTTCAGGGTCATAAAACCTGAACAGACGATGAAACTTCGGAGGATCTGCATCCGGGGATTGAGTCTGACGGTTTGGCATCTTCAATTGTCAGCAAAAAGTTCTGAAACAATGAAGATTTCAAAGGTCAGATCAGCGCTGCAGCAGCTAAAAATGGAGAATTGGAGAATTAGAAACTGCACATTACAGTGCTACCGCTTTGGCTTTAACCTGGTTTGGCTTAACTCTTTATAGAGTTTGTTCGTCAAAACACTTAATAGACTTTGTTCGTCAATCCATCAATCCTTCACTGCCTTATGTTAAGTGCTTGTTGTGTTGCACTTTACTGTACTTATGTAGTTTGTATTGTACTTTGTTGTTTGCACTGACGGCTTCATTGTACCAAAGAAATTTCCTTCTGCACACACACTTCTAACCTAATGATAGATGACCTCCGGGATCTGATGTTGATCTTTTAATCCTTAAAATAGACACGCCCTTAGACCGCTGGTTACCTTGTCTTGTGCTTTCACCTCCCTCTCTTAACTTCACCAACAAACTTCCAGCTTTCGCTCTCTCTCGATGTGTAACAGGAAGTGACTGAGCTGCAGTTTTTCGGTCGGCCACTTGGGGCTGACTCCAGAAGTGAACTGGTTCTAATTCACTCCCATGTTAAAACTGGCCAACTTGAAATGAACTGGAAAAAAACATGTTTCACCCCTGGCTCCATTCGCTAGTTTTGACATTCATGAACACTTTGAGGGGGTGAATTAATAATAGTACGAATTAAAAACCATCAGCCAATCAGATGTCTTTGCTACACCTATATCCCGCCTCTCCGGACCCATTTTCGGTTACTGGGAAGTGACACACTTTCACGAAGGCGGTCTTTCACCTTTACCAGAAACCTATGGGTGACATCACGGACACTATGTCTATGTTTTACAGTCAGTTTAGATTCCTTTATAACAAAAAAAAAATAACGGTAGACCTTTCAAAGGCACTAGTTTATAACAAAAATAAATAAATGGCAGACCTTTAAAAGGGACATGTAATGCAAAAATCAACTTTTTGCAGGTTTTGAGCAATTTAGCGGTTCAGAATCACAAGATCCGAAAGTAAAAATAACATCCAAACTTCTAGATTTTGTGAGAACAACTCCACTGTGAAAAAACACTGCAGAACGGACCCACTCTGAAATATGATCTGATTCTCCATGGACCACTGGAACGCTTCAGGAATACAGATGCTGTGGACAAAAACATCTTTGAGAGGACAGGAAGTGGGCGGTAAAACAGAGAGAATGTGGCTTGAGAGAAGAGCAGCTCAGCTTGATACTATTCAGATTGCTCAACAACACCACAGAAGGAGAGGGTCCGGGTCAGAAGGGTTAAAACAAAAACAGTACACTGAATAAAATCCATTTTATTTTTTATTTCATTTATCATCAATTGTCCAAAACTCTTTTAAACAGATAGTGGCAGGGTCCAAACATGTCCACTTCCAACAGTTGTGTTTAAAAGCTGTTATCTAATATGTTAAACGTTTAAATGTGTACAGAGTAGAAGGTGTATGTAAATATAAGAACAATCGACTCACCTCGAATGCTGTTGCTGTCCTTTTAAACGCTCGAGAAAGAGACGCTTTTTATCAAATGAGCAAAAACAGGGATCCTGAAGAGAAAGGGGTGCGGACAGCCCCCTTTTCTTACCAAATGTTGGGTGGGTCTGACTTTGGTCAGAAAACTCGGATGAATTCCTTGGAATTATTTCGCAATACAGACGGAAAAGAAGCATCGGGTAGTACAGAATCAATCCAATTGTTGTTAGGCGGGATTTGGCGCCTTAATCGGGATTTGGCGCCCAAATAACGGATTTTTCGCCGTCGCGTTAATTATTGTCATATCCCGTTTTTCGTGAAACTGAGCGATGGCTTTATCGGTGTCGAGGGACTTGTCGGTCAACACTGGTCCGAGCTATGTGGAGGAGAAGCTGGAGGACAAACAGAAAGCCTTACGGGAAAGCATCGAGAAAGGGGAGCCCAAAGTATTTGGGGTGAGTCCACTTCGAAGCTCCGAGCAGATTCCTTCAGGAAGTTCTTTTGCTGAGATAATTTACTTACATTTCAAGCATTCATAGATAGTAGGTATAAAGTTGTGTATTTGTCTGCGTTTTTGTTAACCACACAGTCGAGTTCAAAATAACCCAACAAATAGCATGGGTTAATAGCACCTTACCAACCATTGGTTATTTTAACCCAATGCATTTGGGTTACGTTTTTATTCAACATAATTGTATTGTTATTTTAGATGAAAGTCAGTACTCAATTAATCGGATTAAAATAACCCAACTAGTAAAACAATGTGTGATTTTTTTTAGTAAAACCATTTTCAACATATATTTTATTAGAGTAATTACAATGTTTCAGTCTTTGTTTAATTAAAATGTATATTTATACCTCAAAACACAACAAATGTAATGTACTGTAAACCTGGATAAATTGAACTTACTCAAAAAACATGATGTAAGTTCCATCATATTTTTTTGCGTAGTGAAGGTTTTCATTTTATGTATGCATAAATATAGTTTTTTTTGTACTTAAAATCATTGAATGACTGACAAAATTGTTTAATTGTACACCACTTCATTTAATAAATAATAAATAGTTATAGCAACAATCTAAACTATTATGGTAAATCAACGTTTTATTCACCACTTCTAGTGGGGAGCTGCCGAAACGCAGTGATCTGGGTCCAACTTTTTAATAAATGAAAATTGTAGCAAAGACATAGCTTGCAGAGCTAGAGATTCTGAAAGAAGTTGCGAAACCAAATTTTAATTTTTCTTATTAGTCTTATATTCTCCAATTAAACCTGCTTTCACATCAAGGTCAACCAATGCAACTAATATGACTTTCATTTACCCACGAGAGACCTTTCTACAGAAGAGGATTAGGGTCACTGTAGAAAATAAAATTGAAGTTCTGACTTTTATCTCAGAATTCTGACTTTAATCTCAGAATTTTTACTTTAATCCCAGAATTCTGACTTTTTTTTTTGTTGAGAAATATGAGATATATTTTTGAGAATAAAGTCAGAATCATGAGAAAAAGAGTCAGAATTCTGAGATTAAAGGTAGTCTTTCGTACTTTCAGCACAGTTCGCTCTCATCAACAATGGTCAAACATCAGAAACAGATTTCATAACACTACATTAACTATTTACATCGATAATTCACAATAAAGAGCTTTTTAACAAGAACTTGAGGATTTTATAATTGTAAGTGTACAATTATAAAAAATAAAAAAGTTCTAACTACTCAAAAATGTTAATATAAGCTTATTGTAATTGTTAATAGAAAACGAATGTATTAATTAGTTACAACATTAGGGTTTACAATGTTAGGAAAAACCACACTTAGGACGGGTTTTCTTTACAAAACGTTTTATTCATTCAAAATGTAAAACATGATGTGCTTGCATATTCACAGTAGAAAACAGCTACAATATATGAAACAATTATTGTACCTCAACAGAAAAGAGAATATTCATAAACTGATTAAACATGGATTTTGACATGCCTCTCTCTTTCGTCCTCAGGTCTGTCAGATCGTTCTGGGACTGCTGATCATCTCCTACTCCATACCGCTGCTCTTTTCTGACACCACCATGATCATTAGGATCGGCGTACCCTGGTGGAGCGCTGTTATGGTAATTTAAAACCTTTGGAACGGTTGTATTAATCAAACAAAGTTAACCTACAAATGTATTTTTATGCAGTTCATAATTTCAGGTGCAGCTGCGATCACATTGGACAACAAAACCACCTTGAAAGCTGTGAGTTTAAAATATAAAAGTTAAGAAATAGTTTCGTGGAGAGTATTGAGAATTGGTGTACCTATGTGAGATGTTGTGAGTCCTTTAGAAAGAAAAATGAATCTATTGTTCTCTGTAGGTTTCAGTGTGCTTGGTTGTTTCCGGAGTGGCTATAATCATCTCCGCTATCGCTCTGATCTTGTACTACGCAGACATCGCTTCAAATCTAGCAACTGAGTGCCTTGAAAGCTCAGTGTACACATGTGACCACCGACATTATGCCACTGTATGTAACTCACACATCAGTCATCATATATTACTTAGAATTAGGGAGAAATATTTAACTGTCTTTTTCTTTTCCAAATCAGCATTTCAGCAGAGGAGTAAAGATAACGATTTCTGTTGTGAGTCTGGCTCAGACAGCTATCTCTTCTGCTTTTACCATCGTGCTGTTTTATCAGCGGAGGAACTTTACAGGTTATACGGTAAGAGGACATTTTGATTCTCAACTTAAAGTTGGTGTATGTTTTCACATTCAAAACCCCAAAATAAAAGTCACTCCTAGACTATTGGCGGATTGTCCCTTTGTTGGCTAATAGTTCCTCTTTTTATCTACTGCTATGACATTTTTTAATGGCATCCTGCACTTCTAAACTCACATTGAGAATAAAATCAAAGTTTTGAAAGGGTTTATAGGGTGCCCACGAGGTGCAAAAACACATAACGTGAAACACTTTTACTGGTATAAAAAATATTTACACTTTAGAACACACATTTACATGTTTCAAAAAACTTATAAATTCCTAAAAAACAATTTTTTTTTTTACAAATTAAAAAATACATTTCAGAAACCAGAAAGAGAAGGTACCGTTAGAAAACCGGCAACATGACAGTGATTGGACGAGACTTCTGTCAATCAAAGTACTGACTGCTGTTATGAGCGCTCGTCATGATTGACAGGAGTCTCATCCAATCACTGCCAAGGTGTCTAAACGGTACCTACCCTTTCTGGTTTCTGAAATGTAAAAAAAATTGTAACTTGTTAAAGTGTTTCCCGTTATGTAAATGTGTTTTGCACCTCTAGGTCACCGTAGTTTTATTTTCTGTGTTGAAATATTAAAATGCAACACAAACTTTTTTTGCAGAGTGTAAGAGATTAATATCCATGATGTGAAGCAAGGACTCTTCCTCTGTACCTCCTTCATCGTAATTTCACTCTGGTCCTAAATCAGCTGTCACTGAACGGCGCGAGGTCGTCCGGTACAGGGTCTGAGAGTAACATCTAAGCTTTCTAACCTGTGTAATGCATATATTGGGCTTAAATTGTTTGCACTGGCAATGTTGTCAAGTTAAACTAAATGTGAATTGTATATTTTATATAGCACCATTATATATTATTAAAATATATATTTCCAGTTTAGATTTATGTGGTTTTTGTGAGAATTTTTTTCATGGTTTCTGTGGGGTCTTAGATTTTACATCTTAAATTCACTGTTTTAGGTCTTAAATAATTTTTCATAGGTCTTATTTTTCCGATGTCCACGTAAAGCTCATCTGATATGTGTTTTTGTTGTTTTTGGGGTTACCAGAGATCGAGAAAATGCTCCTAAATGCTAAACAATTATGTAAAAATGATGGTTAGGGATGCTATATTTTGAGAAAATGTGCATAAATGCTCACAAACGAAAAGTCATGATTGACTCAGGGTTGCCAGAGTTTGAGAAAACTTTTGTAAATCCTGAAAAGCATAGAAAGACATTTAGCGGTGTCATAGTTTGAGAAAAGGTTTACATAGACTCAAATTTTGAAGCAAACTTGTTATTAGTATTACTCAAAAAGTTTTGTATATGTTTTTGATGTTATAATATAGGTCTTAAAAGTCTTAAATTTGACCTTATGAAGTCTGCTGAAACCCTGTTTTTTAAGCTTAAGCTCATTCATTAACTCTCCTCAAGATATTAAGAAGTGCTCTGGGATGTAAGCTGTTCCCCAATATGACCTTTAAATATAAACTGTACAAAATACAAAAACTGGGAAAGCCTGTCTGTAAAAATTTGTTTTCACAAGTTAAAAAAAATGTCCATAAATGCATTGGTTCGCAGTTTCTATCAATAATATTAGCTTAGAAAATATCAACTTAATAGTTAAGTGACATTTTCTCCATTTCTTCCAAAACAAAATTAAATTTCTGTCAAAAAAAGCATTGCATTTGGGATACACCTTTCCAATTTTTCTTGTGTATGACATTTTTACCATGTAAAATAAAAAAGTGTCAAAGAAAATGTATTTGTTTTTTGTTCGCATAAATAATTAATACGTTTTAAGGACAGCAAGTAGACCGTGCTGACTTGGCAAAACAAAAATGTAAAATAATAAATACTGCTCCGTGGTCTTTGAGTACACTAGTTGTCAATATCCGTGATTTTTTTATTTAGCTATTTGATTAGAGTAAACAAATACAACTTAAAATACTACATAAATGTTACCCCTGGTCAAGATCGCTTTAACATCTTCACCAAATAAACAACTTGCGTCATGTTCATTTGGAATCAATTAGAGACGCGTTCACAGCCAAAATAATACTGCATGGTGACCAGCAGGCGGCGTGTTCCTCTTTCCAAGCCTCTCCAGGGAGAAACAAGGAAGCGGGCGTTTCTCGAGGATAATGGACATCTTCTCAGTGCTGCTTTAAGTTGTTTGGCGTGGCCTATTTTAAAATATAAATGTAAATATAACGATGTACTAACAGTTGCAACTGATTTCAGCGACTTTTTCCATGTCGTCCGCTCAATAACACGCTGGAAACGCACGAAAATCACTTTAAAAATGGGTCGCTTTTTCCGTGAAGCCACGCTCGCACTCTTGATGAGTTTTCTTCCGATAGCTCCGAGTCTCTCTGAGGAGCGGGAGAAGCAGTCCCCGGGGCTCCTGGACACCGCGCGGTCCATCATCTCCCGTGTGACGGAGGAAGCTCACGGGTTCCTGACTTCCTCTCTCGGGAAGCGGAGACTCGACCTGGCTCTCGAGGTGAGCGCACGCTGCTCTTAAAGCGCTTAAAGAGAAGAAACTTGTGTAACATTCTCATCCAGCTTCTGTTCCACTCAGACTGTGGGTGCGTGAGTGTGTATGCAACATATTCATAAGTCTGAGCAGTTTAAGCAATGGTTTTGACTCGACAGTATTTTTTGCCTTCCCAAAAAGGGCTTAATGAACTTATTTTTAATAGACTCAACACTTTACTCTGACACAGCTTGACACAACAAATGATTGAGCATACTTTTCTAATCTAGTCAATAACGCAGAATGTGATCTAAGTTAATATATTAACTACATATTCACTAAAAATCGAGCTTTTGAAAAATGACTGAATTACGCTTTTAGAAAAAAAAACTAGTCAACACAAGTTGTGCAGGGTCTTAAAAGTTCTCAAATTCAAAAGCACAAATTGTAGTTCTTAAATTCACCGTTATAGGCCTAAAATAGTTTTCCCAGATCGTATTTTTATGATGTCCATGTAAAGCTCGACTGGTGTTTTTGTTGTTGACAGAGATTGAGAAAACGTAAATAAATACGCAAAATCATAAAAGTGCTTGTTTGGGTTGCCAGATTAAGAAAATGCTCCTACGTGTAAAAAAAGATGCTTTGCAAAAGGCATGGTTTAAAAAAACTGAGTTTAAGAGAAAACCTCTATGATGGTTAGGGTTTCAGACAATGCATTTAAAGCATAGTGTTTATTGTGCAAACAGTTATGTATCATTTTTATAGTGACAAAGCAAAACAAAGTTCCAGTAAGCTTGTGCTCCAACTTCTCCAATCTGTTGGTTGTAGTTGCGTCATGAGATGCCATTTCCCAGGTTTCCTAAGAGCAATTTTTTTCAAACCATCGATTGCGAATCAAATATTAATGCAGAGTTAGGAACTGATGTATGCCTACGAGGCAGGATCAAGAAAAGCGACCCGAATTGTGTGCATAACTACTTACAAACCAAGCATGGCAAAAACAATGCAAAGGGATTTCAGATGGAGAAAAAACTATACAGTGTAGTTGAAAATAATTAATAGAGTATTGTCATTCCAGTAATGCATTCTAAAAAGGGATTGAATGTGTTTCGATTAAATCTTAGGATCCTCCCAACCCTCTCGTATTTATGACCCCTCATGGGGACACTTAAGCTATCCCCCACCTATGCACACCTAGCAGAATCTGATTGGATTGATGACAAAACATTTGCATAGGTTATCATAGCAGCACAATCTGGTTTTAAGGTGAGAGGGAGGAAGGACACAAGGTTGGCTTGGAGAATGGCTTTTCAAGAAACTCTCATTTGTTTTGACTTCTAAAAGCTTTACAGACATTTCCCAACCGAATAATTGTATACCAACAAAAATAGAAAGCTTTGAAACAATATGTGCAAATATAATGGTTTTTACTGTCGTGTATATCATGGTTCACAGTTTCTACAAAGCAGTCTGAAGTTGCTCTTAGATGCAGTGGCTACCGCTCTCAATGTTATCCTCCAGTATACTACAGAAGTCTTGGGATCCACAGGGATTAATGGTAAGTCTTCTAAAAAATGTTGACATGAATGTTTAATCTGACAAATACCTTCCTTCACATATTTATGTTTGTCTAGCCAAGCTACCTTTCCAAAAGGTGACACCAGAAGGGGTGTTTTTTGTCGCTCAGTGGGCCCTCCTGGCTCTTCTGGCCTACTGGGTGATGTCCATCATCCTGCGTCTGGTTGTGGGAGTTGTGAGACAGGCTCTGTGGCTGTTCAAAGTCACCTTTGCTGTTGGAACATTCGCACTGATTCTTAGCGACGCCGGAGCCTCGGCAGAAACCACAGCCTTGAGATTAGCAGGGCTAGCATGCGTTTGTGTGCTGTTAGGAGTTGGCACAATGTCTACCAAGCCCAACGCACAACTGGAGAAGAAAATCAAGATGCTGGAGAGAAGATTGCAAGAGATGGAGAAGAGCAAGCTGGAGTAGCTAACCATGGATGCCAGGATGTTACTATTTTTGCTACTTGCATCAAGCAAGATTATGACTTGGTTGTTATAAAACATGGTGCTGATCAATTGTGTCTTCAGCTTATTTATTTTATCCTTAAAATATCATTTTATCATTATTATTTGTCCCCAAAAGTAAAATTGTGGTTATATGGGGAAAAGGAATCCATTCTGTACCCCAAAAGCATTCACAACATTGCTCTAGCAGATGTGTCTGCAGTTATATATATATATATATATATATATATATATATATATATATATAAAAATTAACATTATTTTTAACACAACCGTAATTTATATCCACGTCCAAAAAAAAGTGTTAAACATATGGGTTTATTATTTGTTTAAATTGAGACAAAACAATGTGCCCAATGTGTATTTCTCTTTCTAAACTAAGTGAAGTGAAATAAATCTGAGAAGTAAATGGTTTATAAAATCCTTGACATCACAAAACCTAAATGATTACCACAATAAAGGCATTCTATTATATTATTAAATATTGCAAACAGGAAATGACATTTTCTTTCACCTTCGTGCAAACAATTTGCAAACAATTGGCAAGGGGAAAGAAGATAATACAGCTAACGAAGACAACAAAAACAAAAAACAGATACAGTAATAAATTGTAGGCAGTATTTGTTGCTGAAATTAAGGATATGTTCAAACTACAGCCCAAAGTGATTCAAATCCATTTTTTAACCATATGTGACCTGTATCTGATATTTTTAGGTCACTCTAAACAGCTCAGTTTTTTTTAATATCTGACAAAGATGAATTTCATATGAGCTCCTGAATCCGATTTTGTAATGGGACCACAGTCTGAACAGCCAGGTCACATTATTTGACTTTTACATCATCGAGTCCATCTTAAACACAGTTTCTTACATATACGAGCCACTGGAGAAGAGGTTCTTGTACTGAAACAGTTACTGGAAGAACCCAAACAAGCATTTGACGCAGTTATCTTTTAATCCTGCTTCCGGGAGCATACCGTAATATGTGCTCCTAGCTGTCTCAATCTTTTCTTAATATTGTTTAATACTAAAAAAATTGGCTTTGATTAGAAATGTATACTCACAAAGCCTCAAATGTGCCCAAGAGCAGGCGGTTCAGTGTTAACGTCTGTTAGCAGTGCATTCTGGGAGACGTAGTTTCCTCTTTTGAGCATGCGTTTCCTATTGCAACCGCATAAGACTGAAAGCAGACGCATGTTATTTGACATTAACGCACGCACACAAAAACAAATTTCACCAAAACATTCAAATTAGGCATTAACAGCTGCAGTCTAAACGTAGACTAAGGTTATGATCAGACAACTGGTCTTAATCCTCAATTGTATTTTTTTTTTATTGAAATTTGATATTTTTTGGGTGCTTTTTCACATTACACACAACATGTGACTTGTATTCATCCTGTGTATGAACACAATCCAGCTCGCTGTGAGGTGCGCATATGCAGATAGTGGATCTGATCAAAATGAAAGTAAATATGGACGAGAATGTGATTTGAGGATTTATTTAGGTTAATTTCTGACTGGAGTCATCATCGTTTCATCCAAATCATACCAAGAAAAAATATTAGCTGTATTACTTCCCGTCCCTTTAACCGACTCCGTTGTTAGTTATCACTGATGAGAAACTTCCCATCTCTGCACATAAATGTGATGTCTACCATGCAACCTTGTAAAGTCGGATAAATGTGACCTGCTGTTCAGACTGAGGTCGCATTACAAAACCAGATTCAGGAGCTCATATGTAATCGATCTGGGTCAGTTTTGGAAAAAATCTGACTTGATTTGTTCAGAAAAAACAGATACAGGTCACCTGAGAATAAAAAAAAATAGATTAGATCACTTTGGACTGCAGTCTGAACAGCAGTATTTACTTCAGGACTGTTATAATTCAAACTACTTTCAAGTCTGATGTACATGTTCAGTTGCTATACAAATGCATGATGTTAAGGTTTACTTACGAGTATATCATTGTTTGGAGTAAATAAAGAATATATAAATATATTAATGAATAAATACCAGCATGCCTTTGGCAGTTTAGAAAACTACCAGAATCACAATGTTAGTGTCTTCTTGCAAATAACAACTAGTTACGCATTAGTAAAACTGACATGTTTACATTCGACAGTTTCAATATCTTGTTAAATTCATAATACATGTTTCACGTGGGCCAGTCAAAGTTAATCCAAGGAAACCTGAATGATTCCAAGCTAGAGAGAAGTCTACAATGGGGAACACATGCACTTTTTCAGCTAAATCCTAAATTTAAGGCGTTTTATTTGGAGGCACCTTTCAGGATTCCCAAGCACACTGAACATCCAACACAGAGTTTAAATGATCAGACCGAGCTACACACAATCAATCTCCCTGCAAACACGTCTGCCTGCAGGGAAACCTTTTAAAGAAGCAAGCGAGGACTTCTTCGAGACAGAAATCTGAAGCTTATTCAATGGAACAAGAGTAGCGGAACTGAAGGCTCACCCACTCATTTATTTCATCGGAGGACAGTGAGACTTGAGCCACAAGGAAGATCCGAGTCTTGCTTCGAGAACAGAACTTGCTTCTAATGAGGCTAATAAGAACATTTACGTTCCAGTAACACACACTGACGACACACTAAAATATTCTATTCCATCCTAAACCCTCGTGGGTGATTGTGTAACAGCTAAAGTCTTCCGTTCCAAAGTTGCCTGCATGAAAAGAGAAGGAACGGAAGAAGCCAAAAAATGTCGTTCTATGATATGTTCGCTACGCACACATGTCAGCACCGCAAGTAAAACCTTTTTAAAAAACAGAGGTAGTATCGGTGAGTTTTTCGAGTGTGAAAAAAAAATCACCATCTTTTTCTAGCTAATAAAGAATATAAAGTTCTTTGGATTTGGAGAGTAAAACGTTCTGTAAAGGTAAAAAGTAGTTCTGAAAATGTGACAGTCAAAGGAACACTCCACTTTTTTAAGAGTTCTTAAAATCTCCCTGAGATATTAGGTCATTTTTAAGATATTGTATTGGCTTCCAAGATCTTTAATATATAGTAACATTTTTGAGTGGATAAAAGAATAGTTTTTTTTGAAGAGGGAGTTCAGGGAGAAGGGTCGATATTGCCTGCACCAATAACCAGACTTAGCTTAGCATAGATCATTGTATGGGATTAGACCGGAACCATTTACAGAGTAGCGCTGTGCACCAACCTCTATACTATCATTAAAGTCTATTTTTATTCTAGAATGCGAGCACAGTTCCAAACATTTCTAATCACATTCTGAAAAATGAAAAATAGCCACGGTCCTATAGAAGCAACAAGCTTTACAGCAAAACTATCAAAAATATTGAAACTGCTATCGACTGATATGATGAAACTAATTATCTCGAGGGGCGTTGGAGATTTAGCCTCACTCAGAAAAAAAGTGTGAGTGTTCCTTTAATGTGTAAGGCTTATTAAATCTACACCCGTAGCTGATTATAAATATCTTTTTCATCGACACTGACTAAAGAACACTGACGGATTGGATCGAGGTGGTCAAATATCCTTCCAGGAGCAGCATTTTTACAGATCTAAAACAATAGAAGAGTGTGTTTCTTTGTCCCTTACACCAAGGTCTCCGAGGCACTACAGGAAGTTATTGCCTGAAGACTTTCCTTTGTTGATGTCGAACTGGATGCTGGAGTCAGCAGAGTTGAGGATGTCCATGGAAGCACCAGACATAGAGGGCTGATGAGACTAGAGATAGACGGAAAGAGTGCTTAGAAATAGCAAAACGGTAATTGAGTTATTAACAAGTCATTGTGTATGTCATCAGTCAATGACTGGCACTATACAGTATATGACATATATGTTTCTGATATAAATTATTAAGAAAGAAAAGAACAAAATCCCAATCTTTTTCCCAATCCCAAACCCTTTCACTTCTCCATATACCCCCAACAGGCATTAAGTGACAGTTTCAGATGATAAACCTAGTGCAGATATTTCTAAAATGTTGTTTGTGTAAGCTTCCAAAGCCATACTGGCAAATCTCAGAAGCAGTCAAACTAAATATTTAATTATATTTCATTTTTGTGGGCTTGTGTTCTTCATTTAATTGACGCAAACATTTATGATGAAAATCAAAAATCCTTCCGTCTTAATTTTTCTAAACACCAAAAAAATTCAAATACCGACATCGTAGCACCTGCCTCAGTCAGCGAGGCTCCCAGGGGCCTCACAGAGGGAACTCCTAATTACTCTACCTGATCCTCACAAGGACTATATAAAAACTTGATTGATTGATTGATCATACATTGATGAAGAAAGGGATTGGAAGGAGGTACGCTGTAGAGTGGCGTTACCTCAGGCTGAGGGGTAAGAAGAGGAACAGTCGGAGGACCCGTGTCGCTGCTCATCACTGGCGTGTAGTTCTGAACACAAACATTAATCAGCACTGACATATTTATCATTTAATATAATTTATTCTGGAAACAATAAAGGATGAATGACTATTCTGTACGTTGAACATGCTCATTTTACTTTGTGGGTTCTATTTTAGGGCCAACCATAGTCACCTTTTAATGTTTTTTTTTAATTTACAGTTAAACTCCAATTATATTCCAATACATGATTATTCTCTTTCTCCCCAAGTATTCGTCAATTGATTAGTTGTACCATATGATTATGTTATGTATAATAAATAAATACTTAATAAAAAAAAAAATCGAGGCAGCAAGATTTGAATAGTTACACGTATAGCCAAATTAAACATTGCAACTTTTTACAGAATATTTTTTCTTACACCCCTAGTAAATTGCATATAATATTTACATTTGCAAACAAATGACAAAGCTTATATGGAAAAGCGTCTGGACTTACCATCGGTACAGAGGGGCTATATTGAGTAGGTGGAGGGTTCCATGGAGGTGGCTGAGAGGGGGGAGCTCCCGGTCCCAAAGAAGGATAGACAGGGTTTGTAGGTACATTGCCAGGATTATAGACCTAAAGTTGTGAGAGAAAAAACTGAGAAATTAGGAAAACTACTTTAAGTGAATAAACCGAGCAACACTGATGGATTTGTAAGAAATAATAATATTAATAATTTAGTCAAATGCAATCTTAGCATTGTAGATAACAATAAACGAAAAAAAGTCTTTCTTTACAGTTCATATAGCGTTGCTTAAAACCACTAATTAAAAATCCAGTTGTTTTCTCAAGATACATTATGAAGAAGTTCTTGTAAATATTAATATATTACCATTGAGTATATAGTTTTTGCAAAATGCCTAAAGGGAATATCCCCCCATCCCACATGACAAGACAAGTGAGGAACAAGTGGAGTTAGTTACGGCAAACTAAAGCAGTCTTTGAGATGACGTTTGGCTCGAGAGATGCTAACCAGAATGGCTCTTTACAGCCCTCTACTGCTCTACCAAGTCTGTCTTCTTAGGGATTTAAATGTTTTTTTAAACAATAAAATTGAGACGCAGTTAGATCAGGAACGATCATTTAGTCAGTTATAATCTTCTTTGTCGAATTGTTCCAATGATGAAATGTTTCCTGTGTACTTCAATATAATAAATAACATATTCAAGTAAATGTTTACATCTATACTTTCAATCAATTTGCTTTTCAATCAATTGTAAATTTAACACTAGAATTATAATTTTGTTGTTAGAGTAATAGCATTACAATTTGCAAGCATTATTTGAACAAAAAGTAAGATAAAACACTCGTGAGTTTCTATGAGTGCTTTCTGGTGGCCAATTCTGAGATTGCAGACATTACATCAGTCCTTCTGCAGCCACCTTAAAGAAATCTCATGCTTTCCCTCGCTGTGTAATAGGAAGTGATTGAACTGTCGTTTCCTGAACTTCTAAATGAGCAGGTTCTCACTCACTTCAACGTTAAAACATGTTTCCACTCCTGATTCCATTAGGTTGTTGATTCAGATCGCTAGTTTTGAACTTCATGAACACTCGGAGGGGGTAAATTATTGTTACATTTGTTTGTTTAAGATATATTAAGCCTTAAAGTTATGCATAATTAAGGGTGTTGTGTCTCGAGTGGCAGATGATTGAGAGTTCTACAGATCTCAGTCTCATTTGACGTGATCCTCTGGTATCGTTCATTCCAGGTCCTTTCATCTGAAAATCATCGGTGAATACCGTTAAATGGCGCACTTTCATGAAGGCAATGACAATGTTTTATACACTCAATGGGCTGCACCAGCCTGGTAGCCTCAAAGCCAAATCTGATGGACTTAAAACACAATTACAAGGGTTTTGACAACGTAAAGGGAGTTGATTTTAACTACTGAAATTTTTGATTTCACTTTGTTACAGACATTATTTTAAATTATCCTTTTAATTAAAGGTAAAAAGTAAAAGTTAAGATTTATCCAGCCGTACATGTATAACCAGTAAAAATATTAACACATATAATATGTTCTGTATTCTTATGTATTTTTAAAAATCTGTGAGAATACACAAAAATAGTTGCGCCATACCGCTGGCCCAGATGGGTTGTACTGGGGGGGAACAGGATTCCAGTGAGGGGGTTGAGCAGGAAGAACACCAGGTAGAGGCTCAGGGGGGTAGACTGGGTTCGGAGGCACATATCCAGGTTGAAAGCCCTTAAAAACAACATGCAGAGAAATAACTTTAATTTTAGGCTTTATCATCATCACCATTTAGGATGCGCTTTAAAAACAATGTTGACCAATGTGAATTTTAGTAAAAATCCACCAATTTAATTTAAAAGGATGCATCATTAAACTCACAGGAAGCACTGTAAACCACACTATAACATGCAAAACAGTCAGTTTTGACCTGCCATTAGACAAGCTTACATCAAGATTTTACACATAAATACGATTCAAACCAATGTGATGCGAGGGCACACATATGGTCGGTTCTGCTTTTCCTCAAAAAGTTGCCTCTCTTAATCACATATTCAAAATGCTATTGGGACAGAAAAGAGCAGCTGGGTGGCACTCGATACACACTCTTACATCAACCTTACAATGCGGAAACAGTGCAGAAGAAAACAAGAAAAATCGAAGAAGAAATCGCAGAAGAAAATGAACACTCAGAAGCGTTGATGTTTGACCATCAAGAGTTGTTCGTCAAAGCCTACAAAGTTAAAAGTGTGTCTGTTGTTCCCTGAAACCCATCTAAGAGCAAGGAGCATCACTGCAACAACATTTAAAAAGCAGAGGCGTGAAGCTGGTGAAAAAGCCCCCTGCAGAGAAGACATTCAAGCGAGCAAGCAAGTTCAGTCTGTCTAGGTGTGACGAACCTTTTGTGCAGATGTTTTATATTATTTTTTTCCTTGGAGTGTTAAGTAACAAAAAATGTTTTAAATGAAGAGGGAGGTTATGCATGTTTTTAGCATTAGCCATAGAGATAGGCACTAGAACGAGTCAGGAATAATCTCTTTATCGCCAATTTAGACTGTTCTCTTAGTTTCTGTGCATTTGCATACATGTAAACAAGAATAGCTTGAATTCCAGCATCAGGTTATACCGGTCTGTACTGGTCTATCAGCTAAACAAACAAAACATTACAAAGGTTCTTAGATTGAGTGGTTTTTCAATCAGCTGGAAAAAAGTGTAAACAAACTCACAGCGTTGGGAGGAGTGGCAGGCTGTCCGCTCCAGTCTGGAGGAGGATGATTCATCGGACCTTGATCTGGATTAGCTGGATAACCAGCCACATACCCCTTAGGACAGAAACACGTTCAGATTACTTCCAATGTACAGAGGCTGTAGATGTGAAATTGTCCTAGGTTTTCCAGTTGTACCTGAGCACCGGGCACTCCAGTATCAGTCATAGGGACGCTGCATGGACTAGACAATGGGATTTGAGCTGGGTTTGAGTAGGATTGTTTTTTCCGGCACCCTTTACATATTCTCTTTCTGCAGCAAAAGCAGATTCCACCCGGAATTCCAAGAGTAAGCAGCGCGATGAGCCCCAAATTTGAAGAATAGGCGTGATGATCTAAATTCAGGTTTAAAAAGAGTAGAAAAAAGCAGAAATTTAGTATGTGAAAAAATACTGAGGGTTTCTACAAGTTTCATAAGGTCAAATTTAAGACCTCAAAAATTAAAAAAACACATACACATCTATTTTTTGCATAAAAACAGTATGATTTACAATCGTTTTCTCAAACGCTTGTAAACTTTTATGATTTTGAGTGTATATGAGCCTTTTCTCAAACTATGACAACAATAACCATTATTTTTTTATGTACCATTTAGCCTTTTTCTCAATCTCTGGCAACCGCAAACAACAACAAAAAAAACACACATCAAATAAGCTTCAGATGGACATCAGAAAAATTATTTAAGACCTAAAACCGTGACTTTATGACTTTTTAAGACCCTCCAGAAACCCTGAGTGATCTTCAAATACAGTCTGTTAAAAAATAATGTGCTTATTATCGCCTCATTATTAAAGTAGCATCACATGATTTTTTAAGATACACTGTTAATTTTCCCAGATTAAATATTCGACACTCGCTTGAAGTCACAAAACAAAAAATATGATGAGCAGGATACTTGAAAAATGTGACTGTGCATGCGTCTTCAGCCAAAAACTGTAAGGTGATCGGTGGCTGTGATTATTTTAAAATTATTATATATTTTTCAAATTAACAAAAGACATTGCAGAGAGGGCATCGAATGCATCATGTCACGTGAACACGTGCCAGCCACAAGCGCTGCTCTGAAGGAGTTGAGAAGAAGTACACACTGTCCCAAAATTTATATCATATAAAGAGAAGTCATTTGAAAAAAAATCTTATTTTACATATTTTTGTGGAAAAGCTTTGAAAATTCTCTTACCTCAGTAGCACTCTGCAGAAAAATGTACTACCCTTTTGTTATGTTAGCAGACAAAGGGTGCGTTTAAACTGTAAAAATGTGTTGGATAAAGATTTTTTTTCTCCATTTAGTTTTTGTTGTGGAAAAAGAAAGGAGAAATCCAAAATGTTGACTATTTAATTGTCAAAGTTAAATAATTTAAATATAGAAGGCAATTATAATTAGTCCTGTCGATCAACTAAACTTTTCTTTTTACAAATGAAACTATTTAAATGTTTGCACAATCAGATATTTAGAGATGAAATGCAAATGGAAGGAGGAAAAACACATGAAATCAATGTTTAGTTCTAATAAAAACTGTATAGAAATTATTATTATATATAATATATATATATAATTAAAATATTTTAAAACATGGGAATTTCATAGAATTCTTTATAATATTGAAAATAACAAAACCGGAGACCATGCTTTTTATCATGCGTATATCAGATATAATTGAGTGTTACCTGCAAACAGGTGGAACAAAACCCCATTTTTAGACATGACATAGCCTAGCATAAGATTGACAGTTTAAAGCTGCATCGGACCAAATTTAGATCCCTGAAGGACATCAGATTCTAGATGCACAGAGGAAGAGGGATGGTCAATTTATTTTGTTTTTTAAGAGAACAAAAAAAAGATTTTCTTACCCACTAGGATCATGGTATTGTTTGAAGCAAATCTCCCTTGATGGTCCGTGAGCACGTATCTTCCAATGTCTGACACATTGACGTTGAGAATCTGGATTGCATCACTGCTCACTTTCAGCCGGCTGATGTAATCCAGGTGGCTCTTCCCTACAGGAACCCCGTTCTCCACCAGGACGATCGTCGAATAGTTACCGTAGAAGCGAAGGGTGGCGTCCATCTGCTTGACTCCTGCTAGAGGTATGGTCAGAGTTTCCCCAGCGACACGGTCAATGATTTCTCTGTTGGCTATAGGAGAGTGAAGGAGAGGAAACGCAGAGAAATCAAGAGGAAGTGTGGCTCTTTGAGACAAGAGTGTTAAATCAGTACTCACTTTCAACAGTCACAGTGTATCTGGAGATGGTTGAGCCGAAGTGATTGCGCAGGATGTATGTCCCGACATCGTCAAACGTAACTGGTTTGAGTTTGAACGTCCAGCCATCATTGACGCTGCTCACAGTGCCTTTGATGGGTTTACTGGGCCAGATCGACAGGACTTTCTGTTCCCAGATGACGTATTGGTCAGATTCATCAGATGTAATAAACTCAAGCTTCTCAGTCCTTTCGGGGAGACTCAGGGTCAGCGTGTTGCCATGAATTAGACGTTTATGATAGAGCCCCCCTGCATCAGCTGGGACAAGAAGAGACTTAGATCACAGTTAGGCTATGCTAACTTGCCACTATTTAGATCAACAAAACTACAAAATATCTTGTGAGTGTTTAAATGTTTTACATTAACTAGATACTTAATTTTAAGTGCACTGATTCTGCAAATTAAACCTACAGCTATTTTTGTTACTATCTACCATGCTAAACTATGAAAAGAAATGAATATGCCTTTTCTTCACCTTTGAGGGCAAATGTTTTATGTTTTTTTTATTGAATACTTTTTTCCATAAAAGACTAGCCAAGAAGCTAAGGGTTTGAATGGAAAAAGTCATAGATCTATGCTAAAAATATTAGCATACCGTAATTGTTCCATACAAGGTGTTTACATTTTAAATATTACTGTTTTTGACATTGGATTATATAGAAATGTTGATTGGGTGGGTGGATGGACAGACAGACAGATGGACAGACAGACAGATAGATAGATGTGGTGATTTAGTAAGGTAAACTTACATTTCAATGTATTTATTTATTTGTTAACTCAAGGGTTGGTTGGATGGATTGAAACACTGGACTTCTATGCACTTCTGTTCTTTTCTGATTTAAGAAGCTGAATTTATGGCCCCAGCTGCTATGAAACAAGGGAAACAGCTGAAAATATTCATTCTAGCGTCTTCAAAGTAGCACGTTTTGCTTTGATTACGCTTTGCACACTTTTGGTGCTCTCTTGATGATCTTCAAGAGGTGGTCTCCTGAAATGCTCTTCTCTTCACAGGTGAGCTCTGTCAGGTTTAATACGTGGATTTCTCTCTTATAAATGGAGTCGGGACCATCGGTGGTGTTGAACAGAAGTCCGGTGGAGACACAGCTGAGAGTCCCACTTAATAGATTGTTAGAATTTGTATTACGGCAAGAAAAACGCAGCTAAGTAAAGAAAAACAAGTGGCAATCATTACTTTAAGAAATGAAGATCAGTCAGTCAAAAACAGTTTGAATGAGGTGTGTCCAAACTTTTGGTTTGTACGGATAAACATGTTGGAGCTAGCAGCCTGAAGCACCGCTGACAGACAAGTTTTTTTTTTTTAAACAAATATCTTACCTGCACAAACCAGTGCCACAAGGACATGCCAGACACTCAGCAGCATCTGTTTGAAGACAAAATGATCAAGATAAGACTGACAAAAAATGAGAAATAGTGGAAAGTGATGCAGTAGTGGATACGCTCCAAACTCACCCATTTTACAAGCTCATTTAGGTTAGTTATACTTTTTTTTTATTGCTAATTTCCAATTCTTTGTTGTTTTCAGGCAGGTAATTAATAGGTAATTTAAAAGGTAATTCAGGCATAACTGAGAAAAGATTTATATTAAGATTTATTTATTTAATATTAAGATTTAATTAAAATTACCAGTTTTCTCTCCTAAGTAGATGAAGATAGATAAAACAGCTGTAATTACACCTGTTTGTGCTGGTTACATTAAAATCTCTAAACCTCTGTGAGATAAGGCTTGACTTGATTTGGTCAAATATGACAAAATCTAAGCAACAATTCCGCGAGTTGAAGTAACATCATATTCCGTCTCTCGTGAGATGTGGGTCAGTGATGGCAGACGGGGCTTGTGTGCAGGACTTCCTATGTTTTAACTAGATTTTCTAGAAGTTTTAACTGAGGGACAAACACTAAACAACTTCTTCTGCAGTTTTTAATCATATTTGAGGGGTTAGATGAGAAAATTAAGACAATGTGTTGTGTTTTTATTTTGCATTTTGGGGATCTTTCGATTAAAATATTAAATGTAAAAAATAAAATGAAAAACACCTGTTAATCTGTTTCTAATTATTCCTATCCTCAGATTTGGGTGATGACCTGAGACAACTACAATGTGAAGACTTTGCCTTTGTAACAAATTACGTATCGTCTCTCCCTCTTTTGTAAGTCGTACACAGGTACGACACAGTCCAGTGCAGAGCCAAGTCGACTTACACATAATCCATAGTGGAGTCACTTAAACTAAAGCATGTTTAGGTCTGAGGTAGGAAATTGGAGCACCTGGAGGAAATGCACGAAAGCTTCAGAGAATTTGGAAAAATATTTGCAAAAGACTTTGAAGCAAACACTAACCTCATTTATATACTACAAAAGATAGCTCATCTGAGGTCTCAATGAACTGTTGCACCGTTTCTAAATGTCATCTGAAAGCAATCAAGGAAATGTAAAAATAATGTGTACAGATTACATTCCTGAGTCACCCACAACCCCCTGCATTCTTTTTTAAGTGGGAGCTCTTGAAACATTTATGACCAGACTATTTAATTCAGGTAAACATCTTCGAATACAGAACGTAGATCACTAGACTCGCATCTTCATTGAATGTGTCAGGTAACCATAGCAACCACGGGAGAAGAAACTACCTTTTCAGATTTGACAATTAAAATTGTGAAAATGTAAAATAAAAAACAATATAGACTGATGTCTATCATTTTCTCAATGATGTCTTGGTTATACATTGAGTGCTCTTAATCACCCCAAAATCACTGATAACATTAAAATACTCTGGCATTCTCCACAAATGTCATCCTGTTATCTACAAGATGCTTGTCACTCTTTACTTTGCTTTTGATGGTAGAATTTGTTATAAGTATATAATCCACAAAGAAGCTTTAGTCAGTTAAAAGGTCACAAAACCCTAGAACTGCCTTTTTTAGATTCATTGAGATGAGTAATTATGTGAATATTGCTGTTAATTTAATGTGTTGATGAATTATGTGAATATTGTGCAATTTGACACTTTTCCACTCAATTGTTTTTGTTTTGAATTCTAAAAAACAAGCTGAGCGAGCCAAACAGATACTTTCTCAATTTAGAAAAAGAAGTGTGACAAGTTTTCCTGAAAAGAAACAGCGAATTTGTGTGCTCTTCTGCATTTTCAGCTATTTTGGTTGGTGTTGTAGCTAAAGAGGCTGCAATAATGTCAAAAAGCACATAGATACTGAAGGAGTCTGGGTAAACTTGATGGGCGATGGTTTATTATTTTTATTAAATAATAAAAATAATAACAATTAAAAATACACATTTAAAAAAGGTGATGGGGGGACGAACTTGACTCAGGAATGAGCAAAAAAAGTATGAATACTACAATTTTCCTCATAATTTTGACTTAGTATCGCATAATTATTATTTAGTACGTATTACATTTTGACCTAGTATCGCATAATTGATTTATGCTCTCCAAAAACGATTTTCCATGCTCTCGTTTCAAAGATTGTTAGATGGATACATATTGTATATATTTGAAATGCTAAATATTTAGTTACCACTAACTATGTGACACACGCGCACACAAAATACATCGGGCCACGCCCACAAGATGGCGTCACGATCTCACGCGGGAATCCGCAAAATAATTAGATTTCCATTGCCGCAGCGACCCCCAAAAATATAACAGTTAATTACAAAACACAAAAACAAGAACAACTCCTGTTTATATCGCGCGTTTGTTAAGGTTGTATAGCTCGAGTAGCCACCAAAACCAACGTGCAACCTGAGGCTCCTCAAAAACAGCCACAAACACCACTTTTATCAGGTTACAACAAGTGTCCAACAACAACCACCCAAACCAGAACACTAAAACTCATGCGTACGGACTAAAATACTTTCGATAATAGACATGAAATTTGATCAGCCTCGACGACATTGAGCACCAAATTAGTTTAAAATAGCGGGCAGCCGTTGCCTTCGCTAGCATTTATTCTGGAGAATGTATTCCACAAACTGACAGATTAAAGAATACTTACGTCTCGTGAAGAATGAATGCCGCTTCCGCTGGAAATGTGGAGGGGTACACCGGGTGTCGAGGTTGTGAATGATGGCGGTAGGAGTGTCCTTCCGAGTGGAGCTCAGTGGAGCTCGAGCTAGCCTGCGTACAAAGGCAAACCGCCCCGGGTACATTCCGCGTCTTTTGTCCGGAGACCATCTGAGTGAAATGAATCTACGTGCGTGTGGGTTTGAGCTGATTGTAAGGGTTTTAAACTTGTTTAAACAAATTACAAACATGCCCATCTCAGCTCATGCTGAATTATATTAGTGGAAGAACGTATCTAACGTTCTGTGGGTGATTGAATAGGATATTTTAGAATAAATACTTTGTATTCTTGATTTATTCTGTGAACATGGCGCCTTTAGAGTCCTTCACTCATTTTAAAATGGATGGCTAAACGTTTTATTTAAACAGCTTCCTTTGGAAATTAATCCTGTGGCACACTGTAAAAACTGAGCAAAAATAAATAAATTTTCTGTCAAATCAAAGACATTTACAAAAATTTGCAGATCATTCTTTCAGCTGCCTAAAAAAACTCATATTTTCACCTCTTAATATAATAGCGATAGTGTGTTCTCTGGGGTCTTATTTGGTCTGCTTGGCTTTTCTTTTACTCGTCTAATGTTAATCTTACTCTGAGCTGAGCTGGCTGTGCATATTTTTTAGGTTTGTATTTTATGTGTGTTTTGTTTGACTTTGATCACACTCACTGTCATATACTTGTAAAATATATACTGTGTGTGTTTCTTTTTTCTTATACTCAAATATCTATCATAATATATTCTCAATGTGACATCATGCTGTTGAAAGTGATCTTGTAAAATAAAATAAAATGAAACAATAAAAAAACAACAAAAACAATTTGATATAATTGTAAATGTGCTATTTTGCTGGTAATGTTTTTAGCAGTTGATTATTCATTTAAATTCACTCAACCCTGTTACATGAATACGTCCACCCGATAAACACAGTTAATTCTGTATATAATCATATATACGTCTGGAGGAAACATCACTGAAGTCTTGGACCACAGAAGCACAGAGAGAGGCTTTTTTTCCAGGATTCTGTCTCACTATGTTTAGAATATATTTCTAATAATATTCTAATATTACTACAAAATATGAACCAAAAACTAGATAGATTGTAAAATTCACATGTAACACAGAATCCCCCAATATAGTTTATATTTTAAGCACATGTATATAAATACACCCCTCAATTACAGAAGTTCTAAATATAAACGTGTAGCAGAGCTGCAGCTGTTCCGTCCATGCTTTCTGCGAGAGCAAATGTGTTTCCTTTCATAGGCTGCTCTTAGCCGACTGTACACAAACTCTAGCTGCCAGGATCAGACTACAAAAACAACCAAGGCCACAGGATACATACAAATGTGAAGGGAGGGGCTAGAGGGTGCATCCCAGCATGCATCACTCTTGGTTCAGCTACTGATGTGTGCTAATAAAGAAGAGCATTTGATGGCATAAATCTGCAAACAACTTAAATCTGTAGTAAATAACCAGCCTTTGTGCACAATGTAGTTCTTTTATTTAGTTCTTCAATTCCAGCTTCCCTTGAAAGGGATGCACTCAGTGTGTCGCTAGTTATGGATTCACAAACTTTTCATGATTCTACCTCTTAATGCAGAATAACAAACAAGCTCTGTTTATTCTAAAAAATAAATCTGAGCTTAAAAGGACAACTAGTCTTTCAAATAAACAGATTTTCTGTTTCAAGTTGTTGTTAACGTGCTTATCTCCACATGCTTTTATCTCAAATGTATTCAAGCTAAATTTTGTTGCAAACACCAGCACAATTTCTGAAATCCCTGGTGTGATGTGGCCACGGTGAAGAGTGTTGGTGGGCAACACACATGCTGCAGGTTCGACACTGTGGCTCTACAATCTTGTAAGCAGACATAATTAGTTTGCGCATGCGCACAAGTCATCTGCTTCCGGTCGTTTTCAAGGAATCGATTTACGCCAGCTTAATTTTTCATTTACAAACTTTTTTTGTTACTAATCAGTGAATGTATGATTTCAGTGGTTTTGTGCATTAACGTTTTTAAAAGAACAATTCGTTAAAAAAATTACATTTACGTATAATAATGAACATATTTAAACACAGAAAGAAAGATACAAACATTATCATAAAAGAATAATTGAAATAGTCAAAAAAAAATTATTCATGCAAATCACATTCAGTTCCCTCTCAAGAGTGGTTAATGGAGGTATTAATGTCACAGTTAAGAAGCATATCAAAAAAACTCGCAGCACCTGCAATAATGTTTTTTTAATAACGTATTGAACAAAAACTTGTCCAATTCTGTCTACTCTTACAGATTACAGTCGTTATAACCCATCCCAAAGAGCGAAAGCATGTGAGTTGTGAGCAAGCACAAACCAGTTATGTCAGCTTTTCAGATTGTGGAACCAGCACCAGCTGAAGATGATTCAAAGAAGACTTGTTCACACAAAAATATTGCTCATTCAGGACTTAATTTGTGGCGAAGGAAGCTGGAGCACGCTCCATTATCACTGTGGTTGGGACTAGCACCGACTTTGTTGGATCTGGGACCTTCCTGTCATTCAAAATAGGGCTGAGCCATCAACTGATTTCATCGATTAACTTAGATGTGTAGTTAACATCCATTTGCTTGAATGACAATTTGTTTCCTCTTATGTAGAACGGGTTCAGCTTTCCCCACTTGCATTTTTTTCACTAAAACAATGTACGTGATAAAAACTGCATAGAGGAAACCTCCTCTCATTCAGGCAGGGCTCACTCGCTGCGGTCTATTTGGAACAGCTCTATAAAGACTATTCTTTATACGATTACCAAGAGGAGGAAATAAAGCAGCCGTTCCAGACTGCGAGAGAGAAGGAGCATTGCTCACGTTCTCAAGATATCAGTCTCATAAACCTTCCAGGTCCACACTTTTACCCTTAAAATTCTACAAAATTAAGAAATAAACCTTAAGACCAGCACTTTTTTTTTGTTTTTAACCTTTAACTCGCATTGAAGCTAAAATCTCTGATTATATGTTGAGTATTTCCAATGTTCTCAATAGATATGTTTTTTCTCTCTCAAATCACAGAATAGAAAGTCCAAAGAAAATTAGGAGGAAGCTTTAACCAAATCATGTTGTGTGTTTTAGGTTCATATCTCCTTTAACATGAATATCCTGTTTGTGATGCCATTAAAAAGAGGTATGTAAACTCGTGTTATCAATCAAGTTTTTGTATAGCGCTTCTTTAGTGGCTGCTTTCAAAGCAGCTTCACAAAGTCCTTGTGAGGATCAGGTAGAGTAGATAGGAGTTCCCTCTGTGAGGCCCCTGGGAGCCTCGCTGACTGAGGCAGGTGCTAATCACCTCCCCAGCATAAAGAATATACAAACTTAAGATCCAACGACGAACAGTTCGCCGGACAACATCTGAAAAAACTAAACAAACAAAGACAAAACAGAAACTAACAAACGAAAAACAACTATAATAAAATTTTAACACAGACAACAAACAGGTGATCAGCATCAGCTGCAGGATGAGTGATAAATGATGAGGATAGGTTAGAGAGGAACATTGAACCACTTTGTTTTTTAAACAGTTTGTATGTATATACATATACCATATCCGTTTTGACAAATACCAAGAGCCAGTTATTGGAATGCTAGATTAAACCGATATCTTTTTAATGTAGTTTTGAAGTCTGTGAGCGTTGCTGAGCTCCGGAGAACATCCAGGTGTTTGTTCCAGAGCTTTCAATGTTTCACAACATGAGATGGGTGTACTTTTAACATGTGAATAAACAGGGCATCAGGGTGGTGCAGTGGGTAACATGATCATCTCACTGCAAGAAGGTTGCTGGTTCAAGCCTTGGCTGGGTGAGTTGGTATTTTTGTATGGAGTTTGTATGTTTTCAATTGTGTGGGTTTTCTCTGGGTCCTCTGGTTTCCCCCACAAGTCCAAAGACATCCGGTACAGGTGAATTGGGAAAACAAAATTGTCCATGGTGTATTTGGAGTATGTGTGGATGTTTCCCAGTGATGCGATGCTGCAAAAAACATGTGACAGATGAGTTGGTAATTCATTTGGCTGTGGCGACCTGGAAAGGGAGAAAGCCGAAAAAAATGGGTGGAGGAATAAAACATGCTAGTTTGTTAGTTTAATATCTAATTTAGCATCTAAATGCTAAAATATTCCTCACTCCCAAATTCATTACCACTGTGTGAGCAGATAATTTTCTTCATAAATGAAGTATGATGATCTGTCAAGTAACATTCAAACCACTTCAGGACGATTCCATGAACTCCAAGAACCAGAGATCCCTGGTTGATGAGAACTGAGTGATCTGCCGTGTGAAAAACTGTGACGAGATCAAGCCTCAGCAGCAGCAGCACAGCTTTCTTAGAGTTCAATGGTAAAAGAATGCCCCTCTGTACTTTGAGCAGTGCTGACTCAGTACTGTCATGTGCTCCTTTTGAGCCATGGATATTTGTTTTATTATAAAATATAACGCTTGTCTTGTTATTTGAGTTCTAAAACATTTAAAGATCATGAACAGACATAATAGTATTTGACCATTTATAATAATCTAAAGGGACAACTAAAGAAGAAATAATAAAAATTGACACGATGTTATCTAACAACTGAAACTCCAAATTGGTGTACTTTTTAAAGGGTCTCTAGATGCCAGATCTACTCTGTGCAATAAATATAAATATATATTTATATATATATTAGACTATATATATGGACGGAAAAGGACTCCAGCTCTCTGGTGATCTTTGCTGCTCAGGGTGGGACTTGTGTCTGTCTGGATCACATGATCGCTACCGGAACTGGAGCAATGAGAGACCACGAGCTCAGAGAGACGTTGTTTACGTCGCACAACCTCAGATCAGAACCGTCCATGAACGCTAACGGCTGATCATCTTCATCGATAGCTTTGGATTTAGCAATAGCAACTGCTCCGCCACATTAGGTAAGAGTTTACAGCCTAAATGTTCTACTTTAGGTTATTATATTATACTATGAATCAATGACACTCACGTATAAGTACGTGTTAAAGAGAGGGAAAAGCAATTGGTTCTGTACTGGTTGAACGGATTCATTGTGTCACCGGGTTTTGTTTACGTTAACGTTACAATGCGCCGCGCTGCTGCAGTAATAGTTTTGATTCGTGCGCACGCGCAGATACAATTGTAAAGTTTTTTATTTTTCGCTGTCTGACATTAACATGATTCCAGTGTAACTATTGATTTAGACCGTTTTTTAGATGTAATTATTAATAATTTTCACGTGGACGAGAGTTTTGGACATTTGTGTAATTTTTACATCTGTTTTGTTACGTTGACTAAATATTTATTATTTATATTTTCAAAACCAATATAACCAACGTTTAGTTCTTTTAGAATACTTTAGTAGCACTGCCATCAAATTAGTTAATTTCTTGTCACGTTAAAGAGGGAAAATCTCACTAGGGAGGAAGAATAATTCGAACTGTTTACATTTGTCACCGGAAGTGGATTCACCTTCTTTTGAAAACAAAGTTAATACAATATAATTTATATATTTCCGTGTCTCAAAAAGCCAGTCATAGCTTGCATACACTGATTTTAAGTCTGCTTGTAAAACACTGGACTTATCAACATGAAATAGCTATAGCGTTTTGCTAATAAGGAAGTTCCCTTAAAATCTGACTTCAGCTAATGCTAACTTTATGCAAAATGACTGGAAATTTGTTTTTATTTGAAAAAACCTTTAAAAAGTTAGACAGAGAGTTGCATAATATTTATAAATGCTTACCCGTTTGTCAAAAATAGTTTCTAAAGATTATGGCATAGTTGACGTGTTCATAGTCAATTTATTTAAATGTGTAATTAAGAGATCACAATTGAATATTTTAAAATCTGAAAATTATATTATTATAAAAATTATTAATCCACAATGTGTAAGTAAATCAAGACCTGCTTATTGCCACATTCAAATACAACAAAATCCGACCTAATGTAAGTTACCAATTTAAAGACGCTCTATTTCAGATACGTTTCAGATGACTCCAATTAAACGTCCGTCTCTCTTTTCGAAGTATTCCTCACATGACAGAATCTGTGAATCCCCTTCCAAATCTTAATAAGATTATATAACAAATTGTGTCACATGTGACCCACTTCCACTTTTTGCATCCAATTAGGTGACTCCAGCATCCTTTAAAGATTCCAGAAAGTGGAACAGAAACTACACTAAGCTTTTGTTCTACATTTTGAAAAGCAACATAATTTCTTGTACTGGTTTGTGGCGTCTGATCTTTCAGGTTCTTGTTTCAGGTAGACATGGGATCCCTCTTCCGAAGCGAAGAGATGTGCCTGGTTCAGATCTTCCTCCAAACAGATTCGGCTTACAACTGTGTCAGCGAGCTTGGGGAGCTGGGCGTAGTTGAATTCAGAGATGTGAGTTCTACTTAGCTTATACACGTAGCATCGTTTGGAAGTAGTTTGAAAATCTTTTTGGTGTACTCAAAAATGAAAAAAAAAATTCTATCTTTGAAAGTTGGCTATTTATTAACTTTTGAAATGTAACTTCTCAAATCCAGTTTGATTTTCCCAATTTGTTGACTGCTTCCCCTAAAACCTTATTCATAGCCAATGCACACTGGTTTTGAGGGAGGGAAAGTGGTTAAGGGCGAGACGAGAGCATGTAGACACTTAAGAAACATGATGCATGTGCATAAAATATTTTTTTACAATAACAAAAAGAAGCTTATGATTGATTATCTGACAATTAAAGCAGAAATGCTTTTAAGAAGCTTTTCAGAAGGTCGAAGGGTATATATATATACATATATATATATATATATATATATATATATATATCTATATATATATATATATACATATATATATATATATATATATATATAGTGAATAATAGTAGGGAAAATCCTGAACTTTATCTTTATCTGTAGTGTGTCTTTAAATGGTCCTGCTACAAAATATCAAAAACTTTTTTGAAAAGTTGAAATTTTTAAAACATCAGCCATATCATTGATAAATGTTTGGCAAAAAAGTAATTTTTAAGGAGAGTTTCCATATTACTGAAACAGATGCCTCGTGCAAAATTGCAGAAGTGCTGTGGAATTACCCCAATTATCCTCAAGTATTTAGATTATACCAATCTAGTGCAAATGCAAATATATTGTGCCTTTATAAAATACTGGAACTTTGTCACATTTTTAATACCAATATTACTATTATTCATTTGTGGCCCATCATGCAGTACTTTGACTAGAAGTGAAGTGGAATTTGGGATTTTGAGAAAAGAAAAGGCTTTATGTTGTGGAGGTGGTTAGGAGCAGATCTCACAGACGGGTTCTTCACTCTTCAATCTTTTCTCATGAGTGTGTTTTTTTTTTACGTTTTCCCTGACATCAATAAAAGTGTTTTGGTTGATTTCACAACAAAATTGGTTTCAAAACATGCTTTCTTGATAAGTTAGATATTACTGATCAATTGAAAACAATTTCCTTATACCACTAAAATATACAATCCTTAAGGTAGCAGTTTTATTTCTACCCTTTAGAATTATCCAATAGAAATGATTATTTGTCTTTGTGAAGCTGAAGAAAGAATGGAGCTAAATAAGGAGTTTTCGAGAATACTTTAATGGCTGGTGACTTGTGTCACCAAAGGTTCTTATGGGTAAAGAAGGAACAAAGTCTTTACCGTTTAAATGATTAATGACTAAAAGGGGAAATATCCCTTTAAATAGCCCTAAAAAACTAACTGTGGACTCTTTTCCATTAATCATCAGACATTTACCAGACATCTGTCTCACTCTGCTTTGTTCTGAATCTTTTTTGTTCTGTCTCTCAGCTGAATCCAAATGTCAGCGCCTTTCAGAAGAAGTTTGTTTCCGAGGTAAGAAGATGTGAAGAACTGGAGAAAACCTTCAGTAAGTGTCTGGAACCCGGTGCACATTGTTACGTAATTAAAGCTTGTTAGTCTTTGTAGCCGTTAACCCTCTATAGTTCGTAATGATCGAAATAGCTAATTGTTTATTTTATTTTGAGTGGAGTTGTACATTCTCTGTTTGGGGAAATGTCTGCACATGTAAAAGACATGGTTGGGGTTGCTAGAATTTGATAAAACCTTTGTAATGCTCAAAAACATAAAAGTGATAGTGTTTCAAACAATGTATTCAATGTTATGATCTAGGACTTGAATTTGATACTTAAAGGTCATACCTGTAGTAAACTTTTTAAGATTAGCCATTAAAACTACTATTTTTAATTTTTTTTTAAACAAACAAGGTGAACTACTCTATGTTGCCTCAAGCTGACACAGTGCCACAGAGGGTTTAAATGCTATTTGAGTGCATTTCTTGACTTTAAGCCAATTTGAAAGACATTATTTTGTTTCATTGCAAACAAAGGTAGGCATTATCAGCATGTGCTCAGCTTCTCTTGTTCCTCAGAGTATCTGGAGCAAGAGATCTCTCGCTCTCTCTTCCCTCCGCTGAATGGACCACTCCCCACGGTCAGCCCAATCCCACCAGCCCCGCAGCCAAGAGAGCTGCTGTCCATCGAAGAGGAGAGCGAGCGACTGGCCAGAGAACTCCGGGAGGTATCCTCAGAAACCTGTTTCTATAAAAACATAACACAGAGATATTTACAGAGTTTTTAATAGGTGTCGAGGAACAGGGACAGTCTGCACAGTCAGCTGACCCAGCTCAGCCAGTACAGAGCGGTTCTGAAGAAGAGCGTTATATTACCAGCATCACAAGTGAGAGAATAACTTCACCTCTTTCAACGATTGGCTCCAATAGATAATAACCATCAATCTAATGTCCTTCAAGGTTCCGCCTGTAACTCTTGAGACAGCAGCATTACTGGACAGCAGGCAAGATGTGCGCTTGAGGTGAGGACAGTATCTCAACCATGTCTGCTTCCTCTCCGTCTCTTCTCTGTGCCGGCTTCCTCTCGGTCTCTTCTCTGTGCCTGCTTCCTCTCGGTCTCTTCTCTGTGCCTGCTTCCTCTCGGTCTCTTGTCTGTGCCTGTTTCCTCTCCGTCTCTTGTCTGTGCCTGTTTCCTCTCCGTCTCTTCTCTGTGCCTGTTTCCTCTCCGTCTCTTCTCTGTGCCTGCTTCCTCTCCGTCTCTTCTCTGTGCCTGCTTCCTCTCCGTCTCTTCTCTGTGCCTGCTTCCTCTCCGTCTCTTCTCTGTGCCTGCTTCCTCTCCGTCTCTTCTCTGTGCCTGCTTCCTCTCCGTCTCTTCTCTGTGCCTGCTTCCTCTCCGTCTCTTCGCTGTGCCTGCTTCCTCTCCGTCTCTTCGCTGTGCCTGCTTCCTCTCCGTCTCTTCGCTGTGCCTGCTTCCTCTCCTCTCCGTCTCTTCGCTGTGCCTGCTTCCTCTCCGTCTCTTCTCTGTGCCTGCTTCCTCTCCGTCTCTTCGCTGTGCCTGCTTCCTCTCCGTCTCTTCTCTGTGCCTGCTTCCTCTCCGTCTCTTCTCTGTGCCTGCTTCCTCTCCGTCTCTTCTCTGTGCCTGCTTCCTCTCCGTCTCTCTCTCTGCCTGCTTCCTCTCCGTCTCTTCTCTGTGCCTGCTTCCTCTCCTCTCTTCTCTGTGCCTGTTCCTCTCCTCTCCGTCTCTTCTCTTCGCTGTGCCTGCTTCCTCTCCGTCTCTTCTCGTGCCTGCTTCCTCTCCGTCTCTTCTCTGTGCCTGCTTCCTCTCCGTCTCTTCTCTGTGCCTGCTTCCTCTCCGTCTCTTCGCTGTGCCTGCTTCCTCTCCGTCTCTTCGCTGTGCCTGCTTCCTCTCCGTCTCTTCGCTGTGCCTGCTTCCTCTCCGTCTCTTCGCTGTGCCTGCTTCCTCTCCGTCTCTTCTCTGTGCCTGCTTCCTCTCCGTCTCTTCTCTGTGCCTGCTTCCTCTCCGTCTCTTCTCTGTGTGCCTGCTTCCTCTCCGTCTCTTCTCTGTGCCTGCTTCCTCTCCGTCTCTTCGCTGTGCCTGCTTCCTCTCCGTCTCTTCGCTGTGCCTGCTTCCTCTCCGTCTCTTCGCTGTGCCTGCTTCCTCTCCGTCTCGTTCTTCGCTGTGCCTGCTTCCTCTCCGTCCGTCTCTTCCGCTGTGCCTGCTTCCTCTCTCGTCTCTTCGCTGTGCCTGCTTCCTCTCCGTCTCTTCGCTGTGCCTGCTTCCTCTCCGTCTCTTCTTCGCTGTGCCTGCTTCCTCTCCGTCTCTTCGCTGTGCCTGCTTCCTCTCTCGTCTCTTCTCTCTCTCTTCTCTCTTCGCTGTGCCTGCTTCCTCTCCGTCTCTTCGCTGTGCCTGCTTCCTCTCCGTCTCTTCTCTGTGCCTGCTTCCTCTCCGTCTCTTCTCTGTGCCTGCTTCCTCTCCGTCTCTTCGCTGTGCCTGCTTCCTCTCCGTCTCTTCTCTGTGCCTGCTTCCTCTCCGTCTCTTCTCTGTGCCTGCTTCCTCTCCGTCTCTTCGCTGTGCCTGCTTCCTCTCCGTCTCTTCGCTGTGCCTGCTTCCTCTCCGTCTCTTCTCTGCTGTGCCTGCTTCCTCTCCGTCTCTTCGCTGTGCCTGCTTCCTCTCCGTCTCTTCGCTGTGCCTGCTTCCTCCTCCGTCTCTTCGCTGTGCCTGCTTCCTCTCCGTCTCTTCGCTGTGCCTGCTTCCTCTCCGTCTCTTCGCTGTGCCTGCTTCCTCTCCGTCTCTTCGCTGTGCTCTCTCTCTCTTCTTCGCTGTGCCTGCTTCCTCTCCGTCTCTTCGCTGTGCCTGCTTCCTCTCCGTCTCTTCTCTGTGCCTGCTTCCTCTCCGTCTCTTCTCTGTGCCTGCTTCCTCTCCGTCTCTTCGCTGTGCCTGCTTCCTCTCCGTCTCTTCTCTGTGCCTGCTTCCTCTCCGTCTCTTCTCTGTGCCTGCCTGCTTCCTCTCCGTCTCTTCTCTGTGCCTGCTTCCTCTCCTCTCCGTCTCTCTCTGTGCCTGCTTCCTCTCCGTCTCTTCTCTGTGCCTGCTTCCTCTCCGTCTCTTCTCTGTGCCTGCTTCCTCTCCGTCTCTCTCTGTGCCTGCTTCCTCTCCGTCTCTTCTCTGTGCCTGCTTCCTCTCCGTCTCTTCTCTGTGCCTTCTTCCTCTCCGTCTCTTCTCTGTGCCTTCTTCCTCTCCGTCTCTTCTCTGTGCCTGCTTCTTCTCCGTCTCTTCTCTGTGCCTGCTTCCTCTCCGTCTCTTCTCTGTGCCTGCTTCCTCTCCGTCTCTTCGCTGTGCCTGCTTCCTCTACGTCTCTTCGCTGTGCCTGCTTCCTCTCCGTCTCTTCTCTGTGCCTGCTTCCTCTCCGTCTCTTCGCTGTGCCTGCTTCCTCTCAGTCTCTTCATTCTGTTAAGCCGAACATGAAAACATTTGCATCCCCCAGGGGAAAAATCTTCACTACCACCAACCGTCTAAATACACTAAAGCACAGGTGTCAAACTCAATTCCTGGAGGGCCATAGCCCTACATAGTTTTGAGCTAACCTTAACTGAACACACCTGATTCCTTTAATAAGCTACTCTTGGCTTGTTTAATGCTACTCATGTCTCTCTTGGAATATGGTTGGAATAAAAACCTACAGTGGTTGCGGCCCTCCAGGAACGAGTTTCACACCGCTGCACTAAAGCTAGCACAACTTATTAGCATTTTCTATCTTTTCAACACAAGGTGGCACTGTATTTATTTTTTTAGTAGCTCCATGCTTGGGTGAATAACATATATGCCGAGTTTTGGAATTTTATCTTAATGAATTTTTTAAATACAGCGATTGGATTATTTTTCTTCAAAATGGCTGATATCCAAAATTAGACATGTCCAATTGATTTTTGGATATACAGCTTGGTATTTATTGTCTAAAATAGAAATTTTCAGATCTCTGGATCACTTGGGGGCAGTAGACTGAAACTCTGCAGGCAAGGTCTTATTCTTAGAATATCATGTGTCAAGTTCGTATCAAAATATTCTTACTGCATTGCAGAGATATTGCATTATGAATATTTTGGCGAGTTACAAAAAAGTTGTTAGCACGGCCTTCGAAAACATTGACAAATTGACTTAAAATCCATAACCTTTAGTTGCCAGTGTCTGAAGGTTATCTTGCTTAAATTTACAGAAGATTTATTAAATGGTCTAGATGTAGTTTGAAAAAGTATGCTTGTTGGACTGGTCTAAATGGCCAATAAATGATCATGGTGGAAAATGACCTCATAGGGCAAGAGTATCAAATTAGAGTTGATGTTTTGCAGCTTAACAACAAACATTAATGTCAATATGGCCTATAGTTCTTTCCCATTTCACAAATACATAGTTAATTACCCTCAAGGGTTTCGGTTTATATTTGAATATCATATGAACAAATATTGATTATAATCACAACTCTAACACAATATCATTTGAGATTGAGTTGGCAGACGTCTTATAGATGAGCATAAGCTGTTTTTTCTGAGTGAGTCGTACGGCTTTGAGCAAGCTCACATTGGCACTCTGAAATTATTAACCATGCACAACACATATGACAAGACATATGACTGAACGTCTCGTGGGTCACATGTTACATTTCAATCATTAGAATTTATATCATAATTAGAGAATTCACAATCGAACAACTAAATACAATGCATATTGAGCTACAATGTTTTGATTGAACTGCATCTGTTGCGTATTCTCAATGAAAAAAACCTACTAAATCCTTAAAGAAATAATAATTAAAAAAATCTACTAAATGCAGAGGAAAGTCTTGCCTTAAGGGATTTTTGTAGTGTCTTGAAGTGGAGGCAAATAAATGTTCTATAACAGTGCAAGCAATTTTTGTTTGCCCAATTTAGTCATGTCTTGTCATGTCAAAAATTGCTGTAAAGATGAAGGTTGATGATGAACACAAACATGTTCCGTAGAACATTTAGTATTTGAATTTGTTATTATTACAAATTCAATTCAGTACAACTATTACATGTCAAGCTGATTTTTGGTCTGGTGACTTAAGACATTTGGGACCAAAAGTTATCAAAAACTTAGAAGTTCATCACACAGTCTTGCTGTGGCACCTTAACGAACTTGACCTTTTTAAATGTGTAGGGCTAAATGGATTTCTTACTGTAGCACTCGCATACTTTATCCAAAAAGGATGAAAAAAATATGGAATTGCAAGCCTACCCTTCTGACCAAGTTGCTATGCTTAAGTGACGATACGCTTATAGCGCCACCTACTGCCTGTGTATATTTGTGGCTGTATCTCCCACATACTTCATCCAACATACGTGGAAAAAAAATGAAGCGTGAAAGTATTGTGGTTCTGAACAGATTGATATGATAATGTTATGCTAATCTTATAACACCATCTCTTGTTTTTATACGAGTAGTTCGTGTAACAATATGGATAGTCTTTACGTTTAAAGCTTGTATAGTTTGGTACTTAGTAAAGTGCCTTTTCACCTTGTTTTGAGCTCTCGACGACGACGAGTGAAAAAACTCTAAAGGCCAGGAGGCGGTGCCTTCGCTCCGGCGGACGCATCGTGCGAGACCCCTCCCGTCGCTGCTTGCAGCTTTAATTGAATTTGTTATTATTACATATTCAATTCAGTACAACTATTACATGTTTTTTGTAAACCTAGTCTCGGCCAGACCCTACCTTCTGCAGTCCCTGATTATTTGAGTTTGAGACCCCTGTCCGAGGGTTAAATCACATTGATATGAGCCATGGTAGCGGAGGAAAAATATTATTTTTTGTTTCTATGACAAAGTTAGTACAAACTTAAGTTTGTACGAACATTTGTCATACTTAAGTGCAAGTCCAGCCTAGTGGTGGTGCTAGGGGGTTTGAGTTAGAAGTGCAAATTTGGGCAAGTTTAGAGTCTGTTCTAAAAGTGTGTGAAATTTAAGCACTTTCCGGCAAGCCAAACTAGTGCTTTGCATTGACTTCAATGGTGGAAGAAAAATAGTTTGAGAAAACAAACTTAAATCTTAATGATCTTTCCGGTGTTTTTTCTGCTAAGCTTCGTTGCTGGTGTGATCCACCCGTGGAAGGTCCCTGCGTTTGAGAGGCTGCTATGGCGAGCGTGTCGCGGGTACATCATCGTAGACTTTTGGGAGATGGAAGAGAGCCTGGACGTGCCAGAAGCTGTAAGAAAGTGTTGCTTGATAAAAGATTACTGCAAATTTTCATAAATGTTAAAATAAATGACCCTCTGCACACAGGGAGAGAGTAATCAATGGACTGTTTTCGTCGTTTCCTTTTGGGGGGAACAGATTGGCGATAAAGTGAAGAAGATCTGTGATTGGTGATTTTATTTCACAATCAGTTTTTTTATTGTACTTTTGAACAAGAAACAGTAATACATCTCAAATGTTTTTTTTTCATAGTTTTCACACATGTACCTTTGCATACCCGGAAAGCTCGGAGGAGAGGGCAGGAATACTGCAGGGTCTGGAAACCAGGATTGTAGACATTAAAACGGTACAAAAGTCAAAAGATTACCTTCATTGGCTTATGCTCTAAAATGAACGAAGCGTTCTCTGAGATGAAGGTATTCCTCTGTGTGCAGGTGTTGTCTCAGACGGAGCAGTACATGCAGCAGCTGCTGTCCCGCTGTATCGGCCATGTGCCTCACTGGAAGATCTGTGTGCAGAAATGTAAAGCCATCCAGACGGTTCTGAATCTCTGCAGCCCTTCGGTGACTGATAAGTGTCTCATCGCAGAGGCCTGGTGTCCCGTGGCCAAGCTGGTTCTGCTCCAGAGCGCTCTGACGGAAGGAACTGTGAGAAGTTATAATATAATTTATAATATTCACTCACTGTTTGCTTTTATTTCTATTCAAACATTAGTTCACACCATTTTTTTATTGCTACTGTGGTGTACACAGTCAAAGCTCATTTAACTCTGGGTGAAAATTTGGTTGGCCATCTTTATTTCTCTATGTAATATTGATGAGGACAAATCAGCAATTTTTTGTCGAATATTTTTATAAGTGGGTTATTTCAGAGATTATAAGTGGGCTTCTTGTTTACACATGCGCTGTGAATCACAATCACAAGCGTTAAGGTCATCCGGCTCCCCTAGAATAGGATCCCTAATGAGCTTTTTATAGCAGTAATAGTAATGGATATTTATGAAAAAACTTGACACCACAAAAACACAAGAGGAATTTAAATTAGTTTAAAAGTCGTACTTAAAGGCGCTGTATGCCTCTTCACTTTTTATCTCTCCTTTTTTTCCTCTGGCTCATTCTTTATCTGTCACTTCATTTATGCTCTCTCCTTCTTGCTTTCTCCCTCTCACACTCTTCCTCCTGCTTTATTTCTCTTTTCACTTTCTATCTTTCTCCCTTTTTTCCTCTGGCTTGTTCTTTTGCCCTCTCCTTGCTTTCTCCCTCTCATACTTTCTTTCTCATGATCTCTCTTCCTTTTTCACCCTCACTTTTTATCTTCCACCTACTATCTTCACTTTCTTTCTTTCTTTCTATCTCCCTATCTCTTTCTCCTGCTCTCTCTCTTTCTCCTGCTCTCTCACTTTCTCATGCTGCCTCCCGCTCTCCCTCTTTGACTTTCTCTCTGCCTCTCTCACTTTATTTTCCTCCTTCTTTTGTCTCTCTCCCTCTCACTTTTTATCTTTCTCATGCTGTCACTCTTTTTCTCTCTACAAAATGTCCACCAAAATAACATGGCTCCCTGGCAGAAATCATTTAACCATGTAAAGCTTGAGTGCTACCTACGCCGCATTAGCGTGTTACACTCACCATCTCTTGATTATCCTAAGTCTATCTTTAGAAGCAGATTTTTTTGTTCACTCAATTTATCAACATCAGTAATTAAACTCCGGCAATGCGCATATCGGAAAGGCAAGTATTTTAAAATATACAAATTTTTACTCTGTTTGAAAGCAATTACTTTTCATATTTTAGAGAAAGAGTGGCAGCGGCGTGGATTCCTTCTACAATCGTTTACCAGCCCCCACCTCTCCACCAACACTTTTCGAAACAAATGCGTTCACGTCCAGCTTCCAGAGCATTGTGGACGCATATGGAGTTGCTAGTTACAGAGAGGTTAATCCAGGTAATCTTAACACAGCCTGTTTCGATATTTACATTTTTCAAAACTCTAACATATTCAATGTCTGCCTCTCTCAGCTGTTTACACAATCATCACGTTTCCTTTCCTGTTTGCGGTGATGTTTGGAGATGTTGGGCATGGTTTACTGATGACGCTGGCTGCGCTGTGGATGATTCTGGAGGAAAAAGATCTTAAGATGAGACAGAACACCAATGAGGTGAATAGACGCAAGATGATTTAGCTGATCTTAGTGATCCAATGGATTGAAAACGCCTCAGTATTTTGAAAGCTCCCACTGACTGATTAAAAGTTTATTGTTGCATGTTTCCTGTCAGTCCAACATAAGCTCCTTCAAAAATAAAGAAAAAAGTAGTTTTATTTAGAATTTAGGTTTTTAATGCTTTCTCCTCACACTTCTTAATTACTGTAAATGCTGTATTGTTTCCCTACTTGCTGTGATTGCTTTTTATCTGTTTTTCTAAGCTGTACGTATAAAGTGGTCTTGTAGGGTTTCTGCAGGCTTCATTTGGTCAAATCTAAGTCTTTTTAAGACCTTTTAAAGAATCAAATTTAAGAGCTATATCTTAGGTCCTAGATGTAATTTTTTTAAATTAATTAATTTATTTATTTTTACAAATGATGACTTGGGTTGTCAGAGTTTGAGAAAATGCTCATGAACGCTCAACTTTGTAAAAGGCATGGTTTGGGGTTCCAGAGTTTGAGAAAACCTTCGTAATTGCCCAAAAACATAACTTATAATTAGGGTTTCAAAGATTTTATTTGAAGCATACGGTTTAAAAAAGTTTTGTATGTGTTTTTGTTGGTTTTAATTTTTAGTCTTAACGGTTTTAAAAAGTCTTTGTTATAATAACCTATTATAATACATAATAAATCTGCTCGGAGAAAATAGTTAAATTTTTGTTTTACTTTCTGGCCACATCAACAATCCTTAAGTTCGTTTGGTTAATTTTTTGTTTAGATTTGGCAAATGATGTTTGGAGGACGGTATCTGATCCTACTAATGGGGCTCTTCTCCATCTACACTGGTGCGATTTATAATGAGTGCTTCAGTAAAGGTCTCAGTCCCATCTCCTCCGGATGGCATCTCAAACCCATGATGCAGTACTACAACTGGAGGTACATCAACGCACTTTATTAACATGCATGTTATTTCAGGACAAAAGAAAGAATTAATAAGAATCTAACATTAAATTTTAAAATCTTTGACACCTGAAAGCTGACTAGAAACCCACCAAATAAAAATGGAGGAAATGATATGCTTTATGTTCTAAGCTTGTGAAGACTTTTACTTAATTGACATTGTTTACAATATACCTCAAAACACAGGAAGTCTTGTGTTCACAAATTCAAACAATTGTCAGGAAGTTCAGGACTTCCTTTATTTAGTGAGAAAGTCAGATTGATGGGAGAAAAAAAACTGAATCAAGTTCCAGTTACTAAGATTGTATTAAAAAAAATTTTTTTAAAGTTGAGCGAGAGATAGATACACAGAGGATGATATACGTGTGTATATATATATATATATATATATATATATATATATATATATATATATGTATATATATACACATATGTGTAGATAGATAGATAGATAGATAGATAGATGGGTGAAAGCAGCTTAACTGTGGAATTTTAGGAATTTTGATAATACATTTCCTTCTGTATTTTGTTTATGAATTATGTCATTGTAAATATTGCACATCGGGTTATCTGAACCAACAAACTAACGTCAACGAGTGATCCATAATCAATTTTTTTTATTAATATTTTTTATTATGTTGAACTTGACAACTCTGTTCTTAAAGCTTCCTTAACACTTTATTTAAGCACATTGAGTACAAGGCTCATTTAAGATGATTTATTCTTGTTCCTTTGGTCTGACTTAGTGATGAAACTCTGAGAAACAACAAGTACCTCGCTCTGGATCCGAACGTAACTGGAGTGTTCCAGGGACCTTATCCGCTGGGCATCGATCCGGTAAACCAATTCATTCAAATCACAGCTGAAAAAACACAAGCAGCAAAACAGTATTGATGTCTTGTTTCCTAGATCTGGGGCCTCGCCAGTAACCACCTCACCTTTCTCAACTCCTACAAGATGAAGATGTCGGTCATCATCGGGGTCATTCACATGACGTCTGGAATCTGCTTGTCCTTCTTCAACTACATGTAAAGCTTTTAAATCCAGCTCATGATTCAGTTCTCCTCCAGGGTCGGTTCTCCCCCACCGTTTCTGTCACGATTTCAGGTGCTTTGGTGAGGTCAGCAGCGTGTTCCTGGTGTTCATTCCGGAGCTCGTCTTCATGCTGTGTCTCTTCGGATACCTGGTGTTCATGATCGTGTTTAAATGGATAGTGTTTGGGCCTCTGGATTCAAACCGCGCTCCCAGTATTCTCATCCACTTCATCGACATGTTTTTGTTTTCGGAGAATCCAGGCAACCCGCCGCTTTATCCAGGACAGGTGAGAAGTAGCGTCACGCAGTTGTTTTTATTTACAATGGTAAATAATGTATCTTCTGCCTCTCGTTTTAGATAATCGTGCAGAGAATATTAGTGTGTTTGGCACTGTTGGCGGTTCCGGTGCTTCTACTGGGGAAACCGCTTCACCTTTATTTCAAGCACAGGAACTCCAGGAGATGGGTATGCGTAAGCTATGTTTTTGAGAATATGATCATTCAGAAGTACATACTAGAGTGAACAAATACAAGTTTAAAAAGTAATAAGTTACTAAATAGAGTTGGGTCTATAGATGATGCCATTGTCCATAAATAGATAGACATTGTGATCCTTAGTCTTTCACCAGTGGAAAATTTTTGATTGCTATTTCTCACCTACTAAATGTCTTTTTGCCCAGTTTGACTCTTATAGTAACTGTTTCTTATCCCTAAAATCTATCCAGAAATTAATATTCATGGATAGAGTTCAAATTATTAATTAAACTGGTTAAACCAAAATCCTTTGTGACACCGAACAGCTCGTGGGATTACAGATTGAATTTGACTGCATCTATGTTTTTTGTTTCACCTGCAGGATGAAGAGCGCCATCTAGTCACAGACACCAGCTCTATAAACACTCAGCTCAGAGATGTGGAGGCTAGAGGAGGAGAGCAGGAACAGGTGAAAGTAACAGAGTTTCCATTCTAAACATCTACAAAACAAACTAACACAGCATCATCCTGACCTCTGCAGGAGTTCGACTGCACCGAGGTGTTCATGCACCAGGGGATCCACACTATCGAGTTCTGCTTGGGCTGCATCTCCAACACGGCCTCGTACCTGCGTCTCTGGGCCCTCAGCCTCGCTCACGCACGTACGGAATCAAGCACAAACATCCATCTTTATTCTCAACCACGGGATGCAAATACTATTTTGTGCCTGTTGTAGAGCTGTCGGAGGTGCTGTGGGTGATGGTGATGAGGATTTCCCTCTCGTGGCAAGGTTACGTGGGCTGTGTGGTGGTGATGGTGGTGTTCTCAGTCTTCGCAGTGCTCACCGTCTCCATACTGCTGGTGATGGAGGGGCTGTCGGCTTTCCTGCACGCTCTGCGCCTGCACTGGTGAGAACACTATAAATTCGAGCAGAGAAACACTAAGCAAGAGTATGAAAGTAGTTCATTGTGCTTAAAGGTTCAATAAAATGTATATAATTTTGAAAAGTTCATTAACATACAATACTAAAATTCAGTTTAAATAATTTTTAGAAGAATAGAAGTGATCGGAAGATATAGCTTTTATCTGTTTAATACATTTTCTTCACAGTTTGTCAATATTGCTTCTTAAAGGGCACCTATTATGCTCTTTTTACATGGAAATGTGGAAATTGCATATACAGTTCTAAAAACACTTCAGGTGTCCAATAACTATGTTAAAAACTGCAAATTTTGGGAGTGTTTCCACTTTGACAAAATAATAATAAAGTTGTAAAAGGGGACTATAAGCAGTAAGGACTGAGGGTTAGTGTTGTTTACTCCAGAATTTCAGTTTTTTTTTTACCACTGGAAAAGCTAGAGTCAAAAAAGGACACATGCTGAGAAAGGATCTCCCCAAAGAAGAACCCTCTGAAAGATCTTAGGTTTTATGCTGGGGAGGTGATTAGCACTTACCCCAGTCAGAGTTGCTCCCTATTTGATAGAGCCACACCTTTTACAGTGAAGTGTTGATTTCTGAGAGGATAAAGCCTCTCACGCATATGTTTTTGTTACTTTTAGGAATGAATAAAACTTTTATTAATGAGAATACAACACAAAAAAGAAGTGGGTCCGTGTTTCCATTCATTTCTGTGTCCAGTCAGACACACAATCTACTGTCAAGGAGAGAAGCTCTACCTTCTTCTCCCTCAAAAAAGCACTTTATTATAATATTATTATTATTATTATATAAAAAAACGCAATTAAGGCCTTAAGAGGACTACATAAACTACTCAATCTATAAACAATTTGGGATTTTGATATTATTGAAGTTTACCAAAATGAAGATTAATTTGAACTTTTCTGCATTAACATTATGCACCGTCCAAAAGTTGGTTTGACATAAAAGTGAGCCCTTTGAAATTTAATCTTTTAACAAATGCATTGTTTGTACCTAGTTTGACCATCTCTCTCTCTCTCTGCAGGGTGGAGTTTCAGAATAAGTTCTACAGCGGGTCTGGATACAAGTTCAACCCTTTTTCATTTACATCAATTCAACATATGGACTGACTTTGAATGCAACATCTCAAAAACAAGAGAGTGTTGTGTAAACTTTTTCTAGAATTTTTATTTTGAAATACAAATGCAGCTAAACAGAGCTACTTTTGGGACATTCTTTTAAATAAATACTCAGGATTTATTCATTTTTTTTACACTGCATTTTGTTCTTTTCCTATTTTTTAAGTGCAGCTCGAAAAATGTAACACAAATGGCTCTGATAGGTTGAGAGGCATTTAATAATCCACTTCATTTCAATGCTTATATCAAGGACTGGACTTGTCCAGTCAGAATGTTCACATTAAAAAAATTACAACCTGGAAAAATGGTTAAATGTTAATGGTTTTGCCTGATGAGCCACCACCACATTATAGTAAATTAAGTCTTCTTTTAGTCTTGAACAGTTTAGAAAGTGTAGATTTAGAAATCTATTTGTAAGGGAAGGAATTCACGTTCCAAATAATTTTTTATGCAACTGCAGTAGCAGTTTTGTCCACAAACTTGAATTACGCAGCTACTGCATCTACATTCCACCTAAATCCAATAAAGATTTTTATTAAAAATTCTGTGATGATGTCATTATGAAAAATAGAGACACCAATAGATCTGATCACAATGATGATGATGTGAATAAAAAGTCACATTACTAGTTTTTACTTAATCTCCAGCTTGAAACAGCAAAATGCAATTGTCACATTCAAATCGTTTTGAATATTTGAAAAAAGAAAAAGGTTTTTTTTAATCCACCTTATAATTGCATTTTATTATGAAATATGATTGTTGTGTATAACTCAGTAATATCATTACTGTAAAAGAAACATTTAAAGAGTTAAAATGTATACTTTTGGTCTGTATTGGGGTTGATCAGAAGATTTATGCAAATAAAAATTTGATTGGGGTTTTTTTAAACAACTTTTTAAGTTTGTGGATGCATTCCCAAATGCATTCCATTTGCAAAAACAAACAAAAGGGAAAATAATGTAAAATTTAGACTTAAAATCACCTAGAGTGGACAAATTTGTCCCCTACAACAATAAAAAAAACAGTCCCAAGCAATATGCATTCAAAACCTAATGGGGGCTATTGAAACCTAATGAAAACATTTCGTTTAGCTTTAAAATGTCAATTTTTGACATTGCTGTCAATGGGAACCTGCTCACTTCTGTAGTCTGCCTCAAGTGGTCAGACAACAAACTCCAGTTCAGTCACTTCTCATTACGCTTGGAGAAGGAAAACCACATGCTAAGCTTTATGAATGATACCCCATGGTTTGGTAACAATATAAACATCAAAAAGGTTAGACTCTTCCTTTTCAGTGGCATTAAGACCTTTACACCCTGTGTTCTTTATGGTAGACACAACACTTCATCAGTTTGCTTCTTTTGGAAATTTTCTCTCCAATTATTTTGCTGAAGATAATTGTCTCAATACATAATGGTACATTCATATTTTCACACAGATTAAACCTATAAATCTTTTAAAGATTAGTTTGATTTTTAAAATTCAGTGAAGATCTGACATAAATGGTTGGAATTCTGTAGGTTTCGGTAGTTCATGTAAGACATAGAAAATAATACAGCCATCTGGGTTTAATGGAATCACATTTCCAAAAAGAATTTTGTGTTCTGTTTTTGCAAACTAGTTTCCGCATCAAAGTCTCCAGAAGAAACAAACACCTGGTTTGCGTTCCATTTTTATTTTTCAGCTTGACAAAGGAAACAAACAGTTTCGAGAAGTCCTCAGATGTTTTGCTACAAGTTGCACTTTCCCAGATGAAAGAGCAATTGGACATGTTGGCTGTTAGAGACGACAGCAAGCAGAACAAACCAGCAGCTGAGAAAAACGAAGGAGTGATTCTGTTTGATACACCTGAATATGAACAATTCCGCACTCAGAAACCTCCAGATGAAACCCAAACTGCTTTCAAAAACAACTTCCCTAATGAAGAACATCGTACTCTCCTCAAGACTCCTCTTGTTCAACAGCTCCATTCAGTTTAGAACATTCAGGTTGCACCTGAAAACAGCGATGGACAACTCTGGAGCCTTTGTTTTTAGTCTTAGTTTTAAACAGTTCGGTTTCCTCTTGAGAAAAGACTTTGAACAGACCACAACGCCACAGACTACAGTTTTGGATTTAGACTGGTGTGGCATGGGTGTACCTTGTCCAAACACAGTCTCTGGGAGCCTCTTCTCCACCCAGACCAGCAGCTGTATGTTTCTGCTCTTCAGCCACCTCCTCTCACGCTGCGCTGCGTGGGATGGAGCCCGCAGGAGCTCTCTGAACAGAGCTGTGTGGTAGTGAGGGTGAGTGTGTGCATGTTACGATACTCTCTGGATGAGTTTGTCCTGGGTCAGGCAGAAGACGGTGCAGTAGGATAGGTCTGAGATGAAGCTTTCACAGCCGCGTCGAGTCACGCTCTTACAGCTGCGCAGGTCCAGCAGAGCCAGAGAGGAGAGGCGCTTCATGTATGACAGGCACGCGTCAGTCAGCTTAATGCAGCCTGAAGAGACAGAAGCATACATCAGAAACAGAGAGCGCCTCTCGATGCAGACAGATCTGTTGAGGCTTGTTATTTTTGAGGATGCCAATTTCATATTCTTAAAACAATTAAATCACCAACTCGACTAAAGGATTTGAAACGTGGTAAGGTAAATAAAACCTGTTTTTTGTTCTTATCTGTGTTGTTTTGGTTTGTTAGCAGCAGGCATTCTTATTGAACCAGTATTGATCAGAGCATAGACAGCGCAGGGCACATCTATAAATGCTTTGTTTATATATGGGTGCGAGCAGCGCTTCCGCAGAGAGTAATCCGTCGAGTCGTATAAATCAGGTTTAAGAACACACTGATTTTAGAGCAGATGGACTGTACCTGACAGATTGAGCTGCCGAAGCGTGTTGCGAGTGTTACAGCCGGCAGCGGTCAGCAGGTTGATAGACTGGTCAGTGAGAGCCGGGCAGTGTGACAGATCTAACCGCCGCAGATGAGGCATGTGTCTGACAATCATCTTCACCGTCGAGTCACTCACATCCAGACCAGACAAACGCAGATTGAGCAAACCTCTCAGCCGACTGCGACTCTCGCTGCCTGCTCAGGAGACAAAGACACCATCAACCAACTGCCATCATTTCACGGCTTGACAATCCTCACGAGTGTCTCACCTGGCTGCAAAATGAGCTCTTTTATTTGAGCTTCTTTGACACCCACAGCCCAGCTCAGATCCAGAGTTCGTAAGCCAGGGCAGCTCTGAGTGCTTAATGCCGTAACGCACAATGAAGAACAACCGGACATCAGCAGATCTTTTAAACCTAAAAATAAGATAAATGATTATAAAGTATACTGTATAAATTACAATCTGTTCATGATAAACATGATCAGGCCAGTTGGCCTTTCTGTTTGACCAAAATCTAGATGATGTTTTCAGCTTTTATCCAGAATGTTTTGTCCTAGACATTCATAAGCATCCTGAGACTAAAATTGGGATTTGTTGTGTACAAAGGGAACCAAAACCTAGAAATTTTTCATAAGACTTATTTTATCTGTCACATCGGTTTTATCTAGCATTCCATTAATTATCTCTTTTACTATGTCCAAAACTTATTGGTGTCTGGCAGCTACAAAGATACAAATGCTAATAACCAATTTGTTGCTTGTGTTCCACTTTTCTAACCATTGTCTTTTCAGGTGTTGTACGGCAATCTGTTCATCAAGTTCAAACAGGCTTTACGCTGGGGAGGTGATTAGCACCAGTCTTTGAGAGGCTCCCTGTGATCTCACGGAGGGATTCTTCACTGAGGAAGATCGCAAGTAAGTTTTAAAAAAAAAAGCGTAATAGATTATTTAAAAACGACTGCTTTATAACCATATCACCAATCTCTGCACGCTTTTATTAATTTATTTCACAATGTTCCATGCACAGCAATAGCGCTTTTCTTCATAACTAATAAGATGAGACTTGATTAAACAAGCAAAGCCAAGCAAAAAAATGAACACCGGAAGCTGTTGAGTTGTGCTGTTACAGAAATCAGAAAGAAATGATTTGTTACAAGTGTACACACTGTTCTCGTGAAATTAAAAATTCTTCTCCAAAAAAAAACACTAAAAAGTTTGAAATGCGTGAGAAAAGGATTTAAAGAAGGGGTAAAACGAACTTGGGAGATGATGGATGAGCCAGGCGATCTGTTTCTTTGAGACTGGAGTCCAGGAGAGGTCGAGGGTCACCGGTTGTCGTTTAATGATCGAGGTCACAGCTTGAGGACTGAGAGCCCGGCAGCGGCTCACATCTATCCGGGTCCATAAGCGCTTATCGCAACACCTAAAGGAAAAAAAAAATGTCCATCATCAAATGCGGTTTTATTAATCACAAGAGAACATTTGAACAATGTTGTTTTGTCCCAGTTTCATTAAACCAGGGTCTCTGCAGATGTCAACATTTAAAACGTAAGAATTATTAAAGCCAGGTAAGAGTCTAGAAACCTACCTTTATAATGAAAAATGTAATGGATTGAAATAAATAGCTATGTGTGTGTGTGTGTGCATATACATTCACATCATAAATCGGAGGCAGATCCCACATTTCATTTGGGACATAGAAGGTTAGTCACGACACCTGGGATGTCTGGTCGCTGCTAGATGCTTGAGGTTTAGGTCACCTGTCCTGTAACACTCAATTACTTATGTGTATGTGTATATATATATATGTATGTATGTATGTGTGTGTGTGTGTGTATGTATGTATGTATGTATAGGTGTATGTATGTGTGTGTATGTATATGTGTATATGTATGTATGTAAGTATATATATATATATATATATATATATATATATATATATATATATATATATATATGATTACTAATTCTATTTATTATTATTATTATTATTATTCTGCGTGTTTATCTGCTTGTATGTATGTATATTTATATTTGTATGCATATCTGTAGAAAGATGCGAACTACTTGGATGTAATAAGGTAGGTATCTAATATTATTTATTTTACTTATTGTTATTTTCATCTCAATCTTGACTCCTTCCCCCACAATTACCTCTCACCTTCTCTTTCCCCCTCCAAAACTTCTCTACCTCTGTTTTCCCCTCAATTACTTCTCTCCTCTTTCCCCTTTTTTTTTATTAACACCGTCCTGTCCTGATGTATGTTTATATGATTGATTAATGTAATTATTGTGATGAATGCGAATGAAATAAATTAAAAGCTTCTATCCAGAGGAATAATCAATATATAATATCTTCAATTCTCTGGAAAGAGCAAAACTGACCAACTCATACGAAGCACCTCCCTTCTCATGGGGCTGCTTTGAAGTAGGACAGGACAGGTGTAAAAAAAAAAAAAAAAAAATAAATAAATAAATAAATAAATAAATCGGAGTCAATTAATATAAAATTAATTATTTAAATTTAAATACATGTATAAATTAAAATATGAGTTAATTGAAATAAAATAAATTTAAACGAAATACATGTGTACTTTCAAATAAAAAACAGCAGTTGATTGAAATAACATGAATAAATATAAACGAAACAAAAACTAAAAATAATCATAATAAAAAAAATGTACAATGTAAAAAAGAAAATGTAATAAATAAGTAAAAAAATTATTAATTTACATATTATAAAAGAAAAAGAGCTAATTGAAAAGGTTTGAAAATGATACACAATAAAATTTTATATTAACATAGTTAGAAATATAAATGTATAATAAAAACATTTTTAAAACAAAATTAAAATGAATTTACATATATTAAATAAATGTTTTTAAATAAACAAACTCTAATTGAAACCGAACAGATTGATATTGGGGGTTGACGCTGCAAAAAAAAAATGTAAGCCTTTTAATTGAAGTACTTGTCAAACCTTGAAAATACATCACTAAACAAAACACGCAGGTGTAGGACCTTTGTATAAAGTGCCTCACCACATGTTTTGAGATCAAATCACTACTCACTGCCATTTTGAATGCAAATATATTCTGGCTATCATGTCAGTGCATGCAGAATAAATCATATTCACCACTCACCATTTGTACCAAGCCTTGCAGACCCTCATGCACATGGCTAGATCTGTCCGATCCAGGTAACGAAAAACTGACACCCAAATGTCCTTTTCACAGCCCAGCTCATTTCCTATCTCCCGGAATGAAGGGTGTGAGAGAAGAGAAGGAGGAGACGTCATGCTGGTGGCTGGCGGAGGAGGTGGTGGAGAAACAGAGGAACGAGAGGACATTGAGGAAGGGGATGCCGTGTCCCTCTCTCGAATCTCTTGTTGGGAGCTTCGTCTCAAAGGCCGGCCAGTTGGTTGGCTGCTCTTAGTCTGAGAAAGCCCGTTCCCTGCAGGTGTGGAGCTGTTCTTGAGCCGTGCTCCAGAAAGAGTTCTCCGCTGCGTTGCGCCAGGGGTGCGTGGGGACACCGCTGCCTCTAGCTTTGGGACGATAGCCCCAGGATCCCGTTTGGCTTTCGGGGGCCTCTGGAGAGTCACAGTCAGGTAGGAATCGTTCAGCAGCTCATCGTTCAAATCCGAAACCAGCAAAACCGGAGGGTCGGGATCCGAGTCAGATGGGTGTTCTCTATCCTCTTCTTCCTCTACGTCCTCCATTTCCTCATCCTCCCCATCAAGCTCCTCGCTGTCTTCCTCATCATCATCCTCCTCGTCATCATCTTCACTACGTCGTCGTCGCCTCCTCGATCGATGCTCCTTATCTGAGCGGCTAACAGGTCTCTCATCATCGCTGTCGTCCTCCTCCTCATCTTCCTCTTCGTCATCATCATCATCATCCTCTTCGTCGTCATCATCATCATCGTCGTCATCATCACTTTCATAGCGCCGCCGCCTCATGTGAGAACCTCCTCTTAAACGAACACGACCCCCTCTAGGTCCGTGTCCACGCCTCAACTTGAAGGAACTGGAAGCCAAAGTGCTCCCCACTCGCCCCCCTTGAGAGGAGCCCCTCCACAGACCCCGTCGACCCCTGCGGGAGGTAGAGCCTCCAGCACGCGATGACATCCGATCTCCATCGTCATCACTGCCCGAGTCATCATCGGGGTCCATTCCATGACGTCGGTAGATTTTAGCCACTCGTGGATCAAGGGATGACTTTCGTTTCTGAACAATAGAATCAAAAAATATTTTAGCAACATGAAAGACGTTGGTGTAGTTGAAAATGACAATACGATTATTTCAATTGATCAAAAAGAGCTTGGTTTAAGCCTGTGGTTCAATGAGCTTTTAGGTTGAAGGCCTTTTATGATGTCAAGCCCTGATGATATGTGAAGAGAAAACAAAGACTAGCCATTATCAATTTTTCCATCTTGAGGGAAGGATTGTCCAACAGATAAGGGTGATTAAAGATAGAGATGGAAGGGTTCTAACAAGTGAGGAGAGTGTGCAGAGAAGATGGAAGGAGTATTTTGAGGAGTTGATGAAGGAGGAGAATGAGAGGGAAAGAAGGGGGGAAGAGGTGAACATTGTAGAGCAGGAAGTTGAAAAGATTAGAAAGGATGAGGTGAGGAAGGCTCTGAGGAGAATGAAGAGTGAAAAGGCTGTTGGTCCAGATGACATCCCTGTGGAGGTGTGGAAGTGTCTAGGAGAGACAGCAGTGGAGTTCCTATCTAGGTTATTCAACAGTATTCTAGAGAGTGAGAAGATGCCTGAGGAATGGAGGAGAAGTGTCCTAGTGCCAATCTTTAAGAACAAGTGTGATGTGCAGAGTTGTAACAACTACAGAGGTATAAAGTTGATGAGCCACACAATGAAACTCTGGGAAAGAGTAGTGGAAGTTAGGCTAAGAAGGGAAGTGGATATTTGCAAGCAGCAGTATGACTTCATGCCCAGGAAGAGCACTACTGATGCAATTTTTGCTCTGAGAATGCTAATGGAGAAGTACAGAGATGGTCAGAAGGAGCTGCACTGCGTCTTTGTGGACTTAGAGAAAGCGTATGACAGGGTGCAGAGAGAGGAGCTATGGTCCTGTATGAGGATGTCAGCAGTGGCAGAGAAGTACGTCAGAGTAGTTCAGGATATGTATGAGAGGAGTATGACATCAGTGAGATGTGCTGCAGGTCAGACGGAGGAGTTCAAGGTGGAGGTGGGGCTACATCAAGGATCGGCTTTGAGTCCCTTCTTGTTTGCTATGGTGATGGACAGGTTGACAGATGAGGTCAGACAGGAATCTCCATGGACAATGATGTTTGCAGATGACATTGTAATCTGTAGTGAGAGTAGAGAGCAGGTGGAGGGACACCTGGAAAGTTGGAGGTCTGCTCTAGAAAGAAGAGGAATGAAAGTCAGTCATAGTAAGACAGAATACATGTGTTTGAACAAGAGGGACGGAAGTAGAACAGTGAGGTTACAGGGGGCTGAGGTCAAGAAGGTGGAGGAGTTTAGGTATTTGGGGTCAACAGTCCAGTGCGACGGGGAGTGTGGAAAAGAGGTGAAGAGGCGAGTGCAGGCAGGTTGGAGTGGGTGGAGAAAAGTGTCAGGGGTGTTGTGTGACAGAAGAGTGTCAGCAAGAATCAAAGGAAAGGTGTACAGAACAGTAGTGAGAGCAGCTATGATGTATGGGTTAGAGACTGTAGCAGTGAGGAAGAGGCACGAGGCAGAGATGGAAGTAGCAGAGATGAGGATGTTAAGGTTCAGTTTAGGAGTGATAAGGATGGACAAGATTAGGAACGAGCACATCAGAGGAACAGCTCAGGTTGGTTGTTTTGGAGACAAAGTCAGAGAAGCCAGATTGAGATGGTTTGGACATGTGCAGAGAAGGGATAGTAGTTATATTGGTAGAAGGATGTTGGAGATGGAGCTGCCAAACAAGAGGGCAAGAGGAAGGCCAAAGACAAGTTATATGGGTGTGCTGAAGGAGGACATGAAGGTAATTGGTGCAAGAGTAGAGGATACTGAGGTCAGAGTTAGGTGGAAACAGATGATTTGCTGTGGCGACCCCTAAACTGGGAACAGCCGAAAGAAGAAGAAGAAGGAAGGATTTAACTCGTGTGGTGTTGGAATTATTGTTTCTCACACAGTGTTTGCGGGTGTGGTGGACCCATTGATTTTAAATCCCAATCAAGACATTTTATGATAAGACACTTAAGATATTTACTTTAGCCAGGAAACAAGTGACTTAAACCAATAAATAAAGTATATTTCCTGTTCAAAATGTAAATGTGAAGAAATAAGGTAAAAAAACATCTGTGGTGTTCTCATTATTGTTACTTTGGCAGGGTTGGCTAGACCCATTGCATTATGGACTTTTTAATTCACACAATCATAGAATTTTATACTAAACTCTAAAAGTGTATGTTTATGTGCAATTTATGTTTGTGTGGAAAGACAGAATAAAAGGTAAAGAATCTATCATTTTCACACTTTTACATGCCCCAGGTCCAGTAGACTGATGAAAGCTGAAAACAGGTCCCACAGACCCGAACACCATACAAGTGTGAAACAAAGAGACTAGCATGAAATTCAATTGATTGGAAGGGTTTCCTTATGTATTTGCATATCTTTTTTTGTTTAAGAAACCAGAGCCCAGAGGAGAAGAATACACTCTTCCCAGCATGCTCATAGCCACAACTAAGCCATGGATGTTTGGCTGGTTGATGGCTTTTCAATAAAACTTGGATCAAAACATTACACTACCTATTCTGCTCGGAGCAAACTGTTCAAACCCGTTTCTAGCCCTGATTAAAACATCATTCTAGCATTTGTGATCATCAGGAATAAAGAAATTACTTACAAGCAATTTCCCAGCTTCTAGCTTAACCTGCAAACAGAATATCACACGTTGGTTAAAAAGCAGTTCAACACTCCACAAGCACTCAAGACGATCACCCATACAGCAAACAAAAAGCTGCCGCTGAAACCTTTAGCCAGTCAAAGCTGCGATAGTGCAAAATGATAATGAGGGCTGGGAGGGCCAAAATGAGAGCGAGAGCACACAGACAAAAAAAAAAAAAAACAGCTGCGCATGCGGCTTCCGTGGCGTGAGGTAGCCGAAGCCTCTCACCCTCTTCCTCAGCCGCTGCTCAGGAGCTGCTGCCTGTCTCGGGAGCGAGCCGTGAGACAGAGAAAAGGGGGGCCTTCCGACCCTGTGCCATGCCCCGCCCTCGCCCCTGAGCCCCCCTGACCCATCCTGTGGCGTGACGTCATCATCGCTGCCTGACGACTGGCACACAGGAAAAACAAGCGTTACCGTTACACACACAGAGGGTCGAGTGTGTGGAATACTGCTAGCTTTCGCTATGCGCACCTCTACCTGGTACTGATAGGTGTTTGTATTTGTGCGGAGAACATAAACATAAAGACGTGTCAGAGAGAAGCAAGCTTTCCTCATTTTTAAGGGGATACCTGCATTTGGCTAAAAACAAAACCGACCTGGTGAGAAAAAAAATAACATGTTACCTCAGAATCAGTATCTTTTCCTGAAACACATTTGGGGCACTCCCAGCAGCTCGGTAGATCTTTGTTCACAACCCCCTCACCGGAAGACTGTACCAAGATAGAAAACAATATAAATGGTGACGAATATACAGTTTATAGACAAAAATCAAATGTAAAGTTCAGAGAGGCTCTTTGTGATCTCATGGAGGAATTCTTTTGCTGGGGGATATTTTTCCTCTGCATCTATTTATGAGTGTGGGTTTTTTAAAATGATTAAATAAATGTGTGTTTTGGTTACTTTATTTAATGACAAAATAGGGTTAAACCAGGTTTTTATAATAAGTTAGTGATTGCTGGTCACACTAACTGAGATTATTTAGTGAAAATGCATAATCATGTGTCTTTGACCCAGTTTTTGAATTGTGTAAATACTGAAAAAATTTCAGCCGTCTATATTATTTTTAGACTTTTTTTTAATTAATTCTGGAAAAAAAAACTCAAATGCTCTTTTTAAGTAAAGTGAATTCATGTAAAACCTTCAAATGATTACTCTGATTTTCCATACCTTTCTTACTAATTGAATTTAAAAATAATTAGCTATTATTTTTGAGATTTACAGTGAAAAATATAAGTAACATTTATCTATGATTTCATATTTATCGTCTATTTTACGTGTGTAAATCAGTAAATCAGTTTTTCATAATAATACAATAAGTATTCAGTTACTAAGCTGAGCTGGTGCTGAATAGAAGGATGCTAGATATGTGTATAAAAATGAAATAATCAGGTAACGGGTTAAATACTTATGTCTGTTAGGATGAGTAGAAGTTACTGAAGGACCTCTTGGCATCTAAATGCTGAATTCACACCCTTTATATGTTGTAGAACACTGATAACAGAAGTATGCATATATCCTATATCTAATGCTGTTTCTCTTCAAATCCTCGTTAAAAAATAAACATAAAGTCTGTTAAAATCTCCTTGTCATCTCATCTCTTTAAATATTATAGCAGAAAATGAAACATCTGTTTTATGCCACACACATTACAAAGTTATCACAGAATCAACATACCTTCAAACAGCTGGGATGTGCAATCTGAGCACAGTTGGAGCACTCCATGAGCTCTTCGTTGAGGTCCTGGATCCCTTCATTACAAAGCTCACAAACAGCAGAGAGCGGCAAACCAGGCTTTTGTGAGCACCCAAAAAAAACACACACAAATCAATAATTATAACTCAAAAACTAAATTCACCAGGTAAAAGAACTCACAGAGAGGCACTGTCGGAGGACGCAGGTCTGTTTGAGTTTGCCAGGGCCACCGAATTTCTTCATGTCTCGGCAGAAGTTGCAGTCACCACATTCAGTTCGCAGACAGGCCTCACATCGTTTACAACGGACGCGGCGGCGGCGCAGAACAGACATGTTCGAGGCTGGTTTCACCGGCCGTGGGATGACCGGTGTGGTCGCCAGCTTGGGACGAGCCACCGGTGGAGGAGGTGGAGGAGGCTGGTACCAAGGGGGCTTCAGAGAGGGACACATGAAAAATGTTTAGCGTAATAACTGAAGACTTGTATTCATCTGTGGATTTGTTGCTGTTACAGTGAGTAAAGGTAGTTCAAGTGACTTAAAGCTTGGGTAAGTGACTCTTTGTGTCTGACTAGTCAATTAATGTTTTCCCATGGTATGGTTCATATAGCAACTATAAGAACAGTTGCTGTTCATATAGTTGCTGGTTGTGGCAGTTGTGGGCTGGGGAATAAGAAGATTGACTTGTGATCAGAAAATTACGTGTTCGATCCCCAGATCCACCGAGTTGAAGGTGATGTAAGCTCTGAAAAACTTGCTTTCAATCTTCAAAACCAAAGCGCCGCAGCTATGGCTGCCCACTGCTCCAGGTGTGTGTTCACGGTGTATTTGTTCGCTGCTGTGTGGGATGGGTTAAATGCAGAGCACTATAGCAGATAATTTTGCCTTTTTAACCCACTCTTCTTTAGTGAGTCAGAAACTCTAAAAATTAACCGATATTGAGTAATTATATACAAAGTGGCATGCGGGCCACGCCCCCATGTAATTACACAGCACATAAATCTTATTACAAGTGCAAAAGAGTAAATCTAAAAATACATATATATTTATTGTCATTCTATATGGTCACAGTAATACCTTTAAGCTATCAGTTTGATAAGACCAAAAACATTTTCTGTATAGAATTGACTTTTCATTTGCCAACAAACTTTAATGATCATGATCATTGATCATTAAAAATCAGCAAATTGCACTTTCATCTTACCCTCCTTGGCCATCTCACAATGGGTTTTCCAGTGTATGAGAGCTTTGGGATGTCATTTGCATGATCTTTTAATAACGCCTAAAAAGAAAAGTAAACAAATGAGCTTCCATGAAAAAAAAAACTTCACCTTAAATCCAAGATCTCAGGAGAAGTTCTGACCCGTATGTCATGAAGCAGCGCAGCAGCGTTGTGTATTCCTGACGGCACACACTTCTTATGTGAGGGCAGCGCTTCAAGCTTCCCCACCAGGTTCCACAGGCCTTCCAGCTCAAACGCAGTCAGATGAACCTTCAATCCAGGCCCGCTTGGTGGAGAGGGTACGAAGACATCCTCCCTTTCCTCTTTCGCATGTCCATTTAGAACCTCACAGTTTTCTCGCTTTAACCCTGTGCAGCAACATCAGACGTTACCTTACTGCAGTAGAACACCTTTAAAAAAAAAGTCTTGCTAGGATGCTAACTGACCGATGCCCAGAGAGTACTTCTGGTACTCAGGGATAAGGTGAGAAGTGTTGGTCAAGCTGTAGAGGTAACGCTCCAAAACGTACCAGCACATCTCATAAAAAAATGGATGCCGGAACTTGGGTGGCACCTGAATATGAACAGAATATATAAGGAACAGCATAATTCATCCACTTTTCCCATAATATCAATTCCAAAATACGGGCAACTGCGTATCCAAGATGTAAACTTTGTAACTGCTTAGATTGGTTTACAAGTAGTATGAGACTCAAAGGGGTTGAGTATAAATTAATGAGCAGCTATTATGGACTTTGCAGACAGAAGCCTTTATGCCTGTTTTAAAGTGTGAGCACAAATTGAAAACATTTGAGCATAGTTTAACCCTTACCCTTGTCCTGTCCTCAATGCTGGAGATATGCAGTTGCATGGGAATGTTAAAACTGTGTAGAAAATTCCCTCCAAACACAAGCGTGTCAACTGGTGTGTACACAGCATGGATCCAACCTAAACAATTTTTTTTTATTATTTTAGAGATTTGTTCATGTAAAAATACTTAAGCACACACCAAAAAAGAAAGTCTCTACCTGATGGAATCATGAACGTGAAGCCCTGTTTGAGCTCAATCCTCTGACAATCACTGGCCTTGTCTCCAAGAAAGATGTCGCCTTGTTTCCCTGACAACACCCAGTTCTCATAAAGCTCTAGGTTCTGGGGTGTGGGTGGAATCAACCAAAAAACCTAAAGAAAATGCAGGCGTTCAGATGCATCTAAAACATTTTGATGGTATACATTTTTTTCAGGTTATTTATTCATAAAATCTTAAGATTGTATCAATCAAGACTAGTACATAAGCTTTTGAATGTTATTTAGTCACTGATCCCTGTATGATCTGTGCATCATTCGTTCATTTAATTTTCAAAATAAAAACGAAAAAAAAAAAGGAAAACCAGTATTCAGTATTTGATCTTAAAAGAACAACAATTAACTTTTTCTATTACTTATTCTCTAATAAAAAAATTTAAAAACAAATTACGAGCTTTTGTTTCTAATGTTCCTTATGAGAATGCTCAAATTTTCCTTTCTTTATTTTAAAATTAAATAAAAAATGTTTTAACAAAAATTCACAAAACCCTACTTTTTAGTATCAAAAAGCCCCTAGTGGCTAGACTTCAGGCATTGTAACAGGGAGAAATCGTCACAAATCCAAATCGAAGCAGACTTTTAGCCAAAGTATTTAAAGACGCTGTAACCGCTCTGACCTTGCAGCCCCGCAGTATGTGGTACCACACAGAGGTGCCTCCAAAGTCTATATGAAAATCTGTGAAGCAGCCCTGCACACTCATGAGGCAGTACCTAGGTGTTGTTCCAACAGAAAAATAATTGATTGATTAATAATGAAAAGAACTGATAAAAGCGTAACGGATCAAAGAACAGCTCACTTTTGGACTTTGGGGTACTGCATGTCTGTGATTGCATTGGTAGAGTCTCTTTGTCTCTCCTTCAAGTGTCGTGGCCACATGTTGTCCACCCAATCGATCATGTCCACCTGTGGCAGCAGAGAACGTTCATTAGTCCTTCCCCTATATTACTTAGTGCCAGTGTAAACAGGCTCCTACCGTCGAAGGTCTTCTGACGAGGCTCTCTAATTTAGTGTGGCTAAACTCAAGGCTGATCACATTGTAAAGTCTATCTCTCTGAGAGTGAGGAGTCTCATAGTAGCGCCTCCATTGAGCCATAGACATCTCTGTGGCCTTTTGAGTGGCCACATCCATCACATCAATCATCCTCCGACTTCCTGTTATAAGAAAGAGGAAAAAGAGATGAGATAATCTAAAAAAACCTTCATGTTAGTCAGCATTAAAAGAAAAGGTGATTTACTTACCTACAAACATCTTCACGTCATTTACCGAGAAGTCTGAATCTGGCATTCTAATATAGAAACAACGAAAAAGTAGATTTTATTAATACTCCAGATTGTAGTTTTCCCCAAAAAATGTGTTAAATTTTGCTCATCATCGTGAGGATTATCAACCAATCCCAATGTCTTTACAACATTACAAAGCTGAGATGCATATGGTTGCTAAGGTAAACATTGTGGTTGATATAGAAGGAGAGATGATGTATTATTAAAATGGACATTGCCGATCCCTCCCTAACACTCACATGTTTACCCTAGTAACCATATGAGCTTCGGAGTCGGAGAGTTCGGAGACACAGAAATTAGTTGTTGACCCACACAGTGACTAAATAAACTAATAGTATTTATTAGTAGTAAATTACACTAGCTACGCGCCAAAGCAAATCTAATAGAAGAATTGAATAAAAAAACCTGCCGAATAGAAGACATCTTTCATTAATAGCAAGTTTCTTACTTGATGCCAAGTCCATCAGGCCTCTCAAAGATGATTGGGTCGCGGAGCCCACATCTCTGCACAAACTCATAAGTGAACTCTAAAAACATGAAAAGTAAAATTAGACTCTTCATGAGGAACATCTTTAAAAGCTTAAAAAATCTCCCTCACCTTTCCCCACCATGCGTTTGATGCGATTTGAGTTGAAGCTGTTGCTTCGTAACTTATCCTCCAAATTGAAGGTCCTCTTTCCGTCTATTTCATCATCTGAAATACCATCATCTTGATAGCGGCGCCGTGTGCCAGACCGCTGCAACAGAGTTTGAAAAATCAATCGAAATCTGATATTGGACACTAGATTTGACTGCATACCTGCCACCCTCCTACTTAATGTTGAAAAATAAATCAACGACACACTCCTACCAGAGGGTTAAAAAATTCCAGAATACACAACAAACACAGTACCCAAGGGGCAACCTGCTCCTTCCCCTCTTGATGCATGATAGGAAGCAACTGAACTGCAAGTTCCCCAAGCAGCCACTTGAGGCTGACTCCAAAAGGGAGTAAGTTCTCATTCACTCTAATGTTAAAACTGACCAACTTTGGAGGTGAAAAAAAGCCTATTTCCACCCCTGGCTCCATTAGGTTTGTTCATTCAGATGGCTAGTTTTGATTTCATGAACACTCTGAGGGAGGTGAATTATTTTTACGTTTGTTTGCTTAAGATGTTTTCCCAGCGATGGGTTGCGGCTGGAAGGGCATTCGCTGCGTAAAACATATGCCAGAGAGTTGGCGGTTCATTCCGTTGTGGCGACCCCGAAAGGGAAGAAAGCCGACATGAAGATGAATGAATGAATGCTTAAGATGTATTAACATTTTTTAACTTTAGCCAATCAGATGCCTTCACTACAGCCATGTCCCACCTCTGTGGAAGTGTTTTCGATTACTGGATACACCCATTTTGAGCTTCATTTAACTTTGTCAAAAAACTATGGCTGATGTCACGAACACTTCATCTATGTTATATACAGTCAATGGCAGTACCTCAAACACCTCTAAATTTGTGTACAGTACTAAACAATATATTTGTGATCATTCCAACAGAAAACAAACCAACAGACAAGACCAGACATTTTCCCCATCTACAAATATATAAAAGGGAAGGTCAGAACTTCCAGAAAACTGCCAAAGCAAATTTGCAGCCAACAAAACTAAAGTTTATTGCCCACCGAAGTCCCAAGCATTTGCTGCTTTTTATATACAGATGCATTTCTAATAAAAGCTCAAACCTTGTACATTGCATTTTTTAAACGCTTTTGGGTAATATAAAAACAAAACAAACCACACCACAAAAGTGAGAAAAGACTATTTGACTTGATTATAATGCATTGAATTTTGAATCTAAACATAGCAGGAGCTGAATATAGATCAATTCTGGTCCTAGAGGTCCAGAGACTTGGACATTTTTGATTCAACCATGAAACACACCTTTTATATTAATTATTCATAAACTTCAATGCGTGTATTTTGAAAATGATAATTTATGTTGCTGAAAGCAGTTTTACCTTTGATTTTGAAGACATTGTTGTTAATCTAATTGAGCGTATTGTCTCTTCAAAACTACTTCAAACACTTGGGTAGCTTCCAGCGGGTCAATGAAGCAGCAGATTTCACCTCCTCTGTCTCTGAAATGCAGTCTATCACTGTCAGATGCTGCACCAAACCATCTTCTAACTAAAAACTAAATTACCTGAGTATTTATAGAGAAACTATTTGAAGTGCCCTCATTTGACACCAGCAACAGAGCAGAATCAAAACTAAAATATAGCATTTACATGATTAAATGTAAAAAAAAAAAAAAGTATCTCTTCTGTATCATCCCGCATGCAATAACTACACTTTCTTTCTCTAGTTTCCACATCAGCCTCAGACTGCAGTAAGCTAGGAGGAAACCATTTGGAGGGCAATGGGACACTACACACCTCCCACCTTCAGTGTCACATCATCTCTCGGCTGGCTTTTCTTTCTTCTGCCTCTCCGCCTCATCAGTAACATCCCCCCATCCTCAACCGCAAGGACCTTCAGACCATTCTCCATCCCTACACGTTCTCATTCAAGAGCTGAATATCTGCCGTCTGCTCTCCTCAGTCATCCCCTCGTCTCTGCAGTGCACCCTCCCTTACACTCCTCCCCGTTTCCGCATGTCTGGTCACATGCTCTACTAAACCAATACAATCATTTGTTCCCCAGACTCCAGTCAGCACATTATAAAATTATATCTTTCTAACTCTTACACCAATATTCTGTTTATTACAAAATTATATAAAATACATAGAAATAATATTTAATATACTTATTGGGGCTTGGTGCTTAAAACTCATGTAAGTAATGTTTCCACGTTTCTGGTCAAGCGACAAACGTTTTCAGAAAAATAGTTTAAAAACATGAACATTTTTAATGGTGCGGTGTGTAGCTAGCTTGCTGCTTCTTGACAGCGCTAGCAGTAACCTCAGTCTAATGGCCTCTATAAACATGTATGTATATTTGGTACAAAGTTTCATGCATGAACGTCCCTCGATTGAAAAACATGGGTGCCAACAGGAGCTCACACATCTGTCCGAATGATTGATGTGGAGAAAAATAGTGAATCTCAGCCATATTGGATTGTTTTTTCACGAAGACAACAACCAATGAAAGCTGCTCCTAAGTGGGACATGAAGGAACCGCTGAATGGCACCCAATACATCTTGCAACAAAAAAACCACACAGAAGAATAATGTGATGAAGGGCAAAGGAAGAGATTGCAAAAGAGGAGAATATGAACCTTCAGAAGCTTGTATTGTATTGTACAGCCAAGTTTGTCAATATCGATAGTAGGTGTTGGGCAGTTGGGCAGCTACAAATAACGCATTACTATAACGTTTGCAGCTTTTTGCAATAACTAATACTCTAACATAATTTTGAAAATAAAATAACTATGTTGCAGTTACTACTGTCTGTGTTACTGTCTGTGCTATTCCATTACAGTTTACATTAAAGGCCAGACGCCAATGTACATAAAGAAGAAAATGCATTTTCAGACTGGTGAGAGCGTATCTCCGAGAGAGCGTATCTCGATCATCTCACGAGAGCAACACCAGTTTTTCTGAGTGGAAAGACATGTATTATTTCATGTTAGTTTAGCATAAAGATAAAAACCATCCAGTAAAATATAACCTGTGTCATCATTGCATCAACAGGGACAACTCGCAAGTTCAGAAAACACATCAGTCAACTAAGCTAGAAGCAAACTTGGCCCCTGAACTCAAACAACCGTGTCAGCCAGGGAGAGCTCAAAAAAAGAGAGAATAGTGCAAAAATAGAGCAAAATACAAGAATCTGGGTAACTGAAATTGCTCACCTGGTTATTTTTTTATGTGCAAGTGTAATCTGCACGCACCAAAGAAAACGATTCACGCTTTGATCTTGTCGATGGAAGCCATACACTGTGAAGCACCTAAATACTTGTTTTTTTATAAAACATATTATACCCATACACCTGAGTCACCACTTAGTGAAAGAGGTCTCTGAAAACATAAAAAATATGTTCATCTTTTCATGTATTTCTATTTCAAAAATAAAATGTGTTCATTCACAAGAATCGCATCACTTCATTTGGCAGTTTTCCAAACATTGTTCAGGCAGAGTGGAAGAAAAAAACACAACCTATAAGGAAACATTTGCATCTCAACTGAAATTTTAAGCTTACAACAAAAAAATACTAATTTAAAGAAAGCAACAGACGAGAAAAAGAAGGCTACCCTTTCTTTTAACAGCTAAATATTTTCAATATTTCAATTTCCCATTATTAAACAAAAAAAGGCACATCTATGCACTGTTTAGATGGCAGCAATGCTTGACAACGAAAACGGTTTTTATTAGTTTTATTTTATTAACCCCATAACGTTGAGCAATGTAAACCAGACGTCATAAATGATGCTGTGGCCCCTTGTTTATGGCCTTTAACTCAAACATGCTAATAGTGCACAAAATAAAATAAAAACATTAGCTTCACGTGACTCTTGTGTCAAACACCATCCTTAAACAGGTGAACAAAGTCAAGATAATTCACTCACACTAAAAGACCTTAAAAGGTACATCAAAAGACTTTAACTCAAGCTTCTGAAACACGTTTTGAAACTATGAGATCAAATCTCAAAATAAATGCACCAATCAACCAATGCCTGTTCATTTCCAACTTTGTAAATTGCACTTACCAGTCGCTTGCTGTAACGGGGTTTGGGATCGTCCATTGTCAGAGTGAAGACTCAGATCCAACCGTTAAAAACAAAAGTTCTTGATACTCACTTTATTGAAGAGTATTTTATTCGGGGTAATCATAAGCTCACCTAACAAAACGTTACCGTTCGGTCGAAATATAAGGTTAAAATGTTATGCTTAATCGTATTCATTATTGTGCGCGTATTAACGCAACACAATCCTAAATTGTTGCCAATCGTAGTGAAACCATTTTATACGTAAATACAGACAACTGAATTAAACGTTATCTGGTTAAAAGTAGTTGAGCTGAGAGGAACATTAAGCGCATAACGGTAATAACGTTAGCCTTACCAACCGCTAGACAAACGGCGCAAATGTTTTAACTTTACGTGTATTACAAACGGATAACGGGGCGCTTACAAGCACGAAATACTGTACAATATCTAATATTTCAGTCAACCATGGTGAGCTACTAAAAACTCGTATTTTGTGAATAAAATTTGACAATTCCAATTCAACTTTCAAATAAAACGATATTTCAACAAAAAGAGTCGATGTTCATAAAAATCCGTTGTAAATCAAATTTCGTGTATCTTTTCCAAACAAAGTTCTAAAGCCAGGCTATTTCTATCCATTAACTTTTATTTAATGTATGAAATAAATCATTTCAAAATAGCCCCGCTACCTCAATTCACGACAAAGTTACCGTAGTAGATCATTCGCCGCCATTTTCAAGCCGTCACAAAAACACTAGAAAGTAAGCACCACCCTCTAGTCTAAGTGACCAATCAGAAACAAATGCGACAACGCCATTTTTACTAACATTGGATAAACACGTTGTCATGTCAAAAGAAGGCAGTCATAAAAGGCAAATAATTTCGCGTGTGACCAGTTGCACTCTCACTCATTGGATACTGGTTCATGCCAGTCAAAACAACCACACAAAGATTGGTTTACATTCGCTAAATGACTCGCAGTTCCAAAACAATAACACCAAAAACGTTTTAGCTCAATCAAACAATAATATTTCAGACATTTAATGCATCGTCATTAAATACCTTTGTTCTTCCGTAGCTTGCCGTACCAATTTCGGCGGACATGACGTCCATAACTTCCTTGTGTCGCTCGCTCGGGAGGAAAACTACATATCCACTCAAATCACGCTTCGCCTGAAATCCTCATGAAGCTTTCGATGTTCGTGTGATTCTAATATCCTTTATGGGAAAACGCGAATAAATACAACGCATTGAATTTCCTCCCTTAACCAACTCCAAGTAGCGCCGCATGGTAAACTTTTCGTTTATACTGAGTCCAGGAAGTACCCGCTGATTGGATAGTCCGTAGCAAATGGCAGGAATTCATTGGATTAGGGTTCTGTCAATCATTGACGTCATAGTATACGCATAAACTAAATATCCTGAACATCTTGGCAAATTTCACATTCACAAACTAAAGTTCTTAAACTCCACCCATACTTTGACCATTTTTTCTCCTCTTTGAATCTCGTCAAAAAATTTGAAAATGTATTACAGTTTCTTTAATCTCTCATGATACCTGTATGCTTAATGCAAGTGCTAATGCAAGTTAGCTGTTGTCTTACTTTTATTATTTGCTGTTTGTGTTGTTGTTGTTTTTCCTTCTTCATTTTAGCATGTACTTTTCATTAATGGCAAGACTGTTTGTTTTGATTGTATAGAAATGTCTATAAAGTCCACTTTGCAGGATAGTGCACCTTTAAAATTCACAACAACTGATTAAAATAAATAACCAATAATTAAATAATTGGGTCATTTGTTTGACTATAAAAAACACACAAACCAAGCTCTTTTAATCAGACTACAATTCCACAAATGTAGTGCAACTAAACCCACATTATAATCAATTTTAAAGATGCAGCATGCAGTTCTCAAAATTCCTTACAGAGCGGAATTGGTTTGACTCACCTGATCACCAAAACCAAATTGTAGGCAATCTGCAAAGCTACCAAAAGAGGGAAGATCCACTATTTGTCTAAAATCAGGTCGGTTATTTCACTAACTCTGAGATATTGCATACTGCACATTTGATCAATTCACAAAATGCAATTTTTCTATCACATATTCATGAAAAAAACATTGGTTGTGAATTTAGTATATCAAGTGCTACTTTTCTGCAAGTAAGAGGTTTTTAAACAACAGAAACACATTTAATCTTAGTAAAACTGTTTTTTAAATTTTAAACTAATCAGAGCTAAAACACAACTTTTATATCCTAGCAAACAAGAGTGATGGCATCAGATCCTGAAAGCAGATGTACAAAATACAATCTATAGCAATTTTTAAAAACTGGACATGACATTTGTTTAGGGTACAGAGCAAGAATTTTCAAACTTTTTTAAAAATAGGGTTTTTAGGAAACAACAAAATCTTTGATTGAAGTCAGACAAGTGGAACACATGATAAAAGTTTCACTGTAGATAAAATAACTACTACTTATTATCATCCAGTACAGGCAGGATGTGATCCCAATCATTTAGCATTCATCAATCATAATCATTGAATCGAAGTAAAAAAACAGGCCATAAAACAAACTCATCCGCTCAGAAAAGTTACTATTCCAAAAACTAAGATTAATTGACTGCTTGTTGCATGTTACCCAAGTGTCTCTTAAACACAAGGCCAACAGATACAACAGGAAAAATATAAAAGATTTGAGTAGTTTATGAGTAAAGACGTCTCTCTTGCATCTCGACAGAGACCTTGAATCTTGGACCGGAACATTCTCCTGGGAAAGAAGATGGTTTATCATAAAAATAAATAGAATGTTTATAGTGTTTGTATTCAGATGTACTCACATTAAGGTCTACGTCAGCCAGCTGTAGACCAAAGAGCCTCCGATGACAGCAAGAATCGTGCAGCACAGCATAATCATCATTTTTTTCTGTGGAGAAAAGGGCCTAAGTGAGTTACAGGATGCTGGGAGCAAACATACAGAGATGGAGTAGATGTACAACATGTTGAATTTATTCACACGCTTCATCATCTCACCCTGCGTGCTTCCTGTTGGAACTTGGCAGCTTTTTTAGTGTCGGCCACAGCTCTCTCGACAAAACCCACCGACTGGTCCATGTTGCTCTCAATCCTGTCGATCATGCTTCCCTGACAACCAAACAGTTCAGACGGCTTTAGTTGCTTGCGATTTGTTTTAAGGGTGCTGCAGGAGCCATTTAGGTGTGTTTTGGGTTGACAACAGGTGGGGCAGTATGGAGTAATCTATTATTTAACAGGTGTTTCAATCACTTTATTGTGGTAGAGAAAACATCTACATTTATTACCACACAAGTACATTCACATTCACAACAAGACAGTACTGTTCGGCCATGTTGGAGAAACGCCTAGGAGAAAATACCATTGAACAGAATGAGGCTCACCACTTCTCAGCAAGAAAATGGTCAAATATTGTTGAGTTTTTGGCTTTGTTAATCGGTCGGGTTGTGAAAAATATTTGATATTCTACAGACAATTGTGATCGAAATGAATACTCAAGAGACATGTTTTATGAACGCAGCCGCGAACAGGAATATTTTACTCAATTCCTAAACATGATAAAATCATACTTTTAGTATCAGCGGTTCATGTGATCTAACTGCAAGAGCCGTGGAGAGAGAGAGAGAGAGAGAGAGAGAGAGAGAAAGAGAAAAAGAGAGAGAAAAAACGATAGAGGGGTAGAGACAAAAACCCCAGTTGGAGAAGAGACCCTTCCATTCATCCATTATCCATTATTCGGGGTAACCACAGCGGAATGAACCGCTAACTCTCTGGCACATGTTTTACGCTGCGGATGCCCTTCCAGCCACAACCCATCGCTGGGAAACATTCCCACACACATTCACTCTTTAACACTATGGGCAACCGTTCTTACTCAATTCACTTATTCCGCATGTCTTTGGACTTGTGGGGAAACCGGAGCACCCGGAGAAAACCCACACGATCACGAGGAGAACATGAGAACTCCACACAGAAATGCCAACCGACCCAGCTGAGACGCGACCAGCGACCTTCTCGCTGTGAGACGAGTGTGCTACCCACTGCGCCACCGTGACGCCCGTGAGAAGAGACCCGAAAGGAGTAATTCCTTTAGATTCACTCCAGTATAAGTCCCACCCCTCTAGGTTACTCCCATTTCTCCTCCCCTGGACTATACGTATAAACACAGGCAATTTTATTGGATAACTAATTACAATGATTAAATATTCTATTACACATTTTAAACCTCGACTCGAAAAGGTGGTGGATATTCAGAATGAGAAGGCTTATCAGAAACAGCCCACCATCTTCCACAACAAAAACCGGTTCTGGCTGTCGAAGTAACAGCTTAAGCTCATCCAAAATGTCGCAAACCACACTTTTTATTATGATAATAATGATAATTGTGCTACAGCCTTGCAACATTCATTTAATTACTATTAAAGACAAGCAGACGAACCTGATTCTCCACCAGCATCGCAATATCCACAAACATGTCATGCAGCTCTTTGATGCTGCTCTCCAGTCGCATGATATCTTTGTGTCTGGCCTCGATCTCACTCAACGCCTGTTTGGATATCCCAGAGTCCATTATCTGCACACAGGAGAAGGCAATCAGCACTCTCTAAAAGAACAAAACTTGATATTACTCATAGTTGTGAGTCAAATGAACACATCTGACAACTCACGCTTGAGTTGAGTTCTGAATTTTTACTACTGCAATTTACAAATGTTAGCAATTAACAACAATAGGACGGAAAGGTGGTGTAATGGTGGAGTTGGTTTAGCGTTAGCCCTAACCCTCCAAAACCCTCTAGGATTGGTTAACCCTAACACTTCAAAACCAAATTACCAGAAAATTAAATAGGTTTGGACTAAAAATGTAAAAACTAGTTTCAAAAAGTGTTTGAAAGCAAAGATTAAAAGTACGTACTCCTGCTGAGAAGACGGCCGCGTTCCCTCCATCGAGCATTTCCTCCAGCTCCTCATCCGTAGTGGCTTTACCAGCTGTAAGATCAAATCAGACCCAGACTTCAATTCATTTCAAATCCTTTAAAGAGGATGCAGTGAGGAAAATAAATGTATTATCTGTGTGTGCACGGACTGATCTCCAGCTGCCTCTGTATGCGTCCTTTGCTCTTGTCTCTGAACTCCATCTGAGCTTCGTTGTATTTGGTCATCACTTCTACAAACTTCTTAGCAAGGATGGCGTGCTGAAGACAGGAAACAAACGCTGTGAGTGAAACAGCTGCGCTTGAAGGAGGAATTGCTGGGTTACCTGTGATTTTTTTATCCGAAGATCTGCCGAAGCCCTCTCCTCTGTGTTAGATGCCAAACTCTGTTCAATGCCTGTAAACAGATCTCAGATCAGTGATCTGGTTTTTAGTTTTGTGTATGTTTTTTTAAACTAAAAAAACAGACTTTTGAGTTTATTGCGAGCGTTGTTGGCTAGTTTCTTTATCTCGTTAGTGACAGCCTCCAGTTCATCCTGTGTCTCTGTGAGATTGATCAGATGGGGGATGTTTAAAGCAATATTATGGCTGCTGAAGCTTTTGGGTTTTTTTATTAAATATATATCTTTGAGATAATAGTGAGGCTTACTCTGCTCTGATGTGGGCGCAGAGAGGATGACAGAATATAGTCGCTTTATCTCTGTAACGTTTTCATCCATCTTGTCGATACTGGAGCGGATTTCTTCGATCTGTTAAAAAAAATTTTTTTTTTGGTTTTTCACATTTAGAGGAATGAATACTAGGGAAAATCACCATTACCTGAGAGAAGAACTCGTCCATAAACTCTTTGTTTTCCATCGGAATATCCACATCGTCTGGAGATTGATCCGACTTCTGGTTGGAGACAAACAAGTACATTGCAGAACGTGTTAAAACAGACAGATTTAACTAGATCTGATTGTGCTTTTAGAAGAGTCAAGCATGTTTTATCTAACCATGTGATCTAAGCTGGCTAAAGATTTGTTTTTATGACACTTAAAGGTAGAATCCTCTCTGCAGATTTTACTTTGGCATTGAAAAATAAAGTTTTGACATTGAAAAAAAGTATGAAAAGATTGTCATTTAAAACCCATTTATCATGCAAGAAAGTACCACCAAATGGTGTTTTTTTATTGTTAAACTGTTGCATTTTTTTAAAAACATTTACAAAGAAAACAATCGTACAGTAAAATAAAAGTAAAAGAAAAGGAAAAATGTAATAGTGTAAAGAATGTTAATCAATTCTAAAATTATAAAAGAAGTTACAATATCAATATATAAAAAAATGTATAAAGTTTAACTATTTAATGCAGCACATGTCTTCAGACCTTTATTGTTCTATGTTTGATTAAAGAGAGCAATGCAAATATTTTAAAATTCATAAATAAAATTTGTGCCCAGACAAGAATTTTGAAAAAGACTACATGGGGCTTTAGTGACAATGAGTGTGACGTCATAGGCATTTTAATGTGCCTCAAACTCGTGGGATTTCTTATACACAATTTCATAACTTTTGAATCACACTCGCAAGTAAAACCAAGAAATAATTATTTGAGGAAATATACACATTTTAATGAAGGTACAATAATTATTTTGAACTCAGGTCTCTCCACATAAAGGTCAAACAGTAAATCGACGCTTCCAGTTTTATCATAAAAGCCCACCTCAATAAACGTCCTCTTACCGATTTCAGCTGCTCCAGTCGGTCCTTCATCTTGTACTTAGAGTTTAAGCAAATGTTAGAAAGGTTTTGAAGGAGGAAGAAAAAATATAGGGACGTCGTTTTGCTTGAGATAAAACTCAAGAAAAAAAATTACATGAGGAAAAAATACCCGACAGCTATTCCTTAAATACTTCTGACACTAATGTCCGTTTTTATCAATTCCTCGCAAAAACACAAACAGCATGGCAGTGTCGCCTCAGTCTTGTAGTTGTCCTAAGCCTATCCTCTCAGAGAGGATTAGAGCAGCAGTTGTATGCTGGGAGGCTAATCTTCCTCTGAGGTGCTCCTCCACTAGCACACCAGAAGCACAGTTTCCTCACTCTGCAAAGCTATTTCATCGGAACTTTTTCATTAATTTTATTTTAAGAACCAAATCGCATCTTTCTTTCTTTCTTTTTTTTTTTTTTTTACAAACACTTCAAGTCAAGCAAGTTTTTAGGAGCACAAAGGTTTCAAAATGGCTCTGGTTTCATTTAATTGATTTAATTAGGATGCTATCAAATGTTTGACATTATTTTATCATCACATACACAAAGAAACACTTAAATTAGTTTGAAAGTAAGTACATTGCTAAGTGAAAAGGTGTAAATACATTGAATGGAATAGATAAATGCAGTTCCTCAGACTAGTTTATATCCTTAAAAGATAAAACTGGATCATGCAAACTTCTTGACAGTTCAACTTTTCTATTTGAATAGTCTTACTTATGCTTATTAAGACCTCATGCTAGAAAGAAGTGGGAGTACTGATTCTGTGTTCCAGGTCTTCTCCAATAACTGTATTTGGGGATGCAGCATTTTTCTAAATAATGACAGTGGGATTAATAATTCTAGCACCTTCTCTGTATTTATGAACAGCTGTGACAATTTTTTCTGCTTCACAAGATTGTCAAAAACAGTTTTCTCAGTATCTAAGCATTTCTAGAAGCAAAGATAAAAAAATAACGCATGAAAAAAGTTGCTCTGTTACAGTAGGTTCCCATTAACTGTATACAACATGGACAGAGTGTTCATGATGTCACCCATAGGGTTCTGGCAAAGTCAAATGAAGCTCAAAATGGGTTGAGCCAAACCTGAAAAATGCATACTCAGAGGCGGGACATGGTCGTAGTGAAGGTGTCTTATTGGCTATAAGGTTTAAATTTTATACATCTTAAACAAACAAATATTTAAATAATTCATTCCCTTCGGAGAGTTCATGAAGGTCAAAACTAGCGATCTAAATAAACAAACCTAATGGAGCCAGGGGTGGAAGCTCCAAAATTGGTCGGTTTTAACATAGGAGTGAATGAGAACCTGCTCCCTTTTGGAGTCAGCCTCAAGTGGCCGCTTGGGGAACTGCAGGCCAGTCACACCCTATCATGTTTCAGGAGGGAAGGTAAGAGGTTGCCCCTTGTAGTGTCCCCATCGTTGCACTGAGGCGCTTATCACTCACAAACCCCAGACTGAGCACCCCCTGCTGACCAGATTAGCAGCGCCTTTAGCAGAACCCTTGAGGTCTTCTGTAGTGTTACGCTAAAATAATTTTTGGCCTCCATGTGATATATTTTGGGACAGAATTATTTAAAGTTAAATTTCTTTGGCTTTTGGTGAAGTAAAAATGAACTGATAAACAGGTTTAATGAAACATTGAGTGCATGCAAAAAGGCCACTATGAAATGTCTACTCCAGAGAGTGGTGTTGGACAGAGCATTAATTTATTATTTACGGTCCACACTAAAGCTGTCTTTGTACAGTTCTCAAAATGACAAATAAAACATCTCCCAGCATCATTATAGTCTGATATCAACTCAACACTCTTGTTCAAGTGCTTGGTGTCTTAGAACTCTTCATTTCTATTTGCTGTATGATCAAAATAGAGAGGAACTGGATGGACTGAATTAAAACGAGAACAGGCCTCACTGCGAAAAATCATCCTGTCAAAGCATGAATGACGTTCACACCAATCCTGAAATAAATCAAAAAGAGCTAAACCCTGCTCTAAGAATGAACACAACGTGTGAAATGGAACTGGTGATCATGGGTTCTATGGTTTAGAGCGGAGGCTATCCATGAAGAGTGTTTATCTGTAGAGATAGTCGGCTTGGATGTTGGCAGCGATCTCAGCTTCCCACTTGTCTCCGTTGTTGAGCAGTTTCTCTTTATTATAAAGCAGCTCCTCGTGAGATTCGGTGGAGAACTCAAAGTTCGGGCCCTGGGAAACACAAGAGTACACGTTAATGAAGTATAATAATCGGTAAAACTGCAAAAGAAAAACTAAAATAGGTTTGCTAAAGAGAGTGGTGATAGCTGCAGAGGGCGCTGTTCAAAATAATAATGTAGATTTTGAACACTGACACCACTCTGTACATCTACCCCTCTGCTGGTGACTACAAGTCTTCTTAAATAATTTTCTTTAGAGTTTAAACATAAGTTCATCCCAACAGCTCATTCCATTGAGCTCAGATACAGTTCCATCTCATCTTTGTTGAACTTATTTGTGCTATTTTTACAGGTTATGAATAGCTTTTTATAACAGTTCATCTGAAACTGTCTGCAAATATTTTTTTTCATGATTACATGTGCTGATTTTGATTATTCAATAATCTTACCTTAACTGTTAATATTTAGAAATGTTTGCCTTGTTTCAGACCTCAGCAATTGAGCATGTTTGTACTCCTTTCACTCCAGAGCAAAAACTTTGTAACACCTAAATTACATCTATTTAAACAACTTTATAAATAAAAAATGCCTTTATAATTAATAATAGTAAGCCCTGTGATGAACAATGTACGTTGAGTATTTTTTGAGATCTAGAAAATAATTCACATCTGAAGATGTTAAAACACAGTGATCACATGGAACTGGACAACCTGGCAGGCTAATCTAAATTAATCAACCTGTCAGCCAATCAGAAAAGAGTTCAGTGATATCTCGAGATACGAATGATTCACGTTACAAAAATCCAATGACGTACGTTTACGAGAAATATTTGTGCGCACGTATTCCACATTTTAAACCCGGGCATATCCAAAATAGAACACTGAGCATCACCTGACTGCATTCAACTCGCCACCAACAGTCCTGCTCTCCTATTGGTTAAATCATACACATGGCACCTTCCCAGAAGGGATCTTCTCTCTTCACGTACACTTTCAGTTTCGAGTTGGTGTCCTAAATTCATGAATATTTTCATGTTGCTTTTTCTGTGTATTTTTGAGGCCATGTTTCTCCTCCGCTCCCATCTGTTCTAGTCCCCTACCTCCTCATCCAACACTTCATCACATCCCTTCACTCAAAAAGTAAGGGTTATTGTTTTTCATTCATTTTATTCTGTTTTCATTGTTTTATTAGATTTTAATTGTGTAAATATATATTGGTATTTATATTGGTTTTCCACATTATTTAGCATTTTTAGTGTTGTTTCTGTGTGGCTAGAAATTTTACATGTAAAACTTGTTTCAAAATACAAAAAAAAAAAAAAAAAATCAGCATATGAAGGCCATCCCGGGAACAGATTAATTTTGTATCTTGAGGTATCACTGTATTCCCAAAAGTTGTACACACAGACAGAGGATTACGCCACTCACCTCTACAATAGCGTCCACAGGACAGGCCTCCTGACAGAAACCGCAGTAGATGCATTTGGTCATGTCGATGTCATAGCGCGTTGTTCTTCTGCTGCCATCAGCTCTCGGCTCTGCTTCAATCGTAATAGCCTTGAGAGAAAGATACGAGTGACACCTTATACTTTCAGTCCTTCTTTACCATCTCAGAAAGTGTTAAAGATAGTAGTAACCATCTGAAAAGGAGTTAAATCATCCATTTTATGCAGTGAAAACCGTAGGGTTGCCATGATCAATCAGTGCTCCATCTGAATGTGTGTTCATCACAGTGGGTAATGCTGTTACGCCGCTTCGTGTAAAGAAAGGTTAACATGTTAGTTTCACTTAAATACCGGTCCAGAAGCCTTTTTTGCTCCAAGCTCGCTCATTATGTTAACACCAAAAGGGCATTTTTGGTGTACTTTATTTAATATAATGGATTTCAATTTTTTTTTTCATCTTATAATATTTCATGGTAAACAAAGTTAAATTCACTGTAATGTGTATGGTTGTTATTAACAACTACGTTATCTTTTAATTATTTCCTCACAATATTAAAATAAGTAAGATTTAGAAACTGTAAGCATGCATTTTTTTGTGTAAGGGTCACCGATGCTGACTCAGCATCCCAACTCTAATTTGACTGTTATCTGTAAATGAATGTGCCTCCAATATAGCATGAAGAAGAGGAAACTACATCCCCCAGAATGCACTGCTAATGGAGCTAAACATTGTAGCGTCTGCTTTCTGGCATGCTTGTAGCTTTGATAGCAGGAACATCTGATCAGAACCAACTTTTAAAGTTCTCAATATTATTAATAAAAAGATTTGAGATGAAAAAGCACATGTTTTACTGAGAATGTTTCCAAGTGTTCACCAGCAAGACATATCTGTGAGAAACTCTCCTTAAATCACATGAGCGTTCAGACTGAGATTGCGTTGGAAAAAAATTTTGGTTATGTATCATACTAAGGAGTTCATTGGAAAGTGACCTTGAGTTGTATTTACATTTTTTTAGATGAGATGAATATATCCATTACAGGACATATGTGAGCAAAAAAATTTGAATTGTGTCCCTTTGGGATGCCATATGTACTTAGCCTAAGACGAATCAGATAAAACAAGGAAGGAAACATTACCTGGGCGGGACAAACAGCCTCACAGAGTTTGCATGCGATACATCGCTCTTCTCCGGAGGGGTACCTGCGCAGCGCATGCTCCCCTCGAAAACGGGGTGATAGCGGGCCCTTCTCAAATGGATAGTTGATTGTAGCGGGCTCACGAAAAAGATAGCTAACGGTCATCCCCAAACCTGGATCAGAAGATCTCAATCAGAATCTTAAGATGTTTCTTAGGATAGGTTTCAAGCCACTACTGACCTCTTATCAGCTCCGTCAACAGCAGGGTCTGAGCAGCCCGGTCTGTGATGGACTTCCAATCTGTGGCTAGCTCCTGGTTATTGACATATTCTGCGTTTAAACAAGTAAAGCTTATTAAGTGAGCTTCAGTTAATAAACTACTACAGCAAAAATAGTTTGAGATCTTGAATTGACTTCCTTGTACCCTCAACATACTTACTTATTCCAGTTCTGTGTGCAGATAAGCTAATATGGCGTACAAGGTTTTGACTGGCCAGAAGTGACCCTGAGGGGGGAAAAACATTAAACAGATTTATAACAGACAGACACATGCACACACACACACACACACACACACACACACACACACACATATATATATATATATAAAGGTTCTAGTGTGAACAAAAAAGCACTGAAACGTTGAAGAGATAGCTCATAAAACCTAAACTCACCTGGCCTGGACACAGTGTAGACCAGACGTAATGTAGCAGACATCTCCCTGAAGTATACTGCAAGAAAGATTCATTTTTAACAACAAAAATGTACTAAAGTAAAACCATATGAGGTTGATCATTATTATTAAATGAACCGAAGTTCTAAAGATATTCCTCTTCAGTGAAATGTAAAATAAAAACAAATATTAAAATTTGCAAGGTGTCACGGTGGCGCAGTGGGTAGCACGGTCGTCTCACAGCAAGAAGGTCGCTGGTTCGAGCCTCGGCTGGGGCAGTTGGCATTTCTGTGTGGAGTTTGCATGTTCTCCTCGTGATCGCGTGGGTTTTCTCCGGGTGCTCCGGTTTCCCCACAAGTCCAAAGACATGCGGAATAAGTGAATTGAATAAGAACAATTGCCCATAGTGTTAAAGTGTGAATGTGTGTGTGAATGTTTCCCAGCGATGGGTTGCGGCAGGGAAGGGCATCCGCTGCGTAAAACATATGCCAGTGAGTTGGCGGTTCATTCCGCTGTGGCGACCCCGAAAGGGAATAAAGCCGACAAGAAGATGAATAAATGAATTTCATTTGCAGTATAACTTTGCCAGCAATATTTATATAGAGGCTGATGGTCCTTTTGAAGTGATGCTTCATATTGAATGGAATGGTAAATACTGCTTTTTAAGGTTTAATTTATATTCACTCTAGTTAGACAGATTAATATTCTTTTGTTGTATTTAAATTATTTGATCAATATAACAATTGACTGATCCACAGTTGTTTATATGGATTTGTGGCACAAAGAAAACAACACAAAAAATATAATAAAGAAACGACCTTTAATACTTGCCTAAACACTGGATTCTAAGCAGTTAACCTTGCAATAAAATTAAAAATGTTGTCAGCTTTAAAACAAAACCTATTGGTTTGAAAATAGTTTAAACAATTACCCTTCGACTTAATAAGAATATTACCCTTTTTAAATGTTAGTAATAATTTCATTGTTCTTTGCCATATTTCCGTTTCTTCTTATTTATTTACTACCAATAAAGACTTCAAAAAGTAAGTCAATTCATCTACTTTATTCTCTTAGATTTTTTTTCTTCACAATTTTTAAATAAAAGTTAAAAAACGGCGTCACATCATTTTGGGTCCCCTTCAAAGATTGTAAACAAAGACAGACAACATAGGTTCCGCAGGAAAAAAATGTTTTTTAAATGTTTCAGATTTTGTAATAACTTAAAACATCGTATAGTTATAAAGCGCGTCAATAATCTCGTTTGCAGTCTTAATTCTAAAGAAAACGCGAGATTACACAAAATGCATCGCTAACGGTCACAATCTGACCGGTGCATGTGATAGGACAAACCTATGTACGTGATTTAAAACACAGTTAAATTGAATACTAATCTTAAAAACTACAAATAACGAAATAAGATTTCAAAACAACATTAAGTTAGTGTTTTTAATCGAGAGTAAACGTTGACAGTGCCCGGCTTGCCATCGTTCAGCCACAAGTCGATCTCTCAAGGACTTTCAATGACTGCACCGCTACTAACAATAAACCTTCCAGCCAATAATTCCCATCTTAATATTGTATTATCTTCGTATTATAAAACGGTATCTTCGTACGCTCTGAGATAATAGACAGCAAACGCTGAATACTGTTTAAAACCACTTTACACTCACCGGGGACTCGCTATTTGGCCTTCTCAACCAGAACAGCGGACGATTAAGGAACTACACATGCATAACACCGGAAGAGAGGTACTATTTTCTTACAAAATAAAAGGCCCTTTCTCACGCGTACTGAGAAGAACTACCTAAACTCAAATTTTGCTGAAAAAAGTCAACACAACTTATTTAAACACATGGACTAATGCTCTTTGGAATATCTGAAATCCAAATATATAATAATCACGGCCCTAACTTGAAAACATATTTATAGTTCCACTTGTGCAAAGATAAATTAAGTAATTTCTATTTTAAAAATGTGTAAAACATGGTTATTCCTTTGTGAATTTTATATTTACCGTACATTGTGGTATTCTCAGGTTACAATGTGAACGTAATCTCTAAAAGACTCCAAGACAATGGTTGATTCTGTGCAGGTGTTTGCAGGTGCTAAATAAGTTTTTTTTTCTGCTTCCTTGTACGTGCTTCTCTAAAATGAAGCTCTTTTATACGCTCCTATTAGTGCTGTCACTGTGAAGAAAGCTGAATACGAGTTCTATGGTCAAAGGTTAACGAGCCAGCATAAGTTTAATTAATGAAAACAGCGACGTCCTTCTCTACGTAATCAGTTTCTTCAGTGCACTTCTTCACAAACCTGGAAACAACCGAGTGTGAAGCTTCACTTTTATGATTGCTTGGATTATTTAGACATCTGCCACGGTGACAAAGTAAGTAATATTATGAAAAAAATAGTTGTAATATTATGCTAGGTTATTGCTGTGTCATATAATGTTTTTAGAATAGTTCTAAGTAATTTTGGACAAAGAAAAAAAAATCTCCATGTTGTTTATTTTTTAATTCAGAAAAATCTTATTTGCATAAACAATTGTTTATACATTTTGTATCATAGATGCTGGTTTAACGTTTTTTTTTTTATTTATATTGCAACGCATTTTAAATAATATATTGATTCAATTTTAGGTGTGCAATAATAAAAATGTTTTCTTTTAGTGAACACTTCAAACAACATAACAACAACGAATGATTATTGGTCCTCAATAGCAAAGTCCGTGCTTGCACCTGTCCTCACATTTGAGATGGTTCTTGGTATACTGGGAAATGGACTGGTTTTAATAGTTAAAGTTGTGGTAAGGATATCTATCATTTTAAATCTATAACGGAAACTTGCTGTTGTTTAAGTCTTTCTGCCTCTGCCACAGTGTAAAGGGCATTATGAGTGCCAGTACTGGGTGCCTCTCTTCAGCCTCACCCTGTCTGATTTCTTGTGCTCGGGGCTCATTGTCTGCGGTTCCCTCTCTGCTCTGCTAACCGAAGGTCAGCTCTCGCCCTGGTGCGAGCTGGTCAGCCTGCTCAAGTTCACCTTCATCACTTCCTCCATTGGAAGCCTTGGTATGACACATAAATAAACTGTGCTCTTTTACAAACATTGCACTGCTTTATCTGTCTTTAACATCAAGGAACAATGGACAAACACTCTTTTGTGCAACTGAATGGCTGCAAAAAGGTGTGTTGATTGCTGCAAAGAGTATGACGCATTTTTGTATGTTTTATTTGATCAAAGTTATTTTATTAAAATAAAATTTCCTAAAAGGAGCCTTTGTATTTGTCATAGCTTAAGACAACACAAAATATTACCTCACCAGTGATAGAATTCAGAGTCCACTGCTCAACCAGCACAATGAACAAAAAATAAAAAATAAAAATAAATAAATAAAAGAAGCAAGCCAGATTAGATTAGCTATTTTCCCAACACCAATAAATGATACGCTTGGAAAAATAATGTAAGAAAACTGCAAAACACGCTGCTTCATTAAATTAAGAGATGGAAAATTCGATTTTACTTTCAGATTTGCATTTTAATGCTACAAAATTATTGAAGCTTCAAATAGTTTTTTTCTATTTTTCCTAATTTAAGCATGATTTTATAGTTAAAACATAATACAAAACTAATAAACAATGAGAAGTTAGGAATTATGCTCAGATTTCAGCTGCTGCTGTGATGTGACAAAATAGGCGTTCTTCAGCAAGAGATATATTTTTGTCCCAAACAAAATATGACACAGTTTGTTATGTTCAGGAAACTGCCTCTTACGTTGTTTGGCTGTTGCTTGAACAGTCAATGCACCTGTCAATCACTAGTGGTGGGCGGGTCCAACGGAGAGCAATTTGTGATGTCATAGTGTCAATGTCATGGCTCCTAGTTTTCTGTGCCATTTCATTTTCACTGTATGTAGAAAAATAACATCTCTAAGGCCAAACATTTGTGGCCACTTTCCAAAATGTGAATTTTCATAGCAGGGGCCCTTTAATAACAAGACTCTTCGTTCTTCTTTGCTTTGTATTCAGCCGTTCTCTGTGTTCAGAAGTTCTTAGGCGTTCCTTCCAAAGGCAGCAGGTTGTCTCCTCTCATGGCGTTTGCTTGTGTGGCAGCCTGGTTCAGTGGGACGGTATTCGGGGCTGTGCCAGTAATCTATGACTGGATCAAGTGAGCTAATAAACACGCAGAGCACCCCTCTAAGATCTACCCCTCTTCAATGAGCTCTCATCCTCAGGTTTGATTCTGCAGAAATGCTGTGTGCAGTATTCTGGGAGAGCAGTTACTCCGACATGCTGGTTTATATCCTCTGTGCCTTCTCCATCTCCATCTTCCTCCCCTTCCTCCTCATCATCTCATGCTCCATCCTGCTCTGGGCTGGATGGGGGAATGACATTTCTAGGTAGGTTGGGAGCAATCGCAGGTTTCTGTATGATACAAATATTTGTCCTTGTGACCTTGCAACTTGTTTTGTTTTTAAGTCAGGGTGACCTGTCTTCAGTCACGCCTATGCTGGTGATCTTATACCTCTTCTGTTACTCTCCATTTTCTGCATCAGAGGTGAGGAAAATCGGTAGAAATTGTTGTTGCTGTTGTTTTTCTCTGACTGAAGGGCATTTTTGGGGATGCTAACGCTCTCACAACCTCATAAACCTTTGTACACTATGGAATCTGTGGATATCAAAACTGTGCAGATGATGGAGTCTGTGAGCTCGAGGGAAAGGAACAAAGCATGACCATGTTTATGAATGATTTTGACCCTCACTGAAGCCCAATCAACACCCATCATCCCCATATTTGAAGTCACATGTAGAGCTCCAGTTTTCAGTTCCACCATACAAGAAGTGAATGATTTAGGGTGGTTTTAAAAATGCTTGTTTGGTGTTTTGACATATTACCTCAACAACTTTGGTCCGATGGCCACCAAAAGGTATTAGAAGCAATTCAAGTCAACGACAAGGCTAAGTAGTGACGAGATTTTTCATATCTTGGTGGGTTTTCCCAGTGAGGTGATAAGATGTATACAGGAAGTGAGAAATAGTCTTGTTATGCTTTTTTAAATTTCATGAAACTTCAAAGTTTTTTTGTTTTAGAATTACCAACGCACTGACAGGACTTTTGGGAGTCTTGGATCGCTTTCAAAAATATTTGTAATTTGCTCACCCTTAAAAGCACAATGTTTTGGCCAGACGTAGATGTTTTTCTTGAAAGGTTTGGCTGAAACCTGAGCTTGTGTTTCCATGTTAACTAATGTTATCCACATAGTTAGGCCCCAAACTGCATAACAACCATTTTGTTACAATGTGGTATTATCTTGTGGGTTAAAATGCCAATTCGTGAGCAAATAACAACAGGGCTTGAGTCTGCCACATGTGTGGGGTATATCGTTTCCTAGGATACTATTAAAAACGTGCATGTTTCTGAAATAGAATGTTTTTAAATATAATACAAAGTACTGACCACCGGGGGACGCAGTGCCAGACTGCTTCGAGCTCTAAATTGCTGCTTGCAGCCATATTTTAGTTTTAAGTCACAAGTTGTCACATGCTCTTCCCTCTCCTAGTTGGTTCTCCTGGGAAAGCTCGACTTGTCTCCTTCTCCGGATTGGTTGAGATCGTTGGCGTCAGTTATGGCATATCTGGACTGCTGTCTAAACCCCTTCATCTACTTCTTCAACAAAGACTTCCGGCGATCACTTCTAATCCTGATTTGGAACAGAAAGAGGCTGACTTCTTCAGAGCCAGTACTGACAGCCATTACACGACTTGATATATGAGGGGCATTCACAGGGGGAAAGTTTCTTTTCATTGTGAGGTTTCATATTTCATGAACGTGTCACTGTTTTCATGATGTCAACTTTCACTGTTTTACTAATATAGTTTTTAAGTTTAGTCACAACGTATAAATTCACACCTGAGACTAATGTCGCATGAAAAACAGTGAGTATCTGTATAATTAAATATACCAAGACACAACTATACAGTTCTTGCTTACAGATATTGCTTCGTTATGAAAGTAGTTTTAATTTCATCGTTTTGTATCAATAAAAAACATATAATCCAACATGATGGTATCACTGTGAAACTCACATTACAGGGTGTGCTCAAGCACCCAAGTATGCATGTGGATCTGTATTTAAAATAATTTTTATACAATTAATTATTATATTTACTGCCAGATCTACATTAAACTGTGATCATTTGTTACATTTTTTATTTCTGGTGTTAGATTGCACCATTTACAAGTAATTTACAAGTGTTATTGTCCCTGACAGTTAGCTCAAAAGCAGCAAAGCTTTACCATCACCTTAAGCCTAGCATGCTGGGAAATGTAGTTCCTACACACTAGTCTGCACACTTCTTTTATGACTGTCCACTTGTGCGTCTTTTCTGGAACAATCTGAACGTCTTGATTAACCGAAAGGTTTTTCACATCTTCCCTAAAAGTTATAAGCATATTTTATTTTACATTTTCTCTGCTGATTCTCTATTGTATTAATCTTCTATTATTTACAGGGAAGTGTTTTTTTTATTCATAAAGTGAATTATTCTAACATGAAGCCTAATTTTTATATTTTCAAACACAATCTTAGAGCTTATTATAATTCTCTTATACTATCAATCAACAAAAAAAGCTTTAAAACTTCCAATATTTTAAATATATTTGATATTCTTTCATATTTTAGTAATCTGCAAACAGCTTTCTACTCTTTCTATCCTTTTTCTTTCTTCCTTTTGTTTAAGTTTTATAATATTTTCATTCTTGCACTTTTTATGCATTCTACTTTAGTATTGTATTGTACTTGATTGTCTTTGTACATCATCTCTTCTGTTTCTTTGTGTCGAAATATAATAAGCTTAAAACTATTTTGCTTACACAACAATTTCTTCCCACAAAAGACCTGCTGGACAGATATAAAGGTAAGGGCAATAATTAGGACATTAAACAGCTGAATGGTGGAAATAGGCAACTAACGAGATGAGAACTGTTATGTGTAATAATTTGTGAGAAAAGTAAGTCCAGAAACAAAAAGAAAGTGTGCTGTATGAGGATGTGTTCAACGGAAATTAGGCAACCGAAAAACAACATCAGGTGAACCCGCCATAAACAGTTCAACTTCTGCCCAAATAAGTATTTTATCCTGGATATTTTATATGTATATTTATCATAAAACAGCACATAGCTGCAGAAAAATACAGCTCTTCAGCTAAATGTTAGTAGACTGCACCTTGGACTTGAATGCTTACTTTAGTTAGTCATTTATTACCTCTCTGTGTTGTTTTGCAGCTCTCCTGCATTTTCAATTGGTTACCATAAATCACCGGCTAAAATGTATAAGTAGGCTGAAAAAGTGCAGCTTATTTTTTGCTTTAACTCTTGGTATCTACATTTATAAAAATGCAATAACTATGAAACCTAACATCGCTGAAAAGGGTTCTCTGGTGCAGCCGAAAAATTAGAATTCTGATATCAATTAGAATTCTGAATTCTGAGTCAATTTTGAGAAACACATTGAATCCTAAGAAAAAAGTTAGAATTCTGAGCAACTTGTGAAGTGTCCTTGAGGTCTGGAAAAGCACTATGTAAATTAACCATATTATTCTGATTATAACAAGTGCAGAAATCGCCAACAAAGTGCATTAATAATATTTCTGCACAAACAGCCTCACGTCGAACTGTTCACAACATTTAGTGAACCCATTCTGTCTTCATCGGTGATTTAAAGAAGGATTAGAGTTTGAAGAACTACTTGAAATGTTATTAGGTTCAGTCGTGGCGTTAATTGATACATAATTTAAGAAGAATGCTTGTGTGAGTTTTCACTGAGGCGAGAGAGGAAGCAAAAGCTGTAGTGGAACTGCAGTATGTCGCACACTTTGGACCAGAAATGTCCAGTGAGCTGCTGAAACATCCAGTACTCCGCTAAAGAGTGATCCAGAAGCTTCAGGAAGACGAAACCAGCGCAGGACAGCAGAGCCAGGAAGAAGTAGCGCAGGGACCCCGCGTCCCCGAGCCTCCTCTGCGCTCGCGCTCCCTGGAACACGGCGCAGGCGATGTGGAACACCAGAGCCGCTTCGAAGCCCCGGTCGTGGAAGAGAGCCAGTCCGTAGCTGAGGAGAGAGCACGACTCGACCAGCAGCGCGAATCGAGAGGACCAGCCTTTCTCAACTACCCGACACCAAACCAGAACCCATGCAAAAATGGGCAAAGTGAACCACTGGTCTAAAACCGAGGGCGCGCGCCGCAAGGTGGCCAAGCGGACCCACTGCACCGGGCCGTACGCCGCGGCCATCAGCGCGAACACGTCTTTGCTGTAGGCGGAAGCGGCGTCCGGGATACGCTGGGAGATCCAGTAGAGGCCCAGCAACACGTATCCCGCGTTAACCAGGCAGTTAAACGGCATGGCGAGGAAAGCTGGTAGCTCCTCGACCTTCTTCTCTGCATAGTGCTCGTATGTAACATCCACCAAGACTTTATCAAAAATGTGTGTGTTCGCGAGCGCGATACAGAGCAGGAAAGGTAAAAGAACGTCAGTGACAGCTGATACAGCCATTTCTATGTCGAAAAGATCTTAAATGTAAAGTGAGGAGGAGGAAACACGTGGAACACTGTGTACAAAGTACAAAAACAACCGCTTCTTCCGGGGTCGAGGGCACGTGACCACCTTTGTAGCTTTTCATTGGATGTAGCGTCTCTGACGTCTTGTTCAGCTGATGTTTTTTGTGGTTTACAAGCTCGCATTTAGTAGCATTACCGTCCCTTTCAGTTTGTAGATGAAGGAATTGATTTATTTCTGTGTTTATTATATTATGTTACTTTAATCTAGTTATTTTTATGGTATGCTATAAGGATTTTATATGTTCTGCCATCTGTCAATAGAGATTATCTTAAGGTCATACTTAACAAGATCAATTCATGACATTTAAATAATTAATATTAAATAAATCCTCCTTAAAATTAATTACATTTTAAAAATAAATGAATGGTGAGTTTCCAATAACATGCCCCCTAAAGTAGTCACCCTCTAATAATAATTATCTAAACATTAATTAATTAACTTTGGAATTTTTTGTTTTTTAGTTTTTATTCCATTGACTATGTATTGGGGAGTACATATAATATTAACTCATCATTAATTAATTGTTAGTTCATGATTCAAATCTTCATAATTAGTATCATTACTTTATTATAAATAATAATATGATTATTAATTCTGTATTATGTGTGTTGTAAATTGTGTTTGTGTATAAATTGTGTAACAGCAATGTTCCTTAATTTAAAGAACAATCTTGTAAACAAAAACAGAAACTGCCTTTTAAAATGTATTAAAAACATTCATTCATTCATCTTCATGTCGGCTTTATTCCCTTTCGGGGTCACCACAGCGGAATGAACCGCTAACTCTCTGGCATATGTTTTACGCAGCGGATGCCCTTCCCTGCCGCAACCCATCACTGTGAAACATTCACACACACATTCACACTTTAACACTATTGGCAATTCTTCTTATTCAACTCACTTATACCGCATGTCTTTGGACTTGTGGGGAAACCGGAGCACCCGGAGAAAACCCACGCGATCACGAGGAGAACAATAGAACTCCACACAGAAATGCCACCTGCCCCAGCTGAGCCTAGAACCAGCGACCTTCTTGCTGTGAGGCGACCGTGCTACCCACTGCGCCACCGTGACGCCGTATTAAAAACAGTATTCTGTTTTTCTGTATTTTCTGTAACAGATTCTTGCTCCTATAGGCCAGTCTGGGCTTTTGTAAAAAAATATAAGAAAACTGGTTAAAAATCTACTGCAAGTGCATTACGTTAAATCTTAACATGAGCTATGCAAGATCATTTTATGTCTTAAACTGTGTTTAATTTATTTTATTTAATCCTTTCAGACCTGGATTAATTTCTGTCAAAAACAGAAACAGTAAATTTGTTGTGTTCATAATTCAGGATGTATTATTATTTTCAATGTTAATATAATTAACATTTTATTAATGTAGTGTTTTTGTCAATTTCATAGAAGATCAAATATAAACGCCATAAAACTGAAAATATACAAATATATGTTTTCTCAAAAGGTTTATTTTTTTCATAAAAATGTGAAAACAATTTTATGTTGTAAAACAGGGAACTTTATGGTCAATCTATGTGCAAAAAAATCTGAATAAATAATTAAAAAAAAATCTACTTTTTACCGTTTTTATTTTATTAAGAAAAATGGTTTTAATTTGAGTGAAAATGTCCACAACCAATAAACAACTGATGGAACACTGTGTTCATTGAAAAAGACGCGGGATCTGAAAGGGTTGAACACACTCAAGATAAGATCAAGTGGGAGATAACACGTGAAATTTGTAGCTCTAAAAGGCTTTATTAGCATTCCTAAAAAGCTTACGTGCTGCTGCTGTCAAGAGATGAGAAACCTCACCAGGTAGTAAAAGAAAGAACGCTGCTCATTTGCATTTTAGCAGGCTGTACACTTTCATAAACAAATATGTGTTTGCGGCTTCGGTGTCACGGATGTTATATTTGATAGGAGCTAAGAGAATTGTAAACTTTGAGGGATTATTGCAGATTCATTCATTAAGATGATTAAGACTAGTGTCTGTGTAAGGTTTAGATGTGTGCAGAAAAGCAGAACATTCTTCTCTTTTTCATCTTCATCTTCTTCTTTGATTTTTTCTTTGTATTTTTCCTCATCTTCTCCCTATTCCTCTCATCTTCTTATTCTTCACTGTCATCTTCTTTATTGTCTACTGTCTTTTGCTTTCGTTCTTTATCCTTTTCTTCTTCTCCCTCTTCTTCAACTTTTTCTCCACCCCTCTTCTTCTTCCTCCTCCTCTTCTTCTACCTCTTTTTGATCTTCTTCAACATCATCTTCTTCTATGTTTTCTTTGTCTTCTTCATCATCATCTTCTTCTATGACTTCTTTGTCTTTTTCTTCTGCATCATCATCTTCTTCTTCTCCTTCTTTTTCATCTTTCTCTTTATCAGCTTCTTTTATGTCTTCTTTGTCTTTTTCTTCTGCATCATCGTGACACATTGACAGTCTGGAGTTTTACAAAAGGTGCTTTCCAAAGATGACGAGGAAAGTCCTACGAGGATCAGATTTAAATGTCCTCCATCTGACTATTTTCCTGGAACGCCTTGGATTTTCATTTTCCGAGAACTGCTTAGGAACTGTTTCTCGACAAGGAAAGACTTGAATGCACTGATAGATAGATTTCATTGCTGCCCCACTTCAACGCATACACTGTAAACATCGATGCACACACAAAAAATGTTGCACAACGTTCATCAAAACAACACTGTTTCGCTTATAGAATTTTACAAAGCCACAAGGAATGACGGGTTGATGGTGAGATAAGCTTTGCGGAACAGGTTTCGCGAGTGTGAAATGTTAGTCTAAAAAAGGAATGTAAGTGAAAGAGAGACGGCATAGAAACAAGGTGCTTTACAAAGCTTGGCGTCTGTTTGTGTAAAGCCATCCACCTGAGCAGAGGACACCAGTTCTTAAAAACAAGTTTTTACATGAAAACAGAACCCCTGATTTGAAAAACATGAAAGGAAAAGAGAAGCTACAGTGATGGAGGAACTAGCAGCAAAGGTATGAAATGTTTACTCTTAAAGTTTTAAAGAGGATGGTAAAACTAATATCTGGTGACAGAAACATGGACTACAAAGTAGAGGAAGATATAAGAGAGGTAGAGAGAAGAATAGAGTAGAATTCATATTGAGAATGTCTTTTAAACAGTGAAATCTAAAGAGCTAAAATGACTCTACTCCAAATATGTTTGGTCCTTATCCATATAGAGGACCAATACAGAATTAACACTGAGTCTCTAAACGTGTACTTAATTATTTGTACAAATTGAGACATAAACAAAAAAATATTGAGAGTTTTATATAGTGAGGTAACAGGTACGACAAAGGGTTTGGTGAAGAATCAAATTTTAACATGATGGCATTTCTAGATGAGCCCTAACTGGCATTTTATCTCAAGTTCAGTGTTATTTGTACACCATTTAGCTTATACTCGGTCGTACTCCGTAAACAGTTAATTTTACTCTCAATAATTAACTGAGTACTCAGTTTGTCGACACTATTTTTGGACGTATACACTAGTTCTCCATCATTCAGATATTATTTTTACCTGCTTTGAAACCTGGCAGCAGCTCTCCAGTCCTGAGAAAGCACTTGAAACCTACACAGAGATAAAGTGACTCAGAGTCGGTTTGCTCCTTCTATAGTTGAGGTAGCCTTCGGGTCAAATTGACCCGTTTCTAATTTTTACAATAATAAAAATGTTACAAGTGTATATTCTTTTCTAGCAGAGACAGGTTGCAATAATTCAAGACCTCTATTAAGTTTGAGATAAGTGTTATGGAGTAAAATTTTGATTTTTAATTGCCTTTAAAATGGCAATACCCCACAAAGGTTAAATTAACACCAAGCCACTCACTGTGTACTGTGCATTGAGTAAAAAAAGAAAAAAGAAAGAATTGTTAAGAGTTGTTTATAAAGCGAAATGCAGATATTGATTTAAAAAAAAAAGTTTTTTTGGTAAAGCTTTGGCTGTAATTTGCCTCATCAATGTATTAACTTTGTTTGAGTGTTGTTCAGAGTGTATTTGTCCCAACTCTAGAAATAGTTCATGTTACTATAAGAGACATAAGTTTATGATGAATTAATGATGCATTCATGGTAAGTTAACACATGTGTTAATCATGAAATCTGTACAGGAGTCATATGAATGAATCAATACATCAATTACCCCAATAATTTATTCATAATTTATTAATGGATTTATGAGTAAAGGTTTACTCACATTACCAGTTAACAATGATGTTGCTTCTAAAGTCTCTAGCTAACAATACTTACTAGCTTATTTATTTCTAAATTAACATTAATATCTAAATAAGAAGTTATTATTTTATTATCAATTCAGAAGTTAATAACTGATTAATACTGTTTTTACTTAATCGATTTAACTATATTTTATTTTATGAAATACTTAACATGAATTAAACATTACATATGACTATTACCATACATATTTTATACGAACATTTGGTATATATTAATTAATTCATATATAAACATTATTATTAAATTATAAAAAAGTTGTATTTATTTATGAAATAATGAATAGTTATTAATGATGTGCACACCTCTCCCGTAAATCATCAATGGGAAAAATAAAATAAATAAAAAACAAGTGATTGGTTAATTATTGTTACGAGGTGATTTTACTGCAGTGGCACACCATCATTAACTCATCATTATTATACTTTGAAGTAGATTTATACAAGATTAAAATGTATTTAAAAAAATATATCTCAAAGTATCAATTACCGCATGCATTTGCTATCAGAAACGAACGATTAGTGAAGCAGTAATTGATGTATTAATACATATGGGTTTAAAGAGACTTTGTGAAGCTGCTTTGAAAGCAATTGCTAAAGAAGCACTATATAAAAACTTGATTGATTGATTGCTTATGATAAACCTTTTTTGATGGTTATTAAGGGTTCAGTGATAGTCTAGAGGGGTCAAAACTTATTATACATTTTTAAAAAGGGGCACTATAGGGTTAGCCTTTAGCGGTACCTATTAGCATTAGCCCTGCTGGAATTGTTTGAGTGCTCCACTCCGCTTGTTCCTCATTCAGCTTCCATAGTTCTCTGGAGCTAAAGAGGAGATCTTCTCAAGCAAGTACATATTACAGATATGTCTTTATTATTCAAAAAACCTGGTTTTGCACTTGCACTAATTAGCCACTTCCTGTTCGAACATCTGAACAGGTCTTACAGAAGTGTTCAGATTTTAAATGTCAGAGGCTGGAAATGACAGGTTTATTAACCCTTGTGTGGTGTTCATATTATTGTTACTCAGGCGGTGTTTGAGTAACCCTTGCGTTGTTTTCATATTATTGTTACTCCGGCGGTGTTTGAGTAACCCTTGTGTGGTGTTCATATTATTGTTACTCAGGCGGTGTTTGAGTAACCCTTGCGTTGTTTTCATATTATTGTTACTCAGGCGGCGTTTGAGTAACCCTTGTGTTGTGTTCATATTATTGTTACTCAGGCGGTGTTTGAGTAACCCTTGTGTTGTGTTCATATTATTGTTACTCAGGCGGTGTTTGAGTAACCCTTGAGTGGTGTTCATATTATTGTTACTCAGGCGGTGTTTGAGTAACCCTTGAGTGGTGTTCATATTATTGTTACTCAGGCGGTGTTTGAGTAACCCTTGTGTGGTGTTCATATTATTGTTACTCAGGCAGCGTTTGAGTAACCCTTGAGTGGTGTTCATATTATTGTTACTCAGGCGGCGTTTGAGTAACCCTTATGTGGTGTTCATATTATTGTTACTCAGGCGGTGTTTGAGTAACCCTTGTGTGGTGTTCATATTATTGTTACTCAGGCGGTGTTTGAGTAACCCTTGTGTGGTGTTCATATTATTGTTACTCAGGCGGTGTTTGAGTAACCCTTGTGTGGTGTTCATATTATTGTTACTCAGGCGGCGTTTGAGTAACCCTTGCGTTGTTTTCATATTATTGTTACTCCGGCGGCGTTTGAGTAACCCTTGTGTGGTGTTCATATTATTGTTACTCAGGCGGCGTTTGAGTAACCCTTGTGTGGTGTTCATATTATTGTTACTCAGGCGGCATTTGAGTAACCCTTATGTGGTGTTCATATTATTGTTACTCAGGCGGCGTTTGAGTAACCCTTGCGTTGTTTTCATATTATTGTTACTCCGGCGGCGTTTGAGTAACCCTTGAGTGGTGTTCATATTATTGTTACTCAGGCGGTGTTTGAGTAACCCTTGTGTGGTGTTCATATTATTGTTACTCAGGCGGCGTTTGAGTAACCCTTGCGTGGTGTTCATATTATTGTTACTCAGGCGGCGTTTGAGTAACCCTTGTGTGGTGTTCATATTATTGTTACTCAGGCGGTGTTTGAGTAACCCTTGTGTGGTGTTCATATTATTGTTACTCAGGCGGCGTTTGAGTAACCCTTGCGTGGTGTTCATATTATTGTTACTCAGGCGGCGTTTGAGTAACCCTTGTGTGGTGTTCATATTATTGTTACTCAGGCAGCGTTTGAGTAACCCTTGCGTGGTGTTCATATTATTGTTACTCAGGCGGTGTTTGCAGGTCTCGTGGACCCATTGCGGATTTTAATTCACTTAATCAAGACATTTTATGTTAAAAACGTAAACAATATTTCCTTTAGCCAAGTGATATAACAGCAAATATATTTATTGTTCTTTAACCTGATTTCTTCACGTTTAGAATTTGAACCATGTGTGGTGTTCTCATTATTGTTACTTTGGCAGGGTTGGTGGCTCTGTTGGACCCATTGCATTTTGGCGCTTTTAATTCACACAATCACACAATTTTATTCTAAAATGTAAAATGTTATATTTATGTGTGATTTATGTTTGTGTGGGAAGAGAGAATTAAGGTATAGAATCTACCATTTTCACACTTTAACATGCCCCGGGTCCAGTAGAGCCGAACACCTTGTGTGTAATATAAATGTGTGGGGTCATAAAAAATCTGTTCTGATAAATGTTTTTCACAGGAAATGAGCCAAGCCCAGTGAATCTCAGCTTCAAATAATAAATGCTTGTTTAATTTTTCTTTTAATGAAAGCTAAAATGCCATACAAGGGTTAAATCAAGAACAAAAGCACGGTTGTAAAATGAGAGACATATACATTGCCTGCTCTGTCAGGCATGCAAAGGCACCTGGGGTATGTGTTTTCAGACTGTTGGGGTTTGTTTATTGTGTTCAAAACACTCAACGTTTCTCACGATCCTGTGAAAGTAAATATGTAGGAAAACATCAAATCGTTTGTTTGTCATACATTGGTGCTCATTCTCCCTTTTATTCTATCTGCCTGTTCAACACAGAGTGATGCAAATGATCCACTAAATCAGTCCATGCTGGAGAAACATCCAAACAATCACAAAAAGCGCAATGATTCTTCACACTCTCGACTCAATCTCAGCCAAAGTGTGTTTTACGTCTGTGGAGAGTCTGAAGAGTGTAAACCCAAAGAGGACTCGGGACAGCTGAAGTGTACAGATGGATCTCACGGAGATACAGAAGTGGAAACCCGAAGCGCTGAGGCTGAAGAACAGCCGATATCTCCGGTTGAGCAGAACGATGGAAGGGATTCCCAGCAAAGTGAAGCTACGCTGCTAGAGTCAATGCTGAATAGGCTAAGCCCAAAAGAGCCATCTCATGTCAGAACGTCCTCAGGTGAGGTCAGCAGAAGTGTCTTTTACTACTCTGAGTGTGTTACAAACGAGGAGCTGAAGGATTCTGATGGAAGATCTCAGATTTCAGAAGCGACAGATGAAGATGTTTGGGAGTATCCGGATCTGTTTCCTAAATGGAAGAGAAAGATTTTCACCCCTCTGTTTTTGCCGATGGAGACACACAAAACTGAAGTGGAAGAGAGCGAATCAGCGGAGATCCAAAGCAACAATGTCATAGAAGACGAATTCAAAGCGAAGTTGGAGCTTTCAGACAGACCTGACTCCTCAGATCAGCTCACAGAGCCCGTCAGCCATCGACCTCTTAAGCGGGAGATAGGAAGGACATTCAGATCTGCTTCAGAACCCCTGCATCACAAACCCAGAGCGGAGCGGCCGCTCTCAGCTCCCGTTGTCTGCTCAAAGCCATGGGATTATGATCTGAGTGCTAAGCACAAAGCTGCAGCGCTGCTGGGATGGGATGACTCAGAGACAACGAAGCACAACGTCCTCCCCAAAGCGCAAAAGAAGGGAGTGAAAAAGAAGATGAAGAATTTCACTCAAAAGTTCATGGAAAAGTTTAAAGATAAACGAGACGACGAGCACGCTGGCAGCCCGAGAGCGGAGGACCATCTGGAGGAAGAAGGGAAGCCTGTAGGTCAACTTCTTAGTCCTATTTTGTGCTTTTCTGGGTTCATTTTTGTTCCTTTTCTGCGCTTGTAAAAGTTGTATTTATGTTCCGTTTGTGCTTTTTTTGTGTTTTGTCCATTTTCTGTGGTTTTACATGTTTTGTTCCTTTGGTGCTTTTTAATTCATTTTTGTGTGCTTTTTGCTCAATTTCTGTTCTTTTTTAATATATTTTTTCTTTTTCTGTCTTTTTTTTCTTTGTAAACTGAAATTGTATTTTGTTTTCTTTTTGTGCTTTGCTAAATATATTCTTGTTTCTTTTGTGCTTTTTTTGTTCCTTTTTGTGTTTTTTCTGTGGTTTAAATACATTCTTTATTCCTTTAATGGTTTGAAATTAATTGTATGTGATTTTTGCTCCCTTTCTTGGCTTTTTAACATATTTTTTCTTTTCTGTTTTTCTCCATAAAATTAAATAGTTATTTTTGTTCCTTTTTTGTGCCTTGTTAGATATATTCTTGTTTCTTTTGTGCTTTTTTGTGTGTTTTGTGCTTTTGTTTTTTTTTAATTTGTTTCTTTTCTGTGCTTTATAAAGTTATATTAATGTTCCGTTTGTGCTTTTTTGTGTGTTGTGTCAATTTTCTGTGGTTTTACATTTTTTGTTCATTTGGTGCTTTTTAATTCATTTTTGGGTGTTTTTTGCTCCATTCCTGAACTTTTTTAGCGTATTGTCTTTTTTCATATAAATAAACTTTCTGTTTCTTATATTCTTTATTCCTTTAATACTTTTAAAATTCATTTTATGTGCTTTTTGCTCCCTTTCTGAACTTTTGTAGTGTGTTGTTCCTTTTCTGGGTTTTTTTTCATACAAATAAATAGTGATTTTTTTGTGCTTTGTTAGATATATTTTCGTTACTTTTGTGCTTTTTTTGTTAGTGTTTTGTGCTTTTTTGTTCCTTTTGTTTTTTTTTTCCAGTGCTTTATAAAGTTATATTTATGTTCCTTTTGTGCTTTTTTTATTTTTATACTTTTTGGCCCTTTTAATGTTTTTTTTTGTTGATGGTAATTTTCATACTTTTACTCTCTGTCCTTTATTTGTTTTTTTTTTTTTTGTTAATATTTTGTTCTTTATTGTGTAGTTCCATGCATGTAATTTCAGGAGCAGCGATAACTTGCTTAGAAGAAAATCATCAGGAGATTCGAATACTTCTTATCTGCTCCCTAAGATTAAAAACTTTAACCACTTCACTCCCAGTTAGACGGTTAAATACACAATTCCCTCCTCCCCTTATCTCCAGGTGTTCTTGGGAGAGGGGCTTCACTCAATAGTTCAGGGAAAGGTTTACAGATGAGCGAGACTGTGAGTGTTCTGAGTGTGGAGACGCCTGTAGCTTCACTTCCTTGTTCTTTACAGTAATGTGTGTTTAGTATTTAAACCACATTTAAATCAGAATGGAAATGTGAATGAACGAGTTCATTGATGGAACAGAAGCCGTCTTCTCCTCACTGCTAGTCCTGTAGGATTCCAAAAAATGTGGAACACTAGATAGTAGATAGTGTTGCTTTCTGTTAAAGCACGAACACACACACGCGCACACACACGCACACACACACACGCACACGCATACACGCACACCTACTAGTGTATGTTGAACAAGCTCCTCAGAAGACCTCTAACACTTAATAACTTATTTCTGTAGACCAAATTCTTCTTGGAGCTCAGTGGAACTGCCAGCCACATTTTAAATTATGTTTTTTTTTTTTTTTTTTTTACTAAGGAACCTTACAAACAGGTTTATGAAAATGTTTGTGAAATATGTTTTGTGTTTTTGTTAATTTTCTCCATTTTTAAAGTTATATTCTTGTTTCTTTTGTGCTTTTTTAGTTATTTTATCCACTTTTTGTCGCTTTTTGTTATTTTTTTGTTCCTTGATAGTTAACTTGATAATTTAGCTTTTTGTTCACTTTGTGTGTTTTTGTAAGTTATGCCTATGTTTCTTTTGTGTTTTTTTTGTGTGCTTTTCATCCATTGTTGTGCTTTTTGTTCCTTTTCATTGCTTTTCAAATTTCTATTCTTGATCCTTTTGTTCTTTACAATTTCCTTGCAGCTGAATTCAATGCAGATGGAAATCCAGGAAAGATGTGTTCCACCACCTCTACCAGCAAAAAAGCGAAAATATGGCAACCTTGACAGGTGGATAATGCAACAAATATTTCAGTTCCTAAAGTTTCTTACGGAGAAATGGTAGGAAGAGGCTTCGACGTTGCTTTTTAATTGGCCAAACTCAGTCAGAAAGGAAGCTAAAGCTTTTCTTGACAGCGACAGCTCGACTGGAATCTGAAAGTTGTCTCCGAGGCAGCAAGAGAGGCTTTAGCTGCTGCTGTCAAAACAATGTCATAAACGAGAACTGAAGTTAGAAGATCTGGACATTTTTGTACTTTTTGTAATTTAATAACCTGACTTTTAAGGAAATTAAGGGATGTGTTTTGATTGGCTGTAGGGAAATGTGAAAGCATAGAATATGTGAATTAATGGGAACTGAAACATATCACAGAGAAGTAAATCTGTAACTGTAATCTTGGACGAATTGTTATTTGGTGAACTTTCCCATAAGTTTGTAAGTGGATGTTTTTTGTGTGATCGTTTATCTTTTATGTTTTGTACCCTTTTTTCCCTTATTTGAACGTTTTTGTTTTCTTGGGGGCTTTTCGGTTTGTGTTTATGCTCTTTTTAAGCTTCTTTTGTACCTTCTTTACTCTTTTTCTTTTTGTGACTCTTTTTGTGTTCCTTGATTGTGCTTTTATGTTAACTTTGTATGCTTTTGTGTGGGTGTTTTGTTGTTGTTGTTTATTCTCGTTTCTGTTTTTGTTCCTTTTCTGTTTTTTTTCTTTTTCATTTTTGTTTGCTCCTTGTTGGTGCTTTTGTTGGTCCCTTTTGTGTGGCTTGGTGCTTTTTTGTTTCTTTAGTGATATTTGTTTCTTTTTGTGCTTTTTTTCTTCCTTTTTTGCTCTTTGTTTGTGCTTTGGTTGGTCCCTTTTTTATTTTTTTGTTCCTTTTTTTGTTTTTTAATTGTTCTTTTTGTGCTTTTTTGGTTCCTTTTGAACTTTTTTGTTAGATTTTGTGATTTTTTTCTACCTTTTTAAACCTTTTTGTTCCTTTTTGTGTGGGGCTTTTGTAAGTTTTCATCACATTTTAATCAATTATTTTGTCATGCATTAAATAATATACATTCATGCATTTTTAACTTGGCATTGCACAAAATCTGGGTAACTGTAAAAATGTGGGTGTTGATGACCCTGCAATCATTTTTCCTCTAAATCCGCTTACAAGATTTACAGAAAAAAAATCCCTTCCTTGTTTCGTAAAGCTCCCATTTCTGGTTCTGTGACATTCTGAGTTTGATGGAACATATTAAACATAACACAAACATCTCTGTGTTTGATCTTGCTTCTTGAAGAGTGATGTAAGAGCACTAGATCCCGCAATGGAACCTTTAAACGTATGTGTAGCCTCTAGGTTAGGTTTTATATTTTAGGACAGTGTATTTCATCGTTATGGACTCAGTCAAACTGAGATGTAACACTTTTCGATAATGCACTGAATGTTTAGAAGTAGGAAGGGCATGATTTTAAATTAATCATTCTCTCTCTTAAACAGAAAATTTACGTTAAGAGACTTCAAACTCAATCTGGAACCCATCAACTTAATGGAGGAAATCTTCACAGGAGAAGAATGGCTCAGTTACTTTCCCGGTAAAACCATTCCAGAAGAGCAAGACACCAGTCCTCAGCCAGCGCTACATGAAGTAATTGAAGCAGAGGAGGAAGATCAGCTCATCGTTCCTCTGCCAGAACCAGAGCCGTGCCAATCGGAGGACACGGAGCAAGCCGGTGTTGAGGATGCTCAACAGGACAGCTCTCTCAACACTCATCCAGTTCTTGAACGAGTTGAATCAGATGCCAGCGTTTTTGCAATTCCTAAAGAACTTCTAACAAACAGTGCCCTACAGCACACACCACCTGTGATTGATTGTGAATATAAAAAGTCCAAGGACATCTATGACTGTGTAGACTTGTACATTCTTCCCAAAAATGACAAACTGATAGTGACTCGACAGTCAAAGGACTTTCCACTGCTGGAGTTCTCCACAATCGAGGTGAGGAGATATCATCATACAGGTGACTTCTCTTTATTTTTAAAAGCTGGAAAATTAGAATAAAAGAGTAAAATTATTCTATTGCAGCAGTTTCAATTGCTGGACAACTCTGCTCTTAAAAGTCGAATCCGTCTCAGCAAAAAAAGGCCTCACCGTCCTCCCAAAAAGCATAAAGGTGAGTAAATTGATCTTCAGGAAAGTTTCACAATATATCATTGGAAACCCTAAAGAGGAAAAATACATTGTCAATTTAGTTTTAGTTTAATTCAGGAGTTATTGGGGCAATTATCTATTATTTTGAAAATGTTTAAACTTTGATGAAGCAGTATATGGCCATTTTAGAGCAGTATGTTAAATTTCACTTAAAAATTCTAAATCTTGTCAACAGCTGTAAGGTGGTCTATTTGATTCTGAAAGAAGGAATTTAAGTAAAAAACACTTGCAAACAGCTTTCAGTAGTAGCCCTGTTGTTTCCTGCTTGTGATTGCCCAGCTCTGCTTGTTCCTCACTCAGCTTGTGTCACTGATTGATTGATAATCCATGCTGGAGTAACATTAAAGGGAATATCAGATGCACATTTCTCACAAGCTGACATAATTCTTTAGGGTGCTCATGAAAAATCAGTTTATTTTAAACATTACATATAGACAGAGGAAGAGAGGTGATAGCGCATGATGTGAGGCATGTTGTGTGCATTAAATTGATGTGTGCATTAAATATATCTGGATGGATTTTGATTTAATGGGAAAGGGCATGGGTTTTCCATCTTAGGTCTTTTATATTTTAAAATGTATAACCTAAAGTACTGCAGCAGTCCCATTTTAATTTCACACAGATAAATAAAAGAGCTCTGTAATCTCATTGTACATCAAGGACACCATCTAAAAATGAAATAACTTGGATTAAATGTATATCTAAAAGACATCGAATGGGAAACTTCCCGAAGTATAAGTTACAACAGTTAACAGCTAGCTTTAGTTTTGAGCAATAAGAACAAAATGTGTTTTTAATTAACGTTTCTTTCTTTTTTCACCTAAACTAGAAAAGACAAACTCAAAATTTTACATGATCCCCCCGGACATCCTGAGCGAATCCCCTTTGAAGGAGCATCGGCCACATCATGCCCTGCCCTTATCTTCTCCCAAACATTTATCAACACATCTACTGACTCCCTGGCCGGTCTCTCCATGACTGCCCCACAAGCAGAAGTCAATAGACGCAGAAGCCAAATGTATGTATCGTATTGAATTATTTGTAAAGTACTTATAATAATTGTTTGAAAGCACTGAATTAAGCTGTTTAAAGAATGATTAATCCCTGTTTCTTTGTCTGCGTATTCAGCATTATTGAGTTTATTGAAATGAGTTAATCACTGTGTGAGATCATGTAAGAGCCTTTTGATGCTTCTTCCTTTCAAAATAAAAGTCCACTTGAACTTTAAGGACAGTGTTTTTGTCTGTGAGAGGACTTTCATTGAAGATACTTTTTTCTTTGAATTCCACTTAGCAAAAGAAACATACTGAAACGAATAGCCTTATAATTAATTTGAACACTGTACATCTGTACGGATTCACCCCAAACGGAAAAGTTTCTAGATATCTTTGCCGTGTATGTAGTGATATTCTCCTCTGGAAATTGATGCCAGGTTGAATATGTGAACACCACCGGTCAATAATTTCACAGAGCCACATGCGGAGAAAAGTGCTGAAGGTGTTGGTGGGTATATGAGAGTTGGTCACGTTTTACTTTACATATATTTAAAAACTAGTTTAGCAATTTTAGAAGCATTTGTTATGTTTTATAGTACAAAAAAATCATACAAAACTAGCAGGAAAAAAAGGTTTTAGGCAACTATCTACATTTCAGTCAGTCACATTTATTGGGTGAACTGACTGAAATGTAAGTAAATGCCTAAAAACAATTTTTTTCTCCCCAAGTTCTGTATGATTTTTTTGCAGTGTCGGTATATCTATATCTATATATATATATATATATATACATACATACAATATATATACACCGACACTATTAGCAAATGTACTAACCCAACACACTATTTAGACAGAAAATTTGAATTTAATCATGTGTTTTATAAAAGAATTGTAACTTTTACCTTCTCCGGAGACCACCTGAAAAAGAATAGCCGGCGGGTGTTTGGGATATAATGGCTCCTGCTAAATCAGCGAGCTATCCTAAAATGCAACACAAATGTCAAAATACGGAGAAAACCCTGTATATAATAAAACAGACTAACCCCCAAAATAACAGGGCATTTGTCATGTATTTTATCTGTTTTTTTTAACAGTGTAGCTATATATTGTTAGAGCTATATTTAAAATTTTAGTCTTCACATTGTAGACGTTTTAAATTTTAAATGTTCAACTGATTGCATAACAGATTGTAAAGCTAGTTCTTCTTGCTGGTATTGTGGCACATCTGCATACCAAGCACCCAAAATTCAAATCCCTTCCTCTCTTCTCCCTTTCCTCTTCTTCCCTTCTTTTCTATGCAGGTATGGCATGGTACATGGTGGTTAATCCTAGCTCAACCTATGCCTTTTCTGAAGCTTAATCTATTTAAAAATTGGTAATCTATCTAAATATTGGTTAAAGGCATCAGATCTATGATCTATGATCTCTAGTAGAATTTACAGGGACATACATTCGCTTACTGCAAATGTAACAAACACTGCTCTGACACTACCATGTTATACTGAAGATATATAATATTAATTAAAACACAATCAATATGTATAATAATGTTTCTACTGTAAAAACTGCACATTGTTCCTTAAAACAGAGAATTGACAAATGGAAAGTGAGTAGAAAATGGCATTTTTATTTTTAACTAACAACAACCATTGCTTGAAACTTAAATGCGTGAACTTGCATATGTGAGTGAAATGGAAAGTGCTCCTTTAGACGAAAAGTGTTCAACATTATAAAGGACAGATAAATGTACATGTTTTATTGCCCTGAGCTTCCTCACAACCTGCATTAAGTTTTATAAGCAAACTGGGAATATTGTATGTCAGGTCCAGAAATGAATCATGCAGTGATATTGTCCAAAAGTGAGCGTCACTTAATACCAAATTTGTGATGAATAGACAGTGAATCAGGGTAAGACTTTAAAGTGAAGAGCTGTAATCATGCATATAGGGTTGGGAATTAAAAACCTTAAGATTACGTACACTGTGCATCAAAAGGACATTTGTACAAAGTAGCTCCTCCTCGCAGACTTTTTGAAAGGCTCTGAAAACAGCTTCCAATCTTAAAAGGGCAACACACCTTAAAAGACAAAGTGCTCTTAAAGGGCCCGTACACATAATGTAATGGTAATGCACATTTAAAGGGATACTACACCCAAAAACAAAAAATGAATAATCTCTAACCCCATAAAGCTTTGTTTCTCCTCTGAACACATTTGGAGATATTTGTTAAAGCCAGATAAGTAATCGCCTGTAGCTGGTCTCCTGGTTTGAGGATGAGCATTATCGGAGGGAAGAGCAGAAGACTACGACCCTTTCAGACCTGCATCTGTATTCCGTTTCCAGAAACACCTGGCTCCGGTAATAGTTTATTGTTGCGTATGTGAAAGAAATCCTTTTGTTTCCAGGAACCGTTACTAAAGATGCTTCCAGATGTAGTTTCGAGAACGGTTCAAGCTGTCTAGTGAAAAGATGGTCAGGAAAAGTTGCTCAAAAGAGCTCCTCGACTGAGTCGTTGTTTATACAGAAAATCACATGGCAAGAAAAGCATGTTTGTGGAGGAGCAAGAAGTCCAGTGTCTGCTCAAAAGTTGGGCAGAAGAGCCACAGCTCAACAGGACACACAAAAACTCTGATGTTTTTGGAATACTCAGAGATCGTTTAAAGGAGCGTGGGTACAACAGGAACATAGAAAAATGGCATGCAAATGTGAAAACATTGAGTTTCCTGTATCACAAAGCTACAAGAATCAAGCAGCTCGAACGATGAGAAAGACAAACCACTTTGGTACGAAGCTGCGGATGGAATATCCGGCCATAAACCGAACCATACGCTGAGCCAGTACAATGTGGTAAAGTTGGAGCCCCTCCGTTGTCTGCATGGAACTTTCTCTCTCCCTGAGTCTGCAGGCAAACAGTAAGCTAACTTTTACTTATTTCTTTAAAGCCTAATTATCATTTATCATATCTCTGTATTATCATGACATTGTCAAGTTTTGCACGTTATTTCTCCAGCTGAATTTGAGATAAGACAAGTAACATATAATCTGGATTTAACTCTCAGTTTAGTTTATTTTCCAATCAGAACGTATTACTCTCATTGGATTAAATTCACATCTAACTCATGATAGCAGATAGAAATTATAATTTTTTTGGTGGCATTTTAAATTATTTTAAGGCTCAAAAGGCCATATTAATGCAATCTCTGGCCTCCTTGATTGACCCAAAATATCTCAGAATGTGTTCAGAGGAGGAATGAAGCCAGGTCTTGAAGGACATCGGTTTAGGCCATAAGAACCCCACATTTCTTCTGGTGTATCTTTAAACCAACATTATTCATAATCATAACCTACTAATAAGTTAATACTGCATCAGTTAAAGGCAGACTCATTTCCAGTTAAAATAGAAATTTGTGGGTTAAATAGATAAAGGTAACTTTTAGTCAGAATTTGCCTCAGGTGGGACTAATTTCAAAACTTGACTGTGTTCAGTTATATATTTCTAAACAAATTACAAAGCAATTGTGTGTAAAAAATCATGCAAGCGCTATAAGCATACAATGCAGAAATTGATTAACTACATACGGTCACTCATTAATCAGCTTTTATCCATTTGTAAATATTCATGTTTTGCGATAAATAAAAGAAAAGTGATGTGACAGGCAGATTTGGTTTTCACTACGAGAGAATTTGTCTTGAATTTAAGGGAACAAACAGCAGTGAATGGCCAACAGGAGCAGAAGGTAAGCATAGTTTGGGTATGCAGGGAGCAACTGGAAATCAGGTGGCTTATTCAAGAACATCGCAGCTGTCTAGGGTGATAAGGATTGGGTTCCACCTGTCTGAGCTGGGGATCGAACCAGCGATCTTTGGAGCAAAACAATATAAAACATCTAAAGATCACGACTACTATGAAGAACCATGACTCAAACTTCCTTGCTTAAACACTCCTCAGAATCACTAGCTGTAGCGCTCGATGGAGAACGCTCCGGAGTCGTTGGAGAACTTCTCGTCTATTTTGAGGGAGTGCTGGCTCTGGTCTCTGGTTTTGTACAGTGAGGCAGAGTTCTGAATGTGGGAATCTGAAACCTAAGAGCAGAACAAGTAAAGAGATTACTTTTGCTTTAAACCATGTTCAGACCTGAAGATATTTCTGTCAGAGCGAACCTCTTCAAATTTCTTGGCCTTGTATTGGTCTGCACCTTTGAGGAAATTCAGGAGGATGATGTCACAAAGAACTGTACCCTAAAACCAAGGAGAAGAAATTCCTTAAAATTGGTTCAAGTTCGAGTTTGTAAATAGCTTCTGTTTTAGACGAGTATTACTTCAGTTCACGACAGGGGCAAAATTACATTACTACAGTGACAAACTCAATGCCTGGGTTAAGCTTTACATTTAAGTCAATTAATTAAAATCAGAAAAGGAATGCATAAGAAGGCAGAATCCTTTGGTGATGGGAACAAAGAACAGCTTTTTTTCTATTAACAGCTTTTAGACGAAGTACGTAGGCAGTAGCAGCCATTAAAGAATTGTGGTGGTGAGAAGTTGTGTACACACTGAAACACCAAACAACAGGTGTGCTTTTCACCTGAGGTCATCTCTGAGAATATCTGCAAAGCTAAACTTACCACACCAACAGAAGTGAAAGCAGCAACCATGTTGATTAACGTCGGAATCATGTCAAACTTTCCTGCCTTAAAGAGAAACCGAGATGAGCAACTGAAGAACACAGAGAAGCAGAACTGGTTAAAACCAACCCCTCCCACAGAGGCTCTGCAGCCAACGAGCTTCGTTTACTTGGTTAAGATTTTTACCAAGCCAATCAGCAACATCCGCAGTGGCTTTGAGCGTCCTCTTTGTGCGCTAGGTTGGATTTGTAGTAAATCTGGTGGTATTCAGAGGTGTACGAAGTTATTCGGTCTCTTTTAATGAAGAGAAATTTAAAGATGAGCAAGAACAACGTTCAATGTCACAAAGACATCGTGGCTTTCTGTTAGTTTCAAAGTTTTAAAGGAGATGACTAGGTCCAGATAGCCACACAAAGCTCATAATTGTGGTTGTTTCCTGTCTTCTTGCGCTGGTCGAATAATAAATCAAGAAGGAAAGAAATCTGGAGTTTTTGTTGCTCGGTTTGGTGCGTGCCATAGATTTCGTTATTATGGACAGTCAGTCAGGAATAATGTCTAAAGAACCCCAAATTGAGAAAAATGCTAACCTTGCAAAAGATGAGATGATATATTACTGATGAAATATTAATTTGCATTTACCAAACCTTTAATGACTTGCTAAACGTCTATCGCAATGTCTAAAGTTAACAGGCATCTCAAACAGCATGGCTCCAGTCTGCTCCACTACTCACTCAACTTCCAAAAAGCTTCCATTTTGGGTAAAGGCAGATGCAATTGTGATAAACTTTGCTAGATTTCCAACCTTCAGGAAGATAACGAAACTCAATGGTTCAGTTCCAGTTCACTAAGAAATGTAATGTTGTGGGATTGGCTAGCTTTAACCAGGCGAGCAGAACATAAACTTTTAGAAGAACTCACGTCTCCATTGACCAGCACATCAAATCTGATCGCGTAGGCTTTCAGCAAAGTACGATACTCAGTTCCATTTTCCATTTTAAAATACTTTGCATATCTAAAAACAAAGATTTGTGATGAATATGTGGTGGATCAAACAAGTGAAGTTCTTTAAAAAGTAATCATGTGAAATGGTTGGAATGTAAAATCTTAAGATTACATCTACTGTTCACCAAAAAGACATTTGTATGAAGTACCCACAACCCCTTAGCCTCAACAAAAACATATTCACTCCTCAGGACATATTCAGATTGGTTCCTGCATGTTAGTGTAGTCCTGTGTTCTTTTTCTGGGAGCTCAAAACTTCTCCATTGCTGTAGTCCCGCCCATTGGCAAATCAAAAAGGAATAATAAGACTGTAAAGAATAGTCGAAGTAAAGTTTAAATTATAAAAGATTATCTGGGAACCTGAAGTTATATCCTGGAGAGACGGTGGACTTCTCTGACATGGCGTCCAGCCTGGTGAAGGAATACTCCGGTTTGCACTCATCATCAGCCTTGTCAAGATCACAAACCCATGCGATTTTTATCCCTATAACTCCTCCCTGAGAAAAAGAAAGATAACTTTGTACACGTGGAGAATCCTTGACATATTTCGTAGCATCTTCTGGTATCACACAAAGAGAATAAAATAAAATGTATCCAAATAAAATAACATTTACAATAATAAAGGACAAATGAAATTAAATTAAATTAAATTAAATTAAGAAAAGAGACTCACTTTTTTAGCGAGGGTGGTAAAGTCTTGTTGGGCAAATCGGATCACGTCCCCTACTTTGAATATGGGACAGTACATGTTGCTCTCAAAGTCAAAGTTACATTGCTTTATATAGGAACTGTTGATGTTGGGCAAAAAGTTCCCCCTGAAAGCAAGAGAGAGATTTTAGTGCACTGTAAAAAAATTGAATCACAAGGCTTGTAATTTTCATTAAAATATTGATGTCATCATTAAAAAATAATGTGCATGTTTTATTTATAAACTATTTTCTGGGTTTGTTATAAAATATAGATAGTTTTTCTCCAAAAAATAAAGAAAAACAAATTACTTATTTCTTTAAGCTAATTAGTGTAATTCTTAAGCTTAATTTGAGGAACCAATTACGCAAAAAGATTGAGGAAAAAATACTCCATATTTATTTTAAGATAATTGGCTCAATTATCATGTTTGGATTGAAACAGCTTTATAGTTAGACCAGGGGTATTGTGGGAGTGTGGGATTTTATGTTTTTTTTTTTGCAGTAACATACCTTTTTTGGAGTAATATGTCTGATTATACCAAGAACTGTTTAGTTGCGCTTTTGTTGACTGAACACCAATGTCTGAAGAATTATTTTTTTATCTTAATCTATGCCATGATTTATATGACTTTTTATGCTTGATTTTATTAAATCTACTTTCTTTTTTATTCTTCGTTTCCAATGTAAGGCACTTTGAATTACTGTGCACGAAATGTGCTACTCAAATAAACTTGCCTTGCCTTGTTTATATTGTTATTCTTGTGTTGTTTAGTGTTGTATGTTTGTTTAAAAATTAGTATGTGTGTTTATTAGGTTATTGTATGAACTTATTTTTAGCTACCGTCGTTGAGTTGCAGGTCATTAAAGGTGCACATAATGAAAATTGCTTGATTTCAACCTGATTGCTCCGATGGACGTTGTGAAAGTCTGGTTCGAGAGCTTTGACAAAAGATTTCATAATTTGTGTGGATTTGTGCTATTTTAGAGAGATTGCTGCTTTGATGCATGAACTGTGTAACATGCTCAAAAAGTAAAACAATAAAATTCATATACAGGTATATAGTCTTAAATAATAAACGAAAACTTAGTATTATATGCTAAAATAAAATAATGTAATTTTACTAACAATGATAAAAAATAAGTGGCTGGCTGATTAATTCAGGATTTATTACAGGATTTTTTAAAAGTAGTTTCTGCTAGAAAAAAATAAAATAAACTGCTGATAAATAATGTTTCTAGTTAAATAATTTAGTTTTTTTTACACAATAAAGTTCAAGAAGAAATCCTTAACATTTTCTTAATATTTTTTTTGTAATATTGTTACCATCATTTCTGAATGTAAATAGATTTTTTTTACAGTGTGGAATCATCACAAATAAAAAAAAACTACGTGTTCAAAGATGTTTTTGTTGTTGCCATTACTTGGTGAAATTAAACCGAGGGAAGCGAATGCTGTTCTTGATGAAGATGGTGAAGTTCTCTACCTCCATCATGGGGTTTCTTCTCAAGGAGAAACATAATTAGTGCATTGAGCTAACTATTCACACATTCAATGACCAACAAATAAACTCACGGCTGGATATCATCTATCTCTGCAGGACACCATCCCTTTATCTCACAGGTCTTGTGGGTCTGGTTGAAGTGCACACATCGTCCTGTCAGCAAGCCTACAGTACACACAACCAATAGAAATTTATGTTAGATATTTTTATATGTAAAGTTAATTTAACAAACCCTGATGCAACAGATTCACAGACTACATATCCCAGAAGACTTTGCATAGTACATCAATAATGTGATTATTTACTCCTTGCATGCGTTCGTTCACAAAGAACTACATTTCCCAGCAAACTCGGCATATAAGTGACTGAGAAGAGTTTCTGGTCTTTAATCTTTAAGTAGAGTTTGGGAAGAGTTTTTCAATCATGAAGGTTAATGTGCCATTAAAGATATATTTGAAGCTTTGTTTTTAAAAAGGTTGTTAATTGGTTTGTAATAAATTAAAAGAACTTTTTATTTATATTTGTCAACTCGTCATTTGGGTTTCACTATTCGCACATCTTTACTCACTTCAAACTTTGTAGCAGCTTAACGGATAGCCATTACAATGTCAGTTTTACAATAACAGTGTTTTACGAGGATGAACAGTACTTGGGGTAAACTTGAACACCCCCTCTCTGCAGGTGTTTTTGAGGATCTGATAGTAAATGCGTGTACTTACCATTACTAGAGGGTTTGGTCATCAGCTTCCGGCAAGTACTATCACTCTCACATTTGAATTTCATCTCACTCTAGAACCACACAAAAGGAAGAGTTACACATGTGTAATTATACTGAGTAATGACTCCCGATGTATTCCACTGACAGCTTGCCCAGTACACTTCTTTGCACCAAATATGTTTGCAATACTGGGATAATTCTATGTAAGTGAACTTGTGAAACAAACTCAGAGGAGCGATGCCAGACCAGGAGTGATGTGATCAGGTTTCCTACTACTTGTTTGCAAGTACTAGGGGGGGTGCAAGGCTCCATCAAGGGGGGGGCGTGTTTGACCTCGGGGAACATGTTTTTTTTATTTATTTTTATTTCTACTGTTCTAGAATAAAGTGCACTACCACTCCACTACATTAGGGGGCAGTGGCGCTCTCATTGGCAGAGTATGAAGTGTAGACACGAAGTGTAGAAGACAGGCGGAGAGAGAAGGAGATAAAGAGGTGAACGAAAGTCTCCCGAAAGCTAAGACGAGGAAATATGACGCGTATGAAGCGCTTGGCTTCACTGTGACTCCGGTGGGAGACGAACAGAGACAGGTGTGCTTACTGACTCTAAAAATGTTGGCAGCAGACAGCATGAAGCCAAATAAATTAAGACATCACTTAAAGACATTACACCCCAATCACGCTGATAAGACGCTTGAGTTTTTTTTCATTGAAAACGTGCCGAATATTACCAGCAATCGTGGTCAGTCTAACAATGTTTATAGTTTTATTAAGGATTTAATGTTTTTTTACATTTCAGATGCACCTTAAATCTTTTCTGCTACAGTTAATAAAGCTATTCTTTGTTGTAAGTTGGTTATTGGAATAGGGGTACTTATTTAAAGCTATTTAAAACTTATTTAAAACTAATTTAAAGACAAATAATACTGTTTATAGTCTTGCAAGATGTTTTTTTTTCTTCCCGGGGGGTGCGACAGAAAATTATTGAGAAACATTGCATTAGATTAAAATAGAAATGACTTTAATCGGGTATAACTGCTCCTAATTTATTCAAAAAGCTAGCACCAAGGCCAACAAGAAGGCTGCATGATTGAGCAGAGAAGCAGAAAGTACAGATTTAGAGCTGGAGAGTTATAACTCTGCCAAACAGTTCTTTATCTTCTTTGCAGAAAACAACAACAAAAATTACTTTAAATTTGATGTGATTTGAATCTGCTCAGCACTGTTCATCCCTCACCTCCGGACAGTGTCCCTGAACCTGGTTCTCAGTTGTGATGAGTTTGGTGATGACGCAGAACACAGACGCCCCCTGTTGGATAGGTGTGCATAGACACATTTTAAAGGGTGTTTCAAAATCATTGCAAACATCTCTAAATCAATATCACTTCTGACCTAAATTGTAAAAATAATTTGTTGCTTTTCATTGCCATTAACATGAGATTTTTATTTATAACACTCTAACACATTAGACAACGTTAAACAGTAAAGAGGATCAAATGAATACACTTCAATCAATTATGCAAATATAAACAAAAATTATGATGGGTTAAAAAGACAAAATAAACCAGAAAGTGATTTAAAAATATCTAACAGACACTGAGTCTGTTTGCTTCAGAGAACATTCATTATTTGTGAACATAGAGTTTTTACAGACTCTAACTAGCTAACCAAACTTCTGATTTTCATCACAAAAACAAGGCTTTAAACAACACATATCATTTTTGTTTACAACTGAAATTCAAACAACAGCTTACTCTTACTCAACAGCTTACTCAACTTACTCTATAGCAACATTATAAAAATAAAACACTTGATTTAAAATACATTCTTGACAAAGGGATGGCGGTATACTTGAGTAGGAGTGACGTAATCGGCTACGTCCATGATGCGATTGTTGTACTCGCCGAAGCCTTTGACTTTAGTCATCACTGACGACTCGATAGCTGTGTCTCTCACTTGATAGGCTTTCTCATACAAAAACACCCAGCTGAGAGAAAGAGAGAGAATATGAGAGAGAGAGGAAGAGAGTGATAGGAGGGAGATGGAGAGAGGGTGAAGAGAGAGGGAGAGAGAATGAAGATTGATTGAAAGTATAAAGAGAAGGAGAGATATAGTAGGAAGAGAGAGAGGATAAATATGGAGGGAAGGTGAAAAGAGAGGGAGTGAGTAAGTGAGAGCGAGGTGGACGGAGAGAGGAGAGAGGAGCGGAAGCGACGAGCGCGGAGAGAGCTAGCGGCTTCGATCGCGAGATGCGGCGCGTAGCCCAGCGCGCGCGCGGAGGGCGCGCGACAAGGCTCGCGGCTCGCTCGCGCGCGATGCCGCGCATCTCTCGAATAGAGAGTGAGGGACCACAGTTACAATCAAATCAATTAACTTGCGTCTGTAGTTGGGTTCAATATGAGCATTACAACACATATACAGATGTTAATATTGACTTCATTATTATAGGCCAACTGCATCTTTTAAGCAAATTTCAATTTGTTTTAAAGTAACCCAACTTTAAAGATGCAGAATGCAAATTTGAGGCCCAAAGTGGTTCTACAGAAACATAATATTTAAACCTTGGATTTAACTGAGAGGTTACACATCAGACCAAAATAAAATGTACTGCAATATACAATATTCAGGGCTAAACTTAACTTTCAAGGGTGAATATAAGGATCGAAACATGCGCTTAGTTCACAAATAAAGCCAGTGTTTTTCAAACAATGCTTTATAAAGGATGACTCAACTCAGAAACAATCGGGAGATGATTTTCAAAGAGAAAAAGAAGTTGTTATCTAGTGTTATTAACAAGTTTATCTCAACTCCATAGTGAGATAATTTATGTTTTATTTTTATCTTTTTATCTATTTCCTAATGGTTACAGGTTGGACAGTCGTACAATACATTTCACTGCACGTCGTACTCTGTATGTATATGTATGTGACAAATAAAATCTGAATCTGAATCTGAATCTGAATTTTATCCCCAAAGTATTCAGGGTCTATTTTTTTGGAAGAGCAATGCATTTAAACATTAACTGTAATTAACTGCTATTCATATAGTTCCAAGGGTTGCAAATGAAGTTTGCTGATGACACCACTGACATTGGTCTCTTCCAGGATGGCGAGGAGTCTGCATACAGACAGGAAGTGGAGCGGCCTGCTCTCTAGTGTGGCAAGAACAACCTGGAGCTTAACACGCTCCAAACAGTGGAGATGGTAGTGGACTTCAGGAAAAACCCCCACTCACCCCCCTCTCACCATCATGAACAGCAATGTGGCACTAGTAGAGTCATTCAGGTTCCTGGGCACCATCATCTCACAGAAGCTTAAGTGAAGTGCCCACATTGACTCCATTGCAAAAAAGGCCTAGCAAAGGCTGTACTTCCTTCTCCAGCTTAAGAACTTCAATATCCAACAGACACTGCTGACCCAGATCTACTCAGAAATCTACTCAGAGATCACGGTTCATCAAAATCAGACATCCGGAGACTCCAGAGGACAGTTCGGACTGCTGAAAAGGTCATTGGAGCTCCTCTACCCTCCTTTGAGAAAGAGGGCTCTCAAAATCACTGTGGATGCTGCTCACCCAGACAACCACCTCTTCCAGCTCTTCAACGTCCAGCCGGGGCGTCAGAGCCCCAAACACCAGGCCAGCCCGGCACAAACACAGCTTCTTCCCTCAGGCCATTCAGCTCCTGAACCCTTAATTTTCCCCACCAACACTCTCAAATATTTCCATTAAATAGTGCACTAAGCAACAGGACTCTGATGTGGACTCTTTGCACATTTTCAGTCACTCCACTTTCTGTTGTTCTGTTGCTGCACTTTACTTTTACTTTACGCTTTGGTCTGTACATTACCTACAAATCACATTTCTCAAGCATCTTTAACTTCAGATATAGTTATAGTTATGCGTCATATTTTTACTACCTCCACTCATCATACACCTTATTCAATTTATTTTTTACTTTAGCAATTTACTTATATAACATGTATTTACTGTTCAACTTTATTGTGTCATTTATTGTACCAACAATGGAGAGTAGTTCTGTATCACAACAAATTCCTTGTATTACTTATCAATAAACATCTTTCTAAATCTGAAATGGAAAAAGAGCATAAAGGTTAATTATAGCTATAAGCAGACAGTTACACAGGTGTTAATAGTCATATTTGGGAGCTAGAACCAATGACTAAAATACCTCACATTTCCCTTTCAATGTGTAATAGGAAGTGACTAAACCGCAGTTCTAAACTTAATTATTTTCTAGGTCTGGAAAAAAAAAAACTGACTACTTTGTATTCTTAATCTACAATGTCTAAACTCGTCAGTTGATTTTTTTTTCTCAGTTTCAGTGAAGATCAGATATAAATGGATGCAATTCTCAAACTAAAGGTGTTGTAAAATAAACTAGCAAAACTAAAAAAGGTGTATTCCTTTAAGTTTAACCCATGTGCAAAAATATTAATATCTGAAGAAAACAACAACACATTTTTTTTGGTTTAGAGAAAGTTGCAACCATTAGTAGACTTTTCTCTTCAGCTCCTGACTTTTTATCTGCATACAAAGTGTCCAATGTCTGGAAAATTAGTTTAGAGTTAGAGAAATTTACCAAAAGAAACAAATCGATTAAATGTGTGCACTGGGATTGACTCTGAAGCGCTTTTAGTAAGTCCTTTATGATTTTTGTAACAGAACCCTGTGGGAGGGATTCAACAGCTAATCAATGACAATAAATATTCTGTCTCACATTTGTGCAGTGCCAAAAGTAAACACTCTCTAAGGGCTGAAATAAGTAAAGAGTAGCTTTAAGAAAAAAAATCTAAAACTTAATTTTTAGATTATTAGATAACCCTAGCCCTGATAGAGGCTTGTAAATGTTATTTAATCCTCATTGAATCCGGAGTAAGACGAGGCCCTTGCACTCACCCAATGAAGTAAGTGATGATGAGGAGCTGAACGACGCGGTTGATGATGCCGATGGTCCAGCTCTTGACCACCACAGATTTAGTGGTCTCATAGGTGAAGAAATCTGTGATACAGCTCCACATAATTCCTGAAGACTTCTGCATCTACAAAACCTCTCCAGACGCACTGAAAGCTTAACTGTAATAAATGATCTTAAAGTGATGCTGATGAGGAACTCAGTCCAATCCCCTTATCTTTCTTTGAGTAAAATGAGAGTAAAAACCTGTTCGATAATCCTCTGGGTTTGTTCGCCTGATATACAGCCGAAAAAATCTGGAGTTGAGATGTTTTCATAGAAGACTCTCTCATCCCTAGTCCCTCCTCTCTCTCCTCCCTTCTCTTCCTCCTGCCCTGCTTCTGTTAGATGTAAACTTTAAACACTTTAGAAAAGCTTTCTTAAAAGCTGCAGAAGAACATCTTGGATGGGATTACTGACACAATTTCTTACAGTACTTTGAGTACACAAGCAGAATCCCTCGGAGAACAAGAGGATCAGATAGCTGCAAGCTAATTTATTATGCACTAGTTACACACGTTCTTTAGTTATATTCAACAGTACAGTTTATTCCCTGAAAGAGCACATTTTGGTGAAAGTCCCATTTTAGTGACATAAGGGATAACTGGACTGAATTTATGCTGGCTATTTCCTGGAGGTGATGGTCTTTACAGTCATCTTTCTTCATCTAAACCGTCATCTTTCGACGATGGACTTCCAAGCTTTTAGCATCTCTAATGTACTGCAATTACTTTAATATTATTGATCTCCACACAACCGAAGTGTGGGTTTTCAATAAATATCCCATCAACTTAAAACAATGCACATCATTTTTATATCTGTTAATGTCTTTTTACACAATATTTTTTACCAAAACAATATTCAGCGTAGTATTTTCTCTTTACAGAGCAAGTAATTTGGTCACTAAATCTTCTTGAAACAACTCTATCTGATAAATGCAACTAAATAGTGTAACATCAAAAGCAAGACAGTAAACCATAAAACAAGACAGTAAACCAAACGTAATTCATAGAACATACAAGTCATAAAACAAAACAAAAAACAGCACCAACAACTCTTAAACCAAGCTATAAAACATAAGAGAAGAAAGCAAACAATAAAACAAAAATAAAAATAAGACATAAGACAATAGAAAAAGATGAAACAAAACCATCAACAAATATCATAAACCAGACAAAAAAAATCACAAGAAACAAAACAAAACAAAGCAAAACATAAAACAATAGACAATCATAAACAAATACACAACATAAAACAGAAAAAAAACAAGAAAACAAAAAAAAACCCACAACCAAAATAAACAAAACAAAATATAAATAAAACATAAAACTTAAACTATAAACAAAAAGCATAAAACAAACTAGAGAACACACATTTGACATACAACAAACCATTCACACAAAATTAAAAAAATAAATAAATAAAACAAAACAGACAAAACACACAAGAGAAAAAAAACAGTAAACACAAAACAATCAAACAACAAAGTGCATAACAGAAAACATTAAACATAACTGAACACAAAAATACATAAAACAATAAGAACTAAATCATAAAACAAGATATACAACCAAAATCTAAAAAAAAGCAGAAAAAAGAAGAAACACTAAACAAGACATGAATTAAAGCAAAAAGCGAAACATGGAACAACAATCATTCACAAATCACATTAACAAAGAGTTAGTACAAAAACAAGAATAAAACCTAAAACAAAACATAAAACAACAGCAAAACATGAAATTTAACAAAAACACATAACAAAAATCCTTAACAAAACATCAAATAAAACAAACAAAAAAAAAACATAAAACAAAGAAAACCATAAAACAAAAAATATAAAACACTACAGAAATCCTAAAAAAAACATAAAAAGAATAAACCTAAAAACAAGAATAAAGCAAAAAAAATCTATTTTTAAATCTGTTGGCAAAATGTTTAGTAAACATATTCATCTGGGGGAGTAGATGAGAAAGAATTTTCTTTAATGATTCCAGATTTTCTGGGTAAATGAATAATTCTTTTTGTGTCAATAAATAAAACCAACTATTGATGTTGTTTGTTTCATTAACCAATGCCCTTTTAAATGAAATAATCGATTTAACATGAAATCGATTATTTTCCTTTTACAAAAGCCTGATGCGTGTGCCAGACAATCATTAACTCCAGGGCCAATTATGCAAATGTGAAAGCAATCGGGCAAAATAGAAGAGGATGCATCACATAACAGCACTAAGACGGAGAGACTCTAACCACAATTGAGAGGCAACATCTCTTAACATGGATCAAAGTGAAGCCATTAACCTGTGGTTATCTCTTTCTATCAGGGAAAACCAACCGGGACCTGCTTCCTTGCACAAACACGAACACACAGCAACCTCGAACCAGCAAACAGAGCGAGGCTGCTGGAGTGTATGAAGATGTCTATCATTGCAGCTTAGTGCTGAGTGTTGGATGTCTCACCATGATTCGATTGTCCTGAAACAGGATCTTCAGATGAAGGGAGGGAACGGAGTGGGCTGGGAAAGAGAGTGAGGAAATGGATGGGACTCAAATTGGTGAGCAGTCATCAATGCGCCAAATGCAATAATGAGCAAAGTGGTTTGAGAGCTGTGATTGAAAGAAAATTTACAGAAAGAGCCGACACAAACAGGGGGAGTGTCGCATAAATGCAAGCTAAAGGGGAATGGGAGTTAATGGGATGATACGGGAATTAACATTCAGAGCTAGAGAAACAGGAATAGATTTAATCACTTCAGGAAGCAACACGTACACACTATTCTCACAATAAGAAACAATTCCCCTTAGACCATTCCTAATTCTTCAAGACGTAGACTCAACAAGGTTCTGGAATCTGTGGAGGAAAAGGAACAAAGGAAAACATAAAGAGTTATGATACTGTAAAATGCAGAAAAATTTGTTCATGCATTCATGACCGTTAATTTTTCCCCTACAGTTAAAAATCTTGGTGTTACTATAATTTCAGAGCGTTTAAGAACCGTTTTTCCTACGTTATGAGACAGACAAGAGCCAAGAAGTGTACTGAACCCAAATGCAGAAACCAGCCAAGTGACAGAAAAAAAGTTATTTGACACAAACTAAATCCACTCATTTAAAAGAGGAGGTAACATGAAATAAAGCACAACAAAAATCCACTCTCTCAACTGAGGAGGAAATCTGAATCCAAATGTAAGAATCAAGCTGAAGAAGGAAAGCAAATTCAGGACCAGAAGTGGCTGGCAGGCAGGCAATCAGGGAACATAAAAAACAAACTTTAAAGATTCAACCAGGGCCAGTAAACCCAAGGTGAATAAAGGTAGCAGAATCCTTGAGGACAACTTAGCAATCGACCATTTCATGTTGACGGAATAGCAGTGACTGGAAGAGGTTCTCAGGCTTAAATCCTCCACGGACTTGATTATCTGCCGGTGACTCCACTCCCAGCATTCAGAGGTAATCAGTCACAACCAGTAGGGCCACAGCTCACCAGCAAACAATTAAGAACTCAACATAAAACACTCAAATATAACACAATAAACCATGACAGACGTGTCGTTCACCTCAGGAACATTGCTAAAGTACGGAACATGCTGTCTATTGTAGATGCAGAAAATTGTTTTCATGCTTTCATGACCTCCAGAATGAATTATTGTAACGCTCTTTTAGCCGGCTGCTTGGCCGCCACGCTGCAAAAATTACAGTTAGTCGAAAACAAAGCAGCTAGAGTTCTCACAAGAACAAAGAAATATGCTCACATTACACCGGTTCTGTACTCTCTTCATCGGCTTCCTACAAAATGTAGCATCACCTACAAGATACTGCTTTTAGCCTGTAAGGCGCTGAATGGCTCGGCTCCAGCTTACCTGAGCAGTCTCCTATCACAATATATATTTCAGCTCGCTCTCTTCAATCACAAAAAACAAGGCTACTGATCATCCCGAAGATTAGTAAATCCACCAGAGGAGGAAAAGCATACACATAGGAAGCACAGGAACCCACTCCCAGGTATGCTCAGAGTTCAAAACTAGATAGAAAAAAACATATCGATTTAATCTAGCTTTCGAATAATTGTTTAGTATGTGACCAAACTAGTGTTTTCTCTGGACGCTATATGCATACAAATTCCTGAAACAATGTGGTTCAATGGATTTATTTAACCTATCCTCATAATTTACCTTACATATCACAGCTGATGCAAGTCCCCTCTTTGTATTCCACTGTTTCTAACCGCCATTTGTTCTTTCAGGTGCTGTTCAGTGATCTGTTCGTCAATAGATCTTACGTTCTAATAGTCTTTATGCTGGGGAGGTGATTAGCACCAGCCCTGGTCAGAGGGGCTCCCTGTGATTTCTCAGAGTGGTCTTCACTGTTATTGTTTGTTTGTTTGTTTTTTTGCATCTGACATTTGCAACGAGAGCTCGATTTTGTTTCATGATTCAAGTGTGTGAAGGTAATTTGTCTACAAAAAGAGGTACTTCTGTTGGTGTTCAATAATTCATTCTAGTTACATATTACAGATGCATAAAGGGACATTTTTTGTGACGATGGTTTTGAATTCCATTAAGCAACTGACAGATAAGCTTTTACCACACTTTCTTCCTTTTATTGTTGGTACAACCACAGTCTCCTAAAAGCCACAATTCACTTCCTCTTACCTTACAGAGAAGCATTGACGAGCATGTGCACATTCATGAGAAAGCCTTGTTAAACATTTAAGGGTTTCTGTTTCATGAAGATGATCCACTCGTGAAAACATTTGAGGAGTTTGGTTCCAAAATGCAACAAACTACATTTAAAACAAAGTGTTCACACCAAATTTGAAGTCCATTTTGATCTCTATTTATAAGCTCTTAATCGATTTTACAAAAGACACAAAACGTGAGTTGTGCAGTCCTGCTTTTTTCTTCAACCCCCTTTCTTCATTAAGGAAATATATTTTCACTTAAAATCATAAAAATGGAAATGAAAACAAACTCTTCATATAAATATGCAGAAAAACATACAAAGATGATTTTTTTTAAAATACAGTATTGGTTTATACAGTTGTCCATTTATTATGATATACACTTTTGTTCAAACAAAAATGAAATATTAGAAACATACAAAGATTTACATTTAAGGCCCTTAAAATCTAATTTAGCTACAAATGACACAAATACACTAAGTTTGTTTAGATAGCAGCTCTGGAAAATATTGAATTAGGCTATTTTTTAAAAGCATTTTCTTATCAAAAACGGCTCTGTTCCAAATACCTTGTTTTAGAGTCCCGTCCGCTCCTAGAAGATCAGGCCCAGTTGTCAAGCCCACAGAGCTTTGGCTTATATGTCTGGTGGTTTTAGTTTTTTTTTTTATAGCATCACTTCAAGAATCCTGAAGTCATGATCTGATTGGTTGAATATATCCAGATATGCTGGAGAAGCAAGTTTTCAGGAAACAAAGTTCAGCCGGCATACGATCAAGACAAAGAGCTATTGTGTACTGAGAATGAGCGCTAATAAAGAATAGCTAAACATTAGATAACATTAAAAAACTTGTTGTCAATCAATTTTTGTCCACACCGGAAACATGGCGCTATGTGAAGTGAAATGCGATTGGTTGTTTAGCTTCCTGGGTGGGTCTTTGCCAAACAAAGCTTCCCTGAAGGTCTGACTATGTGAGGCTATGTGGAAGTGCTCTGGGTCCACGATATCCTTAACAGAAATTGAATTAAAATGACAACTGTTACATTAATTTGTATACATTAAGCCTGCACAAAAACATAGCTTTGGGCTGGCTGAAGCTATGCTGAAGTCTCTCGTGGGTGACATTCTAAAGTTTGTGATATCACAAACATAGAAATCTTGTGAGGTTTGCAGATGTTGAACATTGTTCAGTGTTTATTAGTTAAAATGTAATAGCATTACAGTGTAGCATTTCAACGTTAAGGCTCAAAATCCATGTTAACTACGAGTCTTCACGTGATACCCTCAGTTCACCTGCCAAACCATAGTTTGAGGCATCATCAAACAGTTTTTTTTATCCTTGATACTACGTTACCACTGACAAATTCGGACATTAATCTTCAAGACTCAAACAATAACTGCTTTCAAAACTTAAAATTCACTTTAAAATGTCTCAAGCCATTGCAGATAAGACCAAATCAGAGAATCCGAGTGGCTGAAATATTATTAGTTAACTCTTATTATTATTAGTTAATTAGTCTTAAAGTAAAGTAAAAATCGAGTCACATACATACTAATTTCCACACAAGTCTTCAAATACATTTGCTACATTAACCCCACACACCTCCACTTATACTTGCCACACTCACTCCCTCCCTCCTTACCAATCTTCTCACTCTGCTGTCCACATCCATTTTCTGACATTTATTTTTATTTCTTGAGTCAAATTAAACTGAAATTCGAGTTTTTGGCTCTTCAACTAAAATAATTGACTGTACACTAGAAAATTGTCGATCCCTCTCTGTCAAGGGCAATGTATGGTCACTTAAAATTTGTGACATCACAAATGTTTCAATCAGAGAATTGTACATTTTTTAAGGATCGATTTGGATACTTGCAGGGCAATTTTGCAAGTACTAATGTGCCATGTTTCAGTTCAAACACCTGGGAAAGCACATACTAAATCTGATGCTCCCTTTAAAAAGAAAAAACTTCGTATGAATAATGAAAAGTACGATTTCTGTAGTTCCACATCCCTTGATTGTGTTCTAGCGCAGGTGAAACATTGAATGTTTTGGCTTAAGTAATATGTAAAGTTTTAAGCCAACACTTCTACTTAGAACTATCTTGATAACTAAACAAGTAGAAAGATGGATTGTTATTGTAGGAAGGGAAAGGGGTTTGTAGCAGTGCTTTTCAGTCTGAGCCGGACTCAGAGCTGGCTGGTGTGCTGACCGCCTCCTCTTCATCATCAGAACCCTGCGCACACAGAGGAGCGGTGAGAAAACTACTTGTTTTAAATCACTGTTAGGTTTAAATCTGATTGGTTATGGTATACAAGTCATAGAGCACTTCATTTTACCCTTTAAAGTTTCCGTTTGTGTTTAGAAATCTTCCTGTTGTCCCTCACACAACTCGTACGCTCATTTATGTTCTCCAACACTCACTTGAACTCAATTGAACTTTTCTCAAGTTTCATTTATATTTTATTAAACACTTAGTTTTCTTTTACTGTTACTTATTTATTCTCCTCTACATTTTAATTGCCTCTAAATAATGATTTCTTATCAAAATACAGACTGCTACAGATTGACATATTTTGTTGGTGCTTGAGCCCTATTTTGATAGTTGTTCTACAGTTTTACAATATTGTAGTTCACTTTTTATCCTTCATAAAGAAGGAGAAGAAGGAGAAGGATTCGTAGACAGAGAGAGAAGAGGAAAGGCAAGAGTATAGGTCTGAGAATAGGGACTCTCAACGTTGGTACAATGACCGGGAAAGGTAGAGAGCTGGCGGACATGATGGAGAGAAGGAAGGTAGATATTCTCTGTGTGCAGGAGACCAGGTGGAAGGGTAGCAAAGCGCGTAGTATTGGAGGGGGATACAAACTGTTTTACTATGGTGAGGATAGGAAGAGAAATGGGGTAGGAGTGATCCTGAAGGAGGAGTTTGTGAGGAATGTTTTAGAAGTGAAAAGAGTGTCTGACAGGGTGATCAGTTTGAAGTTAGAGATTGAAGGGGTGATGTTGAATGTAGTGAGTGGTTATGCTCCACAAGTAGGCTGTAAGCTGGAAGAAAAAGAAGAGATTCTGGAGTGAGTTAGATGAGGTGATGGTGAGAATTCCCAGAGGGGAGAGAGTAGTGGTGGGAGCAGACTTCAACGGTCATGTTGGCGAGGGCAACAGAGGTGATGAGGAAGTGATGGGCAGGTTTGGTGTTAAGGAAAGGAACCCAGAAGGACAGATGGTGGTGGACTTTGCCAAGAGGATGGAAATGGCTGTAGTTAACACTTATTTCCAGAAGAGGGAGGAACATAGAGTTACCTACAAGAGTGGTGGTAGGAGTACGCAGGTGGACTACATCCTAAGTAGACGAGCCAATCTGAGAGAGATCACTGACTGCAAAGTAGTGGTAGGAGAGAGTGTAGCCAGACAGCATCGGATGGTGATGTGTAGGATGTTTCTGGTGGTCAGGAAGAAGAGGGGAGGAAAGATGGAAAAGAAGACCAAGTGGTGGAAGTTGAAAAAGGAAGACAGTTGTGAGGAATTCAGACAGAAGCTGAGACAGGCTTTGGGTGGTCAGGAAGAGCTTCCAGAGGACTGGGAAGCTACAGCAGAAGTGATCAGGGAGACAGGGAGGAAGGTGCTAGGTGTGTCAGCAGGAAGAAGGAAAGAAGATAAGGAAACATGGTGGTGAAATGAGGAAGTACAGGACATCATCCAGAGGAAGAGGCTAGCTAAAAAGAAGTGGGGCATCGAAAGGACTGAAGAAAGTAGACAGGACTACAAGGAATCACAGCGCAGGGTGAAGAGGGAGGTGGCAAAGGCCAAACAGAAGGCATATGATGAGTTGTATGCCAGGTTAGACACGAGGGAAGGTGAGAAGGAATTGTACAGATTAGCGAGACAGAGAGACAGAGATGGGAAGGATGTGCAACAGATAAGGGTGATTAAAGATAGAGATGGAAGGGTTCTAACAAGTGAGGAGAGTGTGCAGAGAAGATGGAAGGACTATTTTGAGGAGTTGATGAATGAGGAGAATGAGAGGGAAAGAAGGGGGGAAGAGGTGAACATTGTAGAGCAGGAAGTTGAAAAGATTAGAAAGGATGAGGTGAGGAAGGCTCTGAAGAGAATGAAGAGTGGAAAGGCTGTTGGTCCAGATGACATCCCTGTGGAGGTGTGGAAGTGTCTAGGAGAGACAACAGTGGAGTTCCTATCTAGGTTATTCAACAGGATTCTAGAGAGTGAGAAGATGCCTGAGGAATGGAGAAGTGTCCTAGTGCCAATCTTTAAGAACAAGGGTGATGTGCAGAGTTGTAACAACTACAGAGGTATAAAGTTGATGAGCCACACAATGAAACTCTGGAAAAGAGTAGTGGAAGCTAGGCTAAGAAGGGAAGTGGATATTTGCGAGCAGCAGTATGGCTTCATGCCCAGGAAGAGCACTACTGATGCAATTTTTGCTCTGAGAATGCTAATGGAGAAGTACAGAGATGGTCAGAAGGAGCTGCACTGCGTCTTTGTGGACTTTGTGGAAAGCGTATGACAGGGTGCCGAGAGAGGAGCTATGGTCCTGTATGAGGATGTCAGGAGTGGCAGAGAAGTATGTCAGAGTAGTTCAGGATATGTATGAGAGGAGTATGACATCAGTGAGATGTGCTGCAGGTCAGATGGAGGAGTTCAAGGTGGAGGTGGGGCTACATCAAGGATCGGCTTTGAGTCCCTTCTTGTTTGCTATGGTGATGGACAGGTTGACAGATGAGGTCAGACAGGAATCTCCATGGACAATGATGTTTGCAGATGACATTGTAATCTGTAGTGAGAGTAGAGAACAGGTGGAGGGACACCTGGAAAGTTGGAGGTCTGCTCTAGAAAGAAGAGGAATGAAAGTCAGTCGTAGTAAGACAGAATACATGTGTTTGAACGAGAGGGAGGGAAGTAGAACAGTGAGGTTACAGGGGGCTGAGGTCAAGAAGGTGGAGGAGTTTAGGTATTTGGAGTCAACAGTCCAGTGCGACGGGGAGTGTGGAAAAGAGGTGAAGAGGCGAGTGCAGGCAGGTTGGAGTGGGTGGAGAAAAGTCTCAGGGGTGTTGTGTGACAGAAGAGTGTCAGCAAGAATCAAAGGAAAGGTGTACAGAACAGTAGTGAGAGCAGCTATGATGTATGGGTTAGAGACTGTAGCAGTGAGGAAGAGGCACGAGGCAGAGATGGAAGTAGCAGAGATGAGGATGTTAAGGTTCAGTTTAGGAGTGATAAGGATGGACAAGATTAGGAACGAGCACATCAGAGGAACAGCTCACATTGGTTGTTTTGGAGACAAAGTCAGAGAAGCCAGATTGAGATGGTTTGGACATGTGCAGAGAAGGGAAAGTAGTTATATTGGTAGAAGGATGTTGGAGATGGAGCTGCCAGGCAAGAGGGCAAGAGGAAGGCCACAGACAAGTTATATGGGTGTGCTGAAGGAGGATATGAAGGTAATTGGTGCAAGAGTAGAGGATACTGAGGCCAGAGTTAGGTGGAAACAGATGATTTGCTGTGGCGACCCCTAAACTGGGAACAGCCGAAAGTAGAAGAAGAAGAAGACTTTTTATCCTTCATATGGTTTTTAAAGTGTGTTCATTATTTTAATAATCCACTTCTTATCCGATAACCTCTATCTTCATCCTGATTTGTGTAAAATAGTTTTTTTTTGTTAAGTTAATGACATTGGTCATTCAGGATGCAGATTGATGAAAACTCTTTTGGTCATGTGACATAACACCTGCACAACATTGCATAGTAGCATGGTAACAATAAGACATTGTGTTTTTTGAAATGATGAAAACCTGCAACAGCAGCGGAGCGGTATCAGTGCACTTTCAGAAGTGTGCGTTACCTTGCGCTTGCTTCTCTTTCCTCTGTCTGACTCGGAAGAGCTCTCTTCGCTAGAAATGAACTCCCGACTCTTAAAGCTGTCATTCCCCATAGATCGCTCCTTATCTTTCTCTTGACCAGACTTCCTCTTCCTCTTTTCTTCGCTCTTCCCTGCTTTCCTCTTCCTCTCCCTTCAGTAATCAAACATGGGAGAGGAAACCAAAAATGTTAGGTTTGCCATTTGTACAATAAATAGCAGTCAAGGGTAAATAAACAGAGCTACTTTTTGGAGCTGCCAGAGGAGGCTCCACCGCTCTCCCTGTACTCCCTCATTGCTCGGTCGTACTCTTTTTTTGCTTCCTCTGCTTTTCCTTCCCATTCCTATAGAAAAGATGCAGTCAGCTTCTTGATTAAAAACTCCCCTTTAGTCCAAAGATGGAGCATCACCTCTTTCTTGTCCTTTCCCAGTAGCTTCCACATTTCTCCCGCCTTTTTGGAGATTTCTGTGATTGAAATGCCAGGGTTCTCGGATTTAATGCGATCTCTGCTCGAGTTCAGCCAAAGCATGTAGGCACTCATCGGCCTTTTGGGGGCGTTGCTGTCTTTTGCTTTTTTCTGTACAGAAGAAACAGCTTTTTTTTTCAACTGCTGGTAGACAGGTTTAACAAAAACCACCCAAAACCCTCAACAAAGCATACGGTACGGTGTCTTCCTGGTTTTAATTTCCCATGCTAAACATTTAGTGTAAAATCTTACTGCAAAGCCAAAACTTCATACTCTCTATCCACGTACCTCTTTCTTACGTGGTTTTCTTTCTTTAGCAATTTTCACTTTCTTGGAGGGCTTCTTGCGGTCTTCATCACTGCCTCCATCTTCAGCGCTGCTTTCACTGGCAGAGGCTTTACTGTCATACCTGGATCACATTTAGCAGATTAGGATTTTGAGTAGTCTTCTTGTGCTCTTATATCTTAAAGGACTCCTATGATGTACAAAATTTGGACGTAAATGTGTGCACTCATGTTAGAATCGTTTAAAATCATGAAGTGCTTTTAAAATAGCATAAACAATTCAGATATTAATACTAACACACCATATTATGCCATGTCTTTAATTGTACTAGAAATAAGGTAGAAAAGGTGTCTAGAGTTAACACAATCTCTTACTCCTCTGCAATGTCATCATCTTCTTCTCCAGGATTGAAAGATTCATCTGAAAAAAAAAAAGAAATATTAAAAAATTCCAGTTCCGGTTTAATTAAATTACAGTTAAATTACAATAGGTGACTTGGACAGTCAAAATTATTCTTCAAAGTCAACCAAAAAAAACAAGAAACTCTCACGTGACAGGTGCAAGTGCTTTCTAAAAGCCTAGATTGCTAATTCTCTCATTAGGGTACAGCGTGAAGAAAAGGTTGAGCTAGGAAATATTGTTTGACACAAGATGCAATAACTCAAGAACAAACAACCAAATAAACTCAAAAATAAAAAGTCGGTACAATGAACACAGAATAATAGAGGAGATCTAAAGATACTGCAAAAACATTGAAAAAAATGTGCCGCTATTCCAACCAAATTATGAAATTACAAAATGCTCTCCCCATCGAGACCACCCTCCACTAATGATTGACAGGTGCATAAGTTCAACCATCATTTAAATATAGTGGTATACAAACACAAAACAAACAACAACTCACTTTGTACAAATGCAAAAGATTTCAGTTTTGGTTTGGTTATTTTACAAAACAGTTTCAATCAACTCTGTTTTGTGAGTTTTTATAATGACAAAAGATATAGAAGACTCCAGACATTAAAATTACACCGTGCAAAAATGGTAGACTAGGTGCCCTTTAAATGTGCATGCAACTGCCTGCACAATGAGAAGCAGGTGAATGTAATGTAAGAAACGCGCAGAGGAGGAGACATAAACAAAATAACGAGCTTAAAGGGATAGTTATTAATCACTTAACCCCAAATAATCTATAAAGGCTTTATTCCGTAAGCCGAGATGCTGCTGTGACCACAAGCTTTCTGACAGAAAAGACAAGGTCTTCTCTCTTTTGTGTCTTTTGCACGATTGCATTGCTGTATCTTTATCCGTATCTAATCCATGATGATACATGGAGATGTTTGATGGTGTTTAAATGCTTTTTAAGACTTAGAAAACTTTGACCTGCGTGTCACACGGCCACATAACTCCTGGATTATATCTGAAATATCTCAAAATGTTTTCAAGGCAGGAACAAAACCTTTAAGGGTTTTGAAACACATCCGAGTAAGTAATCAATGACTACATTTCATTTTATGGGGGGGGGGGGGGTACCTTTAAGACAAAAGGTTAATGAGATGAAGAGAAAAAAATTGTTAAAATTTCGCATTGTATGTACAAACAAGAATGGCTAAAAAGCACAAAACTGAAGGACAGAAAAATTAACAAACCAAAAATAGACCAGAATAAGACATGGAGAACATGAACAATAATTGGGAAGAAACCATGAACATCCTAAATTATACTTATTATACTTGTACTTTATTCCCATCACTCACCACTCTCGCCCTCTGAGTCATCACTGTCATTGCCCTCTTCTCGAATCTTGCCCTCTTGTTTCATGCGCTCCAGGTACGCATCATGCTGGTCTTCGTCTGAATCACTGTACATGTCATCTTTACCTTTCATACCCTAAAAAGAGGAGACTCTCAGTTAAACGCAAAACTACTATGTCTCTATTAGTATCCACCACTGCATGTCCACATATGAAATCACAAGCAACTCTAACACATTTCTCTCTCTATTATGCAGAGATTTATTGTCTTGAAAGTGATTTCTGCAAGACAAATCATAACATCTTTGGGAAGCCATCACCAAACAGAGAAGACATTGAAGACACTCGAGTTGTGATTGAGACAAACACCATGCAGGACAGTTAGAGGAGCACCCACACCACACCACACCACACCGGAGAGCAATACCAACCTTTTTCTAGATCAACACGACACAGACATACAGCACAAACAAAGAGTAGTAAGTGCCTTTCAACTGTGAGATCCTTCTATAATAACAATACTTACGATCAATACAATTTAAGTCTTAATTAAGGTCAATGTCACTTTTAGGACTCTTAAGGTCACCATTATAAATACAAATAAGATGGAAAAAACACACAACTAGACAATAATAAAAACCTGACAGGTTTTAAAAGTCTCCAGTACACCCTATTCGACACAGACACCAGACAGCAAAGTGAGCCTGTTTGCATGGACCTGTTGCACTCTCTCTCTGTTTTTTCATGTCCAGCTTCCATAACAACAACAACAACAACAACAAATCAGTGTGAAAATATTCTTCTTCTATGTTCTGAAAAGTGCGGGAAATTAGTTTTTTTTTACCAAGAATTTTTTAATGATTTCTCGGATTTGTCTCACACTAGAACCAATTGTGCAATATATAGCTGCTGAGCTGATTTTGAAACACCTGTTCTTGACGTCCAAACGTTTTAGGAGAAAGTTTCTGAAATGTTCAGATCATTTAGATTTAGGTTTGTTTTCTTTTTAATTCAATAAATAAATTAATCCATTTCTTGATCCTGTTCGTGCCACCATTAATGTTGTGGAAAAAGGAGGCTTTATAAATCAGGAATACAAAATCTTTAAAAGATAAAGACCACTGTATGAAAATCAGTATTTTTACAAATCAATAGCAACAATTTTTACATTATTAAGAAGCTGAGATCTGCTGGGCGTGCCAGAGCTATCAGCCAGGCAAATGTTAGTGGAATCTTACCTTAAAATTATGAGAATTACATAACTGCATGATGGTTAAAAGTTACACATCATGACATGTTGAACGTAAATTGGCAGTTTATTTTATTTCCGTTTCAAAGGTCTGAAAGAAAAATTTACCCTTAACCGTATTACTTAGAATCGTAATGCTGAGAGCTAATGTCCGCTTTCAGAACTTTGATGTTGAAGCACCAAAACCATGTTGAAACCAACCCAGCCTTGCAAAAGTAAGTAATAACCGTTTATCTATGGTTGATCTGAAAACAATTTGAAACATTTGTTCACGATGCCACAGGTTACCTCTTTGAAGCCTCTGTTCTTGATGCTTAACTTCTTAGCGTTGACAAAATCAAACAGCTTCCCGTATTCCTCCCTGAGAAAAATGATGAAAAAAAATACGGTAAAAACAATATAAAGATTCTTCACACACTTCAGGTAAAGTTGAAAGCTATGTCTCAATCCAAGTTCTGGATCCTGCAGAGGATGCAGCCTTCCCAGCCTCCGGAGGCTAGAGCTTCAAAGGATGCTACAAAGGCTGCCTCAATTATTGGTAAATGGGACGGCGGAGCATTTCTAGGGTGCTCTTCACAAAGCATCTTGGGATATGTGAGGCTAGCGATGTATCCTCGAAATTTTGGAAAAAGGAGAACGCATTTGAAGGACTCATCTTAAGCACCCTTCAATTTTTGCCGAAATGTTGTGACCTTCGCCCAGCGTTATGACATAAGAAGCCTTGAAATGCTCCCTCTGAAGCATCTAGAACCTGGATTAAGACATAGCTATAGCATCTCCTACACTTTAACAAATGGTAATCATAGGGGAACCTCTTGTGGACTAATTTAGCACTAGTTTCCAAAAGTACCATTTAGAACCAACCACATTTAGAGCCAAAGACAAACCAACTTATGTAGAGGACTGTCTATTACTGAATACAAACTAATCTTAGTTTATATACTTTGCTATATATTTGTATGCTCTTCAACAGGTCTTTTGTAAACGATAGTTTTTTCACTTAAACATTAATGGCATTCAGTGTAAGCGGCACAAAAACATTAGTTGTACAGGAAAACCAATTTTTCTTATTGTGCGTCTTTACAGTGTTTAGAGTGCATTAAGAGTGAGTACAAAGAACCAAATAGGTATACATACTTCTGTGAGTAGCATCTATAGCACATTTAGAGCCAAATACCTTTAGAACCAAACCACATTTACAGTTGAAAGGGTCAATGAGCTATTTTTCCATGTAAAATAACAGTTGTTCTGGCACCAAAAAAAAAAAAAAGATTCCCCTATGATTACGAGCCAAAGAACCAGAATTAGTGCTATCTAGCACTGTTTTTAGAGTATGCATCTAAAATGTAAACAGTTTAATAATTTTTCAGGTTAAAAAATTATTATATTTAAAAATATATATTTTATTTATCATGCCACAAATCTTGAGGTCTAAATGTCCTGAACCAAAAATTTAGTTGGGAAAATTTTAAATGATTATGATCCAGTTATTCTCTTTCTCTGTTAACAATGTATCAGACATGTCTGTGTAAACGTGAACATCTTTCATAAACTCCTTTAGTTCTGATTAAATACAACAAGTCAGACATATTCCATAGAAACAACAATTATTGGCCTCTAAAATCTTTGCACAAGAATGTTTTTCAGTTTTATTCTTTTTGAATCCTCAAGCTTTTTCAGACTCAATACTTTGTAGCTATTTTTCCATGTTAAAAAATTGCTAAAAATTTGGGTTTTATTTCTTCTAAATTAGTATTTCTGCTAAACAGCAAGGTCAGCAATTTTAGAAATGGCTCCAAAAAAGAGATTCCTCTATAATTACGAGACAAATCTAGCACTGAACTTTAGAGTGTACGTCTGAAAGAAATACATTTTTGGTCTGATTATTTTTCAGGTCAAAACATTCTTTTGATTCAGATATTTTATTTCTTATGCCACAAACCTTAAGGCCTAAATATTCTGAACCAAAATTCATTAGGTATAAATGCAATATTTTTTTTCTTTCTCTGTTCACAATGTATCAGATGTGAGATTTTCCATATCTATTGTAGTTCTTTAATTGTGATGTTTAAATAAAAAAATCCATAGAAACAAATTATTGGTGTCTAAACTCGAATCATTGCAGAAGAATCTGAACTATTTTTCATTTTCATCTTTTTGAATCTTCAAGCTTTTCAACCTCAAATCTTTGCTCAGACTCGTGCTGTCGGCCGAGGATGCTAGAAGTTTGTGATAATAAGAGGATGTGAAAATAATGAATATAACTTATTTAAAAGTGCCTCTTTCCTTAATAGTTTCTTCGGGGCCATTTTGTTTCTGACACATTAGTGTGATGTAAGTAACCCGTGTCTTGAAATATTGATCCAGTGATAATGTGAACCAGACTAAAAATCTTATAATGTGCATTAAGTAGATTTGTTTCTCCCTTAAACATCTAATGCAGAAGGGGTCAGGGCACTAAAAGAAAGGGGGCTCCAGAATCACCACAAAGAGACAGCCTAGACTTTCAGTGGCAGATGAGGTTAAGTGCTCAGCGACATAATGGCTGGAAGCTTGAAGAGAGCATTGACGTCGCTCTTGCTGTGTTTCCCACACAGTTTTGTTCCCAGTATTGAGTCGAGATCTGATGTTTGAGCATTTATGTTGAAACGTTTCCTTTTATTCTTTAAGAAAAATGTGACAATTAAAGCTGCTGAGTTATTGAAATAGTGTTCTTTTCGAATTAAACACCTAAAACATTTCCAAAACCCAGAAAGTTTGATGAATCCTAATGAAATATAAACATTAATACAAAAGAAAATAAAAGCATTTTATTGTATTGGCCATAAAAGTTAAATCCAATCTATTAGTATCTCTTTGACCTCCTGACATTGATAAAACATTTTTTTGATGAGCAAAAAATAATCAATGGAGAAATGACAATTCAAATATTGATTCAAAACTCTTTCAACGTTTTGTTTGCTGTATGGGATTGAACTGACCGAGGGGGCACACGGGGGGACCAGATCTCAGGACAGCACAGAAACTGGAGGAGACGGAGTACCTCTCGATGCTGCTGAAGGTGTACTGGTTCCCTTGCTTGGTCTCGATCTCGAAATCGAAGGAACGCGTGGTGGTGGTTCCACGGGCGAAGTTCACACAAGCGATCTCCTCAAAGCGCAGATGAACCGGTGGCTTGTGGACGTAGATGAAACCTCGTTCTAGAGGATACAGCAGCCCTGACGTGGCCTTATAGGAACAAGTTATACACTGAGCTCCGGAGTGACTGCAGACGACAGGAAAGATTATGTCAACTTTAGCGCACTTGTAAAAATATGAGCAAATATTAAACTTTCATGATTAAATGACCCCTTTAGATCTGAATTATTTTGTAAGTATTAGAAGAATACTAAGAAGCTTTTTTAGTGTGATGTCATTTTTATGGATACGGGCTTTGAAGTAAATGCCAGATTTTGGTTAGAATGCATATATGAAATTTGTACTATTTTGTAATTGGATTAACAAATATTAGGCAAATATTAGTCTGGTGGATAAGGAGACCGACTTGTGATCAGAAGGTTGCAGGTTCAATCGAGATCCACCGAGTTGAAGGAAACACTTGCTCTCCGTCTTCAACAACACAGCTGTGGGGCCCTTGAGCAAGGCACCAGTTCCCCGACTGCTCCCCGGGCCCCGCAGCCATGGGTGCCAACTGCTCCGGTTGTGTGTTCACGGTGTGTTTGTTCACTGCTGTGTGTGTACACTGGGATGTGTTACATGCAGAGCACAGATTCCTGGTATGGGTCACTCCATATCTGGCCAACTGGTCACTTTTTCAAAATTGTTACACTACTTCCTGCCCCATAATGTTCTAGTGACATTATTGGCTGATGATTCACATATAAATGCATTTTTGGCCTCACCTTCCGAAGTTTCAATTTAAAGCTTAAAAAAAAAAAAGTTTTTAAATGTGATGTCAATCATTTTGGTACGTGGACCCGAGGTGTTAAATGTTTCATCTTCACAATTCACTATCTGAAATATACATGTATAGTGCTTTAGAAGTGCAGGTCATAAATGATCACTAAATGTTTTACAAAAAATTCCGTCACGATTTTGATGCAATAAGCTATCTTCTGATGGTAGTTAGTTGTTTTCTCATCATTTATAACACATGTTACATTTTTCAACAGCATAAATTTCTTGTGTACCCTTGGAAATTCCCAGGCACGGTGATCTTCCTGTTGACCAGGGCCTTCATTACTCTGCTAACCATCTCGTAAAGCGAGCCAGACATGTTTTTATTCAGTTTCCCCTCAAAGCGCCTTTCTACCTCCTCCCTGAAAAACAAGAGACCAGTTCAGAAAAAAATGGTAACATTTTCATGCGTTAAAAACTTAACTTTATTTCATCTGCTTGAACTTTCTAAATCCAACCCTGTCATGGTGTATTTTACGCAATCGTTTCATCACACCACTCATCAGCATCGTTTGTCTCTTTCTTTCACAGTTTAACTCACTCGTTCATGTTGAGTGTGAGGCTGATAGTCTCATCCTTGGAGAACAGAAGAATGAGAAAGTGATAACGGGTTTGACCCTGTTTGATAGGTGGGTCCAGACTGATCTGAAATGTAGAGAAGAGCAGCGATTAAAATTCAAGATCCTCCATCACAACTCAAAGAACTGAAATTCAGGCACAGAAATGCTTCAGTTTGCTTTACTAGCGCAGACATGGGTCTTTGACAAGAGCCTAAAACAAGATAATAACATTATCTTAATAACAGACTGATTTATCTGCTCTTCTGTAGCTTACTTTAAGAGAAAAACTGAACACTGCTGTCTTTGATCAAATGTCTTATCTACAATAAGAAGACTGTATGGACACACCACTCAATAACATTAAATAGTCTATAAAAATGACAAAAATACTAAAAAAAATAAATAAAATAAAAAATATTATTATAAATGACCAAATAGAACTTGATTTTACAGGATTAGTTTGGGGATAAGTGAATGTGCCTTTAATGACCACAACCCCTAATAAAATGTGTTAACAGCTGAAGAAAGCAGCTGAATAGTCATTATTACATGAGGTGATTATCACATGAGTTTTTTTCAATCTCAAGGGAAATGAATTTGATTTGAAAGTTTGTGCATGTATTGCATGTGTGTCTTTGGAAGAGACTGAACCCAGTCAGCGCCAAGTTGTCAGTTCTCAATGATACCCTCCCTTTCCGGGTTTCTGAAATGTATTTGCTTTTCGGAATTTGTAAAATTGTTTTATCACATGCAAATGTGTTTTCTAAAATTTTAATTTGTTTTGTAAAAGTGTCTCATGTTATGTAAATGTGTGTTGCACCTCTTGGTCACCGTACATAAGAGATACGGTGCTTTTTACATTAAAACACTGTCATTTTGAATAGAATCATAGTTCTTCTAGCAATTTTTGATCTCACCCATTATCCAGATGCACAGTTTTACAATGTATGTCAACCCAGTAAAATCTGAAATCAATTACCTCTGATAGAATCTTGAAGAGTGCCTCCTGGACTCATGGGATTATCAAATGTGTTTCATTTTGACAGCATTAACAGCTTACCACAAAGAACATCTGTCTCTGGTCTTTGTGAGGGAGGAGGAAGAGGCGAAGCACAGTTGTGTAAGGGATCTTGTAGTCAAACGTCTTGCCATGCAGGTGAAGAAATGTGGGATAAATCCGGATATCATACCTAAAATGAGAAAAAAACATCGTACATGTAGATTTCATTAAATATATAATACATTCAGGCAGTTACCAACCTTAGCTAGCAACATCTCTACCAATTTCATATTATATATAAAAACATATATCATGATAGTTATCGATATCACCATATGCTATGGGAAATAAAAAGATAGCTGAAGATCCTAAAACTAAACTGGGAAAAGCACACACAAACATTGATAAACTGACTCAACAAAGGGTGTGCAGAAGAGAACAGTGTAGTGACCCATGCTGCATTGTGAGTTACAAGGTTACTAATGTGATGTTTGCACATGAAACTATCACCTTGTGCAACAGTAATGTATGTGGTGAAAGTGAGTATGATTAAAAAAACAAGATATAAGGTGTATGTTGCCCTTCATTGACCCTAGTAGCATCTTTTAAAGACTAGTGCCTTTTTCTGTCACCATTTTCCACAATTTAAAACACAAAACAGAACAGAATCTGACAGTCGTGTGAGATCATGTACCTTCCTCTAGGTGTGAGGCACTGCAACTCTCTGAAGATACACACCGCGTCTCCTGTGGCTTGGATGACATCTGCCTTTGACAAAACGTTCTGCGCAAATGCCTTAAACATAACAGGTGAAGTGTTATTCAAATTCAAAATCACTAACCGAGGCATTGTTTCTCTTTCAATGTCATTTATTGAGACTGTCATCAGCCACAGTGAACACACTCCCGTACCACAGGGTCAATCACTCCCGGAACTTAAGAAGACCCACACACAAACAAACAGGAGGCAGAGCTAACCCTCTATCTCCTAGCAACCCCCTGTTCTCTGCCGTTCACATTCACAGCATTAAACAAAATGCCTTTTCATCTTGTGACAATACTGCAGTTTAAGGCCATGGGAGGGTCAGAAGAGAAGAATCCATTTCTAATTCTTGCTAGCATCCTGCTAATCATGCTAGCTACATGTTCCTTTCTACTAGCATCATGCTAATTTGTGCCAGCATCTTGATAATCAAGTGTTATATCAAGTGAGCATCATTGGAATTTGTGCAACCACCATGATAATTTCTGCTAGCATCACATTGATCACATTGAGTGTTGTGTTGTTTTGCATGCTATAATCATGCTAATTTGTTCGGGCATCATGGGAATTTGTGTTATCGTCATCCTGATCACTTGGCAGCATATGCTAGTGTCATGTTATTTTATGTGTCAACATCATACTAACTTGTCCAAGAGTCATGTTAATAACTTGCTAAATTAGTTTAACATCAATAAATGGTGTGCTAATATCATGTTAATTTGTGTTAACATCAGGCTAATCACTTGTTAATTAAAGTTAGCATAATGCTAATTTGTGCTAACATAATGCTAATGACTTGTTTATTCAGGTTAGCTTAATGCTAATTTGTGCTAACATCATGCTAATAACTTATTAATTGAAGTTAGCATAATGCTAATTTGTGCCAGCATCGTGCTAATCACTTCTTAATTCAAATTAGCAAGTTAATTTCTGCTAGTATCATGAAAATGGTCAGAAGAGAGGGGTTCTAGAGGCAAGAATCCCATCTTCCAAAATTGACATAAATAAAATAAAATAAATAAATTCAACCAAAGGATTTTCAAAAGTTGCATTGCCCAGCCATTGAAATTTTTTTTCATCTTATACAGCATTATACAACTTTACATTTAGCACATTTCTGAATATTATCACCATAGATTTATTTTAAACAATACCCTTTCAGTTTTAAAGGACTATAAACACAACCTCAGATCTATTTGTAAAATATACATTTTATTACAAAATCAACTTGCATTGTGTTTTTGACTCCAAACACTTGTCTTCTTAAATAGTTTAAAAGGTTTACGGTTTAGAATAAATGAAATCCTGGTTAGCATCAAGTTATCATGATGCGTGATGTAATCATGTTACATCTTAGTGATGGTTTGTGAATTTGGTGGCAAAACTAACATCAGGTGTTATGTCAAAATAGCTTAACTTATAGACGTTTGTAATATGTTTACATTTGGGGACCTATATCAATTCAATTGAGGTCTAATAGATTTAATAAGTTTAGTAGGCTAACTGAAAGTATTGAACTAAATACAATAGCACCTCCTGTTGATCCCATTTGTGGATGTGTGACTAAAAAATAAAAAAGTACATGTTATATTTATCACTTAGTAAGTGGTGCCCTCTGCTGGTCACTTTAGGTAGTGGCAGCTAACAACTTTAGGTCCTCACCTCCACAGGGTCTGAGCCCTCATCTGCTGTGGTGGGTGGCACATAGAAGCGCACCTCCATGAGGGAGACCTCAGTGTCGTCATTCTGATGAAACTCTACCGTAACCTCGTTCTTCCCTGTGGCACACTGGGAAACGCTGGTGAGAGGGATCTCAAATGCTGGACTCTCGTTCACCTCAAAAGACATCAAGGGTCCTGAGAAGAGAAAAAAGAAACTGACAGATAAGGCCAATGTTCATTTAGAGCAGGGTTCCCCAAGTCCGGTCAAGGAGGGCCGCAGCCCAGCACATTTTAGTTGCAGCCCTGCTCTTGTATGCATACTAGTCTAGCTTCAGACAATCAGAGAGGACCCTAATTAGTGTAACAGGTGTGTCTCATGACGGTTGAACCAAAAAGGACTGGATTTGGAGACCCCTGATGTAGAGTTCAAGAAAAATTGTCATAGTTAGTCATCAGTGGAGTCACTGAATGCTAGTGACTGTTGAAAGCCTTTGGTGGAGCATTATACCAACAAAAACAAAATGAGCTGAAGAAGAGTAACAGTATTTTTCACTCGTTTCTACACATTAACAGTCCATATAATAATTGTTTTCGGTGTGAAACCTCACTGTCTAGTTTATATTGAGCTCAGCTGTCAAATGCTCATCTCTAAACCTGTTATGTTTCCTGTTGATTAATATCCCTAAAACGTCTTTACTCAGCATGACTTCAAGTACCCCAGCGATTATGGTTTCGTAATTTATTTTATCTAGCTGTGCTCAAACTAATATTTAGGCCTAAAAGGTAAGATTTATGTATTTTGGTTGCATATAAAATAAAAAATAATGGCTAATAAATGTTTTAACTGAATACAAACAGCCTTCATGTGATTCCTACTAATGCGTCATATGTAAATAAATGTAGTTGAAGGTTAATTGTGATCATTTGTATACCCAAGTTTTTTGTGTATTAAGTCACTTGTATTCTACTGGGTACAATCAGCTTTTTTTCTGTTTACCTAAAGTTAAATCTCTGGGACAAAACTCATTTAAATACAATGCTATAAAACTGTGAAATCTATTACCAAATTAAAGTATAGTGTTCTGGAAGTAGAGGTGATTTTAAAGCTCAGCTCCATTGTATGAACATTTTATGTCATTTTTTTTTTTTACTTTAAATTTGACTGTATGGCTACTCTCTTGTTTACATATGAAGGTCAATTATGGAAATAAGTAAGGTAATTCACTAAGATTTACTTTTTAGTTTTCATTTTTTATACAAGTGTCTGCATATACATGTTTTCACCCTAATTGATTCTTTTTTCTTTCTTTTTTTTTGTGCTGTATGGCACTTCCCTAATAAATATTTTCAACTCAATTCAAGAACATTCAGAAAACGACAGAAGAGGGATCACTGGAGGTCTGGACCCCTGCACATTTTAGTTGCAACCCTGCTTTAACATGCATACTGGACAGGATTTGGTGATCCGTTTAATAGAACAAATCACATGAGAAAAAAAAATGTTATGCAAAAATTAAAAACAAAGAGGTACGCAAGAAATACGCCGTATTATTTTAAATGTCAAATACAACTCTTAAATGTTGTATTAAAGCAAAAAGCATTTCACATCATTGATACGGTGACAGAACAGGAACTGACCATTGAATTTAGCAGTGCCCCAGTTCCAGCCCTTAACACACATATCTTTCTCTGTCAGTTCCACTTTGTAGTTCTCTTTGAAGTATTCTGAGAGCTTCTCGAGGTCCTGTGCATTGAATGAAGCTTTGTTATTAGTTATAAAAGCATATTAACACACACAAAATGATAGCTGATTTCCTTGACTCACAGTGTCTTTGAAGCCATCGTATTTGTATATCTGGCCAGTGCTGGTGCAGAGCTTGATGCCATGACCCAGACAGACTCTCCTCCACTGGGCCTGAGAGAGCTCTGGGACTGGAATGGTGTCCACCTTCCCGGTCTTATTGTTCTTGTACACCACGGACTGCTTGCTGAAGCGGAGACGGCCATCATTCTACAAAGAGAAGACAGTTATGCGCTTTCTCTTTAGATGACACAGCATCCAGCTGATCCTCCACTCACCCAGGAGCCTTTGACCTCCTGATAAATCTCATTGAATTCCAAAGTGTCACTCATGTCAGCCACCACCCCAGGTGAGACTGAGGGGACCTCTGACGCTCAAAAGCTGCGACTGCAGGGGTCAAATTGAGAAAATAAGATGTTGCATACTGATTCACACAGATTATTTATCTATTCAGAACTTTACTGAGCTTTAAATGTTCCTAAAGATATTATGAGAGAGGAACCCGGTTCCTCAACAACAGGTTTTGTACACAAAAGCTTACATTTAAAGTGACATTTATGCATTTCCGGATGAACTTGAATATTAAACTGATAGTTTTTGTCTAACGTTGAACAAATGGACAAGAAAATCTGCCATTTTGGCCATTAAGTAGCGGGTATATTTTCCGTTTAAAGCAGATCTACATCCATTTTTAATGAAGATAGAATCATTTGAAAAGTTTTATAGCATAGGAAATCAAATATGTAAGATAATTGAATCGTTGTTACTGTTATTCGGCGAAAGAATCAAGGCCGAGACCCGTGTGCGAGTGTGCGTAGATGTGCAGAGCGCAGTCACGCCTACGCCATGACGTCATCACGTCACGTCCATGGATCCGCCCACTTCAATGTCAGGCTGTTTTGTAGACGATTGAACCACAAAGCGAAAGTATAAAGCACTTTTTTGTTGACTAATAAAGGCTGCTTCAAACGTCCACAAATAATATTTCAACGTTTAAACGTGCTAGCACCATTCGGGTAAGCTGTTGTTTTGTCATAAACGCAAGTTTACGTGTGTCAAATGTTGTCTTATTTGTAATGCTGTAAACAAAGAATGATTCGTAAACCACACGATACCACAGCATAGATATACTATGCTATTAAGGTCATGCAATTAAATATAATTAATTTATCGTATTAAAATGGTGATAAATTATCACGTGAATTTACAAACACAGTTTAGATCATTTTACTGTTCGTAAACGATGATGACGTTTTTGCGTATGCGCGCGCACTTTGGCAACGGAAGTCTTTAAAGCTATGAGAGTACATCAAAACAGTAATTATTTATTATTTAATGATTTTTTTAAATAAAATATCAGTATTGTTATTAGTGCAACAGCTAGATATTTTGGGTTGCTGGGATACAGAGAAAAGGTTCCTTCTGAAACTGAAAACCTTCCTGCTATGTCCAAATGAATAGAAACACCTCAACTTACGTTACCAGAATGCGCACGCAACTATTTTATCACGTGACCTATCAAAGGGTCTGTTTATTATTTAAACATACATTTGCAGTTTGTGTAGTGTTTCGTTTTGCCTTGATAAATGTCAAGTATACCCTCAAAACATGTGTCTTACAGTTAATAGGAATTTTTCACCACATAAGATTTTCATTGTTGTTTAAAGTAGACAATATCAGCTTATTGTCCTCTGAAGTCTCATGACTATAGTTTTGTTTTAGATATGACTCCAAAGCGGGGTCTCATCACTGATACCTTCAAGGTTGTGAAAAAGGCTAGACAAGGAGGCAAGAGAAGCAGGTCTCCATCGCCTCCAAAGAATGGTGAGACCATTTATTTGTGTATTTTATAATTGTAATACAACACTAATTAAGTCGGACATGCACTTGATTTGTTATACATTTATGACCTGTTATTACCGATCAGAGCCCGAACTCCCACAACTGACTGAACGAGAACTTGATCTACAAGAGCTGAAGAACTTTGATCTGGACTGGAAGTTTGGACCATGCACAGGTACCTCTTGTGCTTTAATGAATTCTGTGATTGTCTTGCATTTGCTTAATATTATCCATGATCATAGATTATTGAGTGTGATAGGTTTTAGTTTTACCTTGTTTTAGATTGAAAATAGGACCCTGGAGGAGAACAGCATTGGTGAACAAATATTTTTGTCCCAATTCAAAATGCCCCTTTCAGTTTTGATTAACTGTGAAATAGAGCATCAACACATGTACAGTAAACTTGAGCACATAATGAAACTTTGATATATGCTAAATGTTGCCATATAACATACTTTTAAAAGGCTGTTGTACATGATAAATCTCATTTTAGCATCACACAGATTCCACAGACTACAGCATGTTGCAAAAATCTCATGATCTAAACAGCTACAATGTTTGCCACAACGTTATTTATGAATTTTAGCCGACGATAAGAATTTTTATTCATAAATGTTGTCCTAAAACAAAACATTGCATTAACTTGTTTCTTTGAATTTCTGAAGAACGAGATCTTCAAGGAAATTATCGAGATTCAACTTCATCATAGTCTACTTCGTGAGAATTGAAAAATTTACTAAATGCCATTCTCAGACGTTTTACAAGTTTAAAAAAAATCTTTTATGGACCAATAATGACAGGCGACCTGGAAATCTGAACAATTATAAAATCTATATTATCTATAAAATCTAACTATTGTTAATCAACATTTGCTTATAAAAATCGCAATTTCTATCTTGAAAGACAGTCAAATTGAGAGTATCATTTAAATTCATGAAAAAACTTTAAAATGTGTATTATGAGTTTTTAATGAAAAATCAATCAAAAAAGGTCAAAGTTTGCACTATCTATTTAGAATACGTAAAGGAAAACTTACCATTTGAGCAAATCTCTAGAGCTGTGTATACTTTGACGGCATTGACCATTAGAATTTTATAAAAACAACTGTTGCAAACGAACTAACTAAATGACGTACACTGTAGTGATTTTAAGTGATTTTTCGACCTTGTAATTAATTTTTTTTTTACAAATAAATACTATTTTGTGTTTTTACTTAAAAATGCCATGTTTAATTCATGTAAGTGTCATTTATTGTTATTAAAATATTAAAGTAAATTTAGATATAATGTCCTAAGTAATATTTACTCAGTGTTCACCATCTAACCAAAACTGCAGCAAAAAATTTACAATTCTAGTAAAATGTACTCAATTCAGCTATATAATTTATGCGAATGCATCTTTGGTTCTGAGACAGTGACTCATAGAGGAACGATTTGAGCACCTTTAAAGCCAAATAACTCTGTTGTTAAGTTGTTCCCCGATGTATAAGCAAGTGTTTTGTGCGTAACTTTTGTGGGTTGAAGCTTGGGTTATTTGGAGACACTTTTTGGGACACTATTTATGAGAGTTATGTTGTGTTTGGTGTGACTGGGGCGTCGTTAATGTACGCGCATGTTCATGCTTGTCCACAAGTTCAACAAATGGTTGATCGATTTCTGGCTTAGAGAACAGCGTTCCTTGAGACAGTTCTTTTAAGAAGAATGACTGCTCAATTTCTTACAGCTCTAAGGAAAGTTACACACTCGCTACAGTATGATAGAATTATAATAAAAGAATTCATGGAATGTGTATGTCTGTGTTTTCTATTGACAACCATTTAAATAAAAAACAACACCAAATAATATTAAAATAATATTTAAATGAAAGGTTACTCAAAATTTTAAGATAACTTGGATTATTGTGTAAAAGCATTCACTGTAAAAGTGATACTTAGGTAAAAATACATATACAAAGACTCAATACAATTTACTGGAAGATTCCAAGTAAACTTTTTAGTTTGGTTAAAGCGACAGGCCGTTGTGGTTAATTTTAACTTGGGGATTCTATTGAAATTTCTCAAATTTTCTAAGAAAAAATATTTCCTAACTGTTTTGATTAAATGGTACTCCACATTTTTTACAGTGTAACATTCTTATCCCAGCTGTTGGGTTAAAAGAAGAAAACAAAATTTTTTCAGTCCATGAAGAGCTGAAACCAAGATAAACATAAAGGTGAACCGATCTAACGTAACGAGATGAAAACCAGGTGAACTGAAACTCTAACAAAGACAAGAGAAGGCCGGGGACGTTCAAAACAAGAAGGAATCATGTGCCACAAACAATAACCGTACAGACGGCCCATTGCCAGTCATGTGATCTTGACCACATGGCAAGTGAAAGCAAAGAACAGTAAACAGATGAACTGTAAAACCAAAAATGAGTGAAGGATCTGTCACCTAATATTTGTCACTAAATAACAGAAACATGGTGCTGACAGACTGTGAGAGTTTTTATTGGTCTTCTTGCATTTAATATAGGTAGCAAGTTACTTCTTTCTGTTGGGGAAACTGTAAATGCAGAACTCACTTTTGCACTTTTTCGTGGATTATGCATTAAATATTGTGTGCATCTACAGGAATTACTCGGCTGGAGCGTTGGGAGAGGGCAGCACTGCATGGCTTGAATCCCCCACAGGAAATAAAAGACATTCTGCTAAAAGAGAGCACTGACTCAGAGTACTCACTGAGGTATGTCTATAACACACTTCTTTATATAGCAAAACTTCTTTATAACACTTTATTTCACTCTGTTTCAGTCTCTGGCGCGACTATCCAATCTGAAAATCTGATGGAGAGAAGGAGAAATGAAAAAAAGTGTAACGTTTTAATATGTTCTGCTTTGTTTGGTTTGCTTTTTTATACACTACATTTTACTAAACGTTTTGATCCAATTCTATTGTTGAAGTGTCTCTCTCTGTGAAGCTCTCCATGCCTTCTTGAATCTTTTTAGATGTTTTATCTCACTCAAAATAGTAGTTTGCCGCTTTTTAATTATCTCAAATTCATAGTTAAATGAAATATGAAAACAACATTCAAAAATAGTTGTATACAATTTAAGGTATCAATATGTTGTTTTCTGTCCAAACCTTCATAAGCTACAGTGTGTTACATTCATGAAAATATAAATCCAGAAGAGGATTGTAGCTAATGCTCAAGAGGATGCTTTTAATTAGGAGCAGATAATAATGGCAACAACTGAACTAGATCCCATCCCTTTCCACCTCTTACAAGTTTAACTAGATTTCCTTCAAATACTGGTTTCAGTACTGGTTTCAGGCCAGGATTATGAATCTGATCAAATTAGCTGGGACCTTGTACACTTTGGCCTCACTAGCAAAGCACGCACCTCGTCAAGTCCTTCCTTCCCTTGAGTGGCAGATGGACGAGGGGGAGGGGCGGATTATCCACCCAAGCGTGGGTTTTCTCCCGCCCCTTTAGCGGGGGCTGGTTATAATTGGCTTGCAACTGCGTCAATTATAAGAACCGCGTATCTTGAGTGGCTAATGCAAATATGCGTTCAGTCGCACGCAACAGTCAGTGGTCAGCGGGAGCACGTAGAGGCCCCGCCCTCCTGCAGCAATACAGAGAAGGAGGGATTATCATCAGAGCAAGAAGATTATTGGTCGTGGTGGCCCGTCGGGATGAAGCTGCAAGCGCTCATTGGCTGAAAAGCTGCCTATCGATCCTGAAGCGCCTACGGTAATAGTGTCGCTCAGTGACCTAGTATTAAATAAAGTGACGGTTATGTGAAAAGGGAGTATCGATAAATTGTAGCTTCGGGTTTATGATTTAGCGTTATCTCACTGTACGCAATAATTGACCGCGTCGATATATAGTCCACGTATGGGTCAATCACCTGCTTGTTATATATTATTTGTAGAATTTCTCGGATCATGCCGAGAACAGAAGCAACGCACACAACGTTAGCAGAGCATCATCATTTGCCTTGAACAGCGCTGCAGTGCGACCACTCTGCTTCCTCGCTCTCTCTCTCTCTCTCTCTCTCTTTATTTTTTCTGGCGGATTTCTACAACAGATATACACCATCAAAACCTCACCACAAAGGGCTATTTTCACCCGGACTCGTCTCTCCGGCTGTGCTTTAGTTTAACGGTTTAGTAACGGACGGTTGGTTGGAAGAGGACAGAAGAGTTAAACTGGTGAGTATGTGTCGTCAGCTTCATGAAATCGTTCAGTATTAGAGGATATCGATCTCTCATGCCTGCAGGATCAGTCTATTAGAAGGAATCAGTGGCTGTTTGGTGCTCTGTCAGCAAAAATCCGAGATTGACAGCGAGATAAACACTCACAGCTAATGTGTTGTGAGTTGCTAACACTGACATTAGCATCATATCCTGCGTTAAAAGAAATTCTGGCATTTGTGACTAACGTTGAATGTGAACTTTCCCATTGTTATCTTATTGTAACACGTAATGCATCGTTTAGTGGCTAGTTTATGTAACAGGTGTGCTAGCTAGCTCGTGATTTATGTTATGTTTGTTTCTCGTGTATTTATTAAAGCGACAACTCGTTTCAAATCATGTGATTTGGTCGTTTGCGTTTAATACATATTTTCCCTTGTTGTTAAATTTTTTTGCAACTGTTGGATTCTTTTTTTATATATATTTTCCTTTATAGCGTGGCAAAGAATTGTTTAGAAAATTTTCTAATAAATATATATTTGTCGATAAAAATGACTGCTACGACAAAGATGTCCACCAGGTGTCACACATAACTTTCCCGTCAAAACAACACTACCGTGGCAGTTTTTAAAAGGTCGTATCATGTAAACTTGACGATTCAGACATTTCTAGCATATTTTGGTATTTTTCCACCATCAAAAATATGCCTGAAATAATATTCAGATTTGTTCATGTATGTTTGTGTAATCCTATTTTCTTTTTATGGGGGCTCAAAGGGGCTCGATTGCTGTAGCGGTGCCCATTGACCATAGCACCACCCACTAACCAATCAGATGAACCGCTAATGCAGCTCGTCTCGATGAAGAATGTTGGATAAAAAAAAATTGTTTTTGGATGTCTCGGGCCAAAAGTGGTTGTTGTCTTACCAAAAGTCGAATGCATTTGTCAGAAATTGGTGCATTGTCTGTGTGCCAACAAACATACCCCAGCAGTGGGCGTTTTGCATCTGAGGTGATTCAAAGAAATTATTTACAATAAATACTGCATTCTGAAGGTTATTAATGGTGGTCAAAATAGCCTAGAGGTGTAAAATGGGGTGTTAAAAGGGGAATGGTAATGGTAACCTTTAACTTTAATGATGGCGTCACATTTAATGACAATTTATAAACAACCATGTAACTTAAATGTATACTCCAATCCAAAATTTTAAATGTGTTCGTTTATCAGTTACCCCATGTCCTTCCAGACTCACTCTTCAGGCTTCGTTCCTTCACTGAACACATTTTGAGATATTTTGTATATAATCACAGAGGCTTGTGGTGGCTCCATTGACACTCGTGTCAAGCCTTTTCAAGCCTTTTAGGATTTAATACACTACCAAATATCTCCATCTGATGTCTGAGTAAGATCCTAAATTATCACCTCGTCCAGATTAGACATGAATGCACACCTTGGTGAGTGTAGCTTTAATTTAGTGCTTTACTGTTACAGTATAAATGATTTTTCCCTTTTTCTCTAATAATGACTTTGCACAAAATCTTTACTTTACGGTCCAACGTTTTAGGGAAAATCGCGAGATGGATAAAACATCCAAAAAATATTTTAAATATTAGCCCAGCTTTCCCCTCAACAACATGGAAATTATTTTGGAAGAGAGCTCTAACAGAGGTAAACATTTTTCCATTAATTATATGATGATAATTAACTAACAGTGCAGTAAAGGTAACTATCAAAGCTGCCTACAACTACTAAACTGTGGTCTAGAAAAGCCAATCATCAGCGTCCTTACTTAGAAATAAATAGTGTTATTATTTTCTATTTAATAAAGTGTCAGGGCTTCCAACTTAAAACAATTGTTTGATTAGCCTCGGTCCAATTACAATTTTTCTTTTTACATTTTTTTAATTCACTATGTGTCGCTTTACCAATGTTTGGACAGAACAACAGTCCAAATTGCAAAAAAATTGTTGAAAATAAAGAGTCGCACCAAAGCGGAACATAATACAGAATATTGTTAAATTGGATGAATGTTGACAATTCTAATTTCTTAATTTTGAGCCGAAAACAATTGTACTTATTTTTATCACCCTGAGAGATTCATTTGTGATTTTGTGAGCTAAAAAAGCTCTTACTGAAGCATCGGCTTGTTCTGAATGAGGTTGTTTATGGGAACGTTTTCCGTGTTTTATGTAGGATTTTGTTTAAAATGACTCCAGCTGAAAAAGGTTGGAGAGGTGTCAGGTTTCTGGGGTTGAATACGTCATTTTTCCTCTGGTTAATCCCCGGCATTCTTCAGACGTGCAACACATTAACCTTCTAAATAAGGGTCTGTCATCATTAATCCTAAAAACCCAAGCCGACTTCAGTCTAATTTCTAGTTATAAATGAATGAGACTGAAGGTTTGTAAAGATATAAAGCCATTTAAAAGGCAGTCCTATCTATTGTTGTGAATGGTGCATTTGGCACAAAATTCCCCCCGTATTTCTCATATTTCTGGTTGAAAAATTGTGAAAAATTTCTATTGCTGAATTTGATTTCTCTGAAGATTCTATCCATAGTGAAAAGTGGGTTCTATGCTTACACTCTGTGTTCATTCTGCAAATCTTGATGTCTAAAGAGAGCTTGGGATCTGGTAAGCCGTGAGAATCATAATCAAGTCCAAATATTTTATAATAAACCTATTAAACTACATTATTTCACCATTTGATTTTGAAAGGGCCGTGGCCCAGTGAGAATATATATCTGCGACATATAAACAGGTTCCAGTATGATTTAAAAACACAATTTAAATAAATAACGTGGGATAAATGGCCATAAGCGTGACCAAAATGTGAGCAATTTTTCACCCTTAGAAGCGCTCATGCTGTCTGCTGGTGGTTTCTTGCTCTACATTATTCACAGTAGCTTTGCATAACATGAAGTGCATTATAAGCATACTTTCTTGCAGGGATGGACAATGCCCATACAAAGACGGTTGAGGAGGTGCTGGGATTTTTTTTTGTCAATGAGTCCACGGGGCTGAGCTCCGAGCAGCTGAAGAAAAGCAGGGAAAGATGGGGTCCTAATGGTAAAACACAGCCGGATGAACCTATAACAATGTCTGTTACATTCCTTACAACCTTTATGTTGTTTTCTTCTTCCTTTTCTGTTTTATTCTGCTGCAATCCCTGTCACAGAGTTACCCGCAGAAGAAGGTAAGCAGTTCCCCTGGGTTTGAGTAATAATTAGCAGATCTTTCATCATGTTCAATCTCAGTCAGAGCGCACGCTTATCGCTGCTTGTGTGTAGCTAATTAGAGTTATTACTAGACTCCCTCCAGAGCGTAGTGTGAGGTTTACTCTCATGTTATTGATGGCTTGATCTTCCACTGAACGAATCACACAGATGTATCAGCACTTAAACCAGTGCTCTTGAAATGTTTGTGAAAGTGGTTTCTGTGTTTGAAGGGAAGTCACTGTGGGAGCTTGTTCTAGAGCAGTTTGAGGATCTGCTTGTCCGGATTCTCCTTCTTGCAGCATGTATTTCCTTCGTAAGTATAACTTTCGCCAAATACAAGAAACTTGTCAAAGCTAAAGACCAGATTTTACCCCAGCCCTGCATTTTTTGACCATGGCAGCCCATCATGATTATTTAAAAAATGTTTGATGATTGTGGGAATGTGGTGGGGCGCTTTCATACATTTTCTTTCATTTTTTACTGTTGGCACATTAACAAAGCACATTGCCGCCAGTTGTTTTAAAGGTGCAGTCTTCAAGAACTGAACCAAAGGTGATCAGAAATCATTAAAATATTATGTTCAGTTCAAGCACTAAAGATGTTGGTATTAAAAGAAAATGAGCATTTAGAAATTTAGTGTAGAAAACGCCCTTTGTCATGTGTTTATGTTTATGCGCCCTTTTGTGTGTTGATGTAACATTTTTCCTCCCTCAAGTTGTCCAATCTCATAAATTTGGTTTCCATATTGTGCCGAACCTCACTCCTTGAACAGTGTGCAGTTATATATGAGAGGCACTGAACCTCCAAACATTTTAGAAAATGTATTTCACAGTATTCTCAAAGCCTTTAGAATATTACGTGATTATAACTACCGTAAATAAAAAGTACACCTTCACACTTGTAATCAAGCGTTTATCTATCTATCTATCTATCTATCTATCTATCTATCTATATATATATATATATATATATATATATATATATATATAATTTTTTAAGTCCATTGTCTGTTCAAAATGTCATTCACAAATGTCATTTAATTTCATTGTTAAATAAGTTTTCACGATTATTGAATTAGTGATCTGAAACATTCAGATCATTCTTAATATCATTTCTTTCATGCTTTATTAAGGATCAGATAATCATTTATAAATTTAACTATATATTTATATATATTTATATTTTAGTCAGCGAGTTATTATTAGTTGTAAGCGCACATTCGCATATTTTATTATTAAGACATACAGTAACAGTTACACGGAGGGATAATAAATGTTTTATTAGCACAATCCTACTGTAACTTGTGATTAGTTAACTGTTTTTCTGAGCTCATCTATGATTAGTTGAGGTTACTATTATTATTATTATTACTATTATAAAGTGTTACCAAATAATCTTTATTTTAAACTATGTTTATTTTCTTATATCTAAAGACACCACTCTTAATTCAATATTGTCAAATAATCTTTTACTTACCTAAACATTAAAAAGAAAATGAAATATTGAAATAAAATCATTAAAACTCCTACTGTCCTGTAAGTCCCTTCTCTCGTCATTGGTAGGAACTTCAAGTTTTTGAACAATGCTTTGTTAGAATAAATAAATGTAGCCAACAAAAAGCTAAAATAAACTAAATAAACAATCAACCAAGTGCTAAATAAGACAAAATCTCAACATGTAAATGAAAACATGAGAATAATAAGTAGATAGGGACCTGAGATATGTTAACTCGCCATTCATGTGTCGTTAACTCGTCATACATTAATGCTTAATTTATTCAATAACTAGTGATGATTCATATCACATTATGGTAAAGTGTCACCCTTAAATAAATGTCTATTTTTCAGACTCTGGCCTGGTTTGAGGAAGGTGAAGGAACCATCACAGCCTTCGTAGAGCCATTTGTCATTCTTCTCATTCTGATTGCCAATGCTATTGTAGGAGTGTGGCAGGTACACATTCGATGTCTTATCTGAAGTTTAATTCATTTCAACCAACATGGATTGTGTTAAAATCACACTACGAGACATTATCCCACTGCGTCTTTGCTTCTTTAAATAGGAACGTAATGCAGAAAATGCCATTGAAGCCCTAAAACAATACGAGCCTGAGATGGGAAAGGTGTACAGACAGGACAGGAAGAGCGTGCAGAGGGTCAGAGCTCGCGACATTGTGCCTGGAGACATCGTGGAGGTAGCTGGTAAGAATGAGAACTACTTTTCTTTGTAGATATATTTTTTGTTAATTGTCCTACATGTTTAGATTTGCTATAATATGCACGTGGAATGAATATTGTACAATAAGCAAGTGGTTTGCACATTTCAAAAAAATTTAAATCACATAAGAATCTATTAAAGATATTATTTTCTAACTATTTTACATGTCTTTGCAACTTTACAATTATATTTATTCAGAGAGAGAGATTTGAAGTATAATTGCATGTCAGCCATGAACCTCTGAAAATTGGGTACAGTTAGTGTAAATCTCACCTTATGAATTTGGAACTTACCAAAAAGGATGTGTTTCAGTTGAAGACTCAAGTTCTTCCTCATTGAAGTGATGGCAAATTTGAAAAGATGACAAAACAGATAAAAAAATATTAATAGAAACATTGTGGTCATAGTGACCAAAAATATTGTGTGTTTACATTGAGAGAAGGTGAACACTTCAGTTCAGAATAGCAGTATAGAGGTGAAATATCATCTTTAAACTTATTAAGAAAGGCATTACATGGATAATATCATCGGAGAATTTTGTAATTAATTTTTTTCACATTGTTTGGAAGTGAAAGTTTATTTAGAAATGACCAAGGCTTATGGTTAAAGAAAGAATAAGGTTTCCATTTCTCAGTTACCACCCGGAGAAATGCTTCTTGTTTTATTTACAGCCCTTCTCATGATCAAATTGTTGCATTTCTTGTCATGAATGTGTGTATATTTAATATTAAGATTTGGTATACATACCTTTATATTTTCATACTCAAACATTGTGTGTTTAACTGGTTGAAGAAACTTTGGAGAGATAGACTGAATTAGATTCTTGTATTCATTAGATGAGACAAATAACCGCAAAACCGTAAGGAAGGCCAGAATTTGCCACAAAAATATTTCATTGCTAAACCATTCATTACAATATAAGTGTTTGTTTTTGGAAAATATATTAATTGTTCCATAATATACGATTATGGGATGAAAAATTGGCACTCGCTGCATGTAAAAGCATGAAAAATGTAGATTCTTTACTTTTATTCCATCTTCCCACACAAACATAAATCGCACATGAACATAACATTTTACAATTCAGTATTAAATTGTATGATTGTGTGAATTAAAATCCCCAAAATTAAATGGGTCCACCAGACCCACAAACATTGCCTGACTAACAATAACATGAACACCACACAAGGGTTAAGGCTTGCTGGTTAAATAATTTAACAGGAAGTTGGGAACATTTGAAATCACAGCATTGATTAAAAATAAACAGGCAAGAGTGTTCTTGTGAAGTCACCGGATACAATTAATTTTAAATACGCTGTTAATAGTTTCAAAGTCTGTTACATTTATGTACCCAAACTGAGTCATAGCAATTGTAACTGCACGTTTTTCATAATTCTTGCAATAAAAATTCTTCAATTTCAATAAAAAAAAAAACGGAGATCAAAGGCCATATGGAACCTCATCTGATCTACTCATAGGAAATTAATCTAGTTTGACTCGTCTGTATTTACATCTGCATTTGCTATCAAGATTCAGTCTCTTAAAGTAAATCACATCGACGTCGATAGGTCTACAGATTAATAGAAAGAAAAGGGTAAACTTATATTCCCATCATTTTGGTTCCAAGTTGTCTCCAACATTTTCAAGTATGTGTTAAGTTTCAGTTCTTAATTCTAAAAGAGTACAAATGAATACTTTAGCAGAAGACATTTGACTCTTACTAATGACAGAAGCTTAAAAGATTAACTGGAATACTTTATATGGTAAATATTGAGGATGCTAAGAAACAGTATTTTTTAAATACTGAAAATGTAACAAGTTGGAAAAAGAAGTCTGTGTTCTATTCTCACATTGTACCAGACAGAAAGGGTTAAGGCCCAGTCTCAGAATTGTCTTGGCCTGCTACACTCAACCCGCACTATTCTAAGAATCCCAAAGCTACGGAATAAAAATACTGGGCCTAGTTTTACATCACACTGTCTTAACTGACATTGGTTTCTAAAGATAGCATGATGTGCTACATACTGTATGTAGCAGACAGTACTTAAGCAGATTAAACTACAGAGCTCCAAAAAAACACAATTTTTACATGAGAATAACTCAAGCAAAACCTCTGTAAAAGTTCTTAGTTTGAATGGCACTGAATCAAATGTTTGTTTATTGTTGTTTTATATAACATCACTGTCTACACTATTTTTAAAGTGTTTTTTTTTTCAATATTTTTTTGGTTGTTCCAGCAAACATTTATTAATTAAACAGATTAGGGAGTCACTTAAAGTGTCATTGAGCCATTTATGGATAGCATTTAGACATAAAAAAAACATTGTCTTTTGGAGTAAAATCCAAAGTAGTTAGTATGTAGTCTGTAACTCTCTTTAATTTACGTTCTCCCCTTAGAGGAACCAACGATAAACGTAAATGCAGCACCACAAACTGAAACCCTCTCTCTTCAACGTGTTTGCTTTACGTCAAATGGAGGAGAGGAAGGAGAGAGAGAGGGAAGGAAAGAGAGAGGGAGGGAGGAAGAAACAAAAGGGAAGGAGGGAGAGAGATGGAGGGAGTGAAGGAGAGAGATTTTCTCATTGCCTTCTGCACAAACATGATACGACTGTATACATTTTTGCACCTTGTTTTTCTAGTTGGGGATAAGGTCCCAGCAGACATCCGACTGACCTCCATCCGCTCTACTACTCTACGAGTGGACCAGTCCATTCTGACAGGGGAGTGTGCATCCATCCTGAAACACACAGACCCAGTGCCTGACCCTCGTGCCGTTAACCAGGACAAGAAAAACATGCTCTTTTCTGTAAGACGATCTCTTTATTCTGCTGTTTCTTCAGTTACTTTGCGTGTTCACAATTTCTTAGTGTTTACATCTACTAATAAGAGTTGGGTTTTGTTCTGTCTGTGTGCGACCGTGTTTTGATTATATCTGATAGTCTCCAGCCAGTGTGCTGAATAAAACATGACTCACATTGTTTGTTCCCACATGGGTCGACTGAGTCATCTCTTCATACAGTCTCTCAGACTGATAATAACCAGAGAGTACCAATCTCAAAGAGTCCACAAAGACTTGTTCTTTTCCCTCTTTAGAAATGTTTGCGTGGCCATGTAGGGAAATATACAATTTACAATCCAAAAACATAGAGAGCAGGCACGTGCAGAGAGGGGGTGCCATGATGCCCAAAGTTCCCTTATGGATCACTATTAAAAATAATGTTATTGAGGTCCTTCATAATATGAATGATTGTATTTATATTGTATGATCATGATGATAAAGATCTTAAATCAGCATAGTAATATATAATCTAAAATTGTATAATACAGAGTATTAATCACACCATTTGCAAACGATTTCAACATTTTGTAGTCTCTAACTGTTAAGCACTAATAGCAGCAAAGCTTTTCAGTCACATGATGCAGAGCTTGTTGGGAAATGTAGGCCCTGCGCCACTGAGCACAAGTCCCTTCACATGTCACGTAAACAGCAATTTCTTCTTTCAAAAGAAGGAAATGTTCAAATGCTGAAATTGTTCAAACAAATCTGTACTTCTAAACAGTTGTCAACGTAGACAACCTCCTAGAACCATGCTGCCAACCCCAGACTGAGGGCAGAGTAGAGAGTATTAAAAATAAAGTATTTGAAGAAGCAAACAGCAGCAAACGCTGACGTTTCAAGACAAATCTAAAGTCTCATAATCACTTTCACCTGCAAACGGACATGTTTTACAGGGAACAAATATAGCAGCAGGTAGAGCTATCGGGGTTGTAGTGGCCACAGGCGTCTATACAGAGATCGGGAAGATCCGAGATGAGATGGCGGCCACAGATTCAGAGAGAACCCCCTTGCAGCAGAAACTTGACCAGTTTGGTGAACAGCTCTCGAAGGTATCATAAAATATCTGTATTTATTTGGTATATATTACGTAATTAAAGAGAAGGACATTTTCAATAAACAAATATCCAGACTTTTTGCAACTGTACAGGCAACAATCGTTCATTTTGTTGTGATCGATAAGATATTATAGTTTATCTCTCTCATTTTTCTGTGAAGGTGATCACAGTGATCTGTGTGGCAGTGTGGGGCATCAACATTGGTCACTTCAGTGACCCTGTGCATGGAGGAAGCTGGCTGCGGGGAGCTGTCTACTACTTTAAGATCGCTGTGGCTCTGGCTGTAGCCGCCATCCCAGAAGGTCTGCAAATATTTCACTGTTGCTTTCTCTCTACCATGCTCAGCTTACTGCTTTCTCTAGTTCCAAAAAAGTTTATGAAAGAACAGAAATCTTAATTCTGTACCATTGTATCATAGTTACATTTTTCCAATTATTTGTTACAGAGATTAAAAAATATATATGTTTAAGGCTTTTATTATATCTAAAGACATTACGTTTATATTGAAAATAAGCCACATACAGTATTTTGTAAATACTGTAAATATGTATTGTAAATATAAAACATATGTTTTCATATGAACCTTACAAGTGTTTATTGTGTCCAGAACTAAATAAAATAGCACATCTTCATCTCTGCAAATGCTTTTTAAAAAACATAATAAAAATAAAGCCATGAAAAGTGTTTATTTGCTTTAACAAAAATACAACACACACCTGATCATACCAATTAAGGCCCTAAGTAAGTAAGTTTGCTTGTCTGAAGCCAAATTACTATGCATACTTGATCAGGACACTAAAATGCTCAGGCTTGTGGCTTAACGACTTTTATCTCCATTTCTTTTTATAAGTACTCAAATATTTTAAGAACGTTATAACAGTTCCAGACCAATATAAACATTTTGCAGAAAAAGACAAAAAAGATGAAAACCAATTCAAGGTTTATATAGCAAATCAAGAAAAAACAAAGTCAAGCAATGGGTGAAAGGCGATTCAGAAAATATTAATTTCTTGGAAATGGTCAATAATTTGTCAAGTTGTACCAAGTCAGCAGCTCAAACTTAAAAAAAGACCTTTTTTCCTAAAGGAATGAAATGCAATTTTTCAGAATCAATGTTAAAAACTAGGCTTGTCCTGATTATCTGCATGTTTCATTTACCACTCACAGGGCTTTGACCAACCAGTGTTTTAAAAAAAAAAGGTTACACTGAACCTTAAAGACATAAAGTTAACTGTCGATCTCAGTCAGCTGCAGCTAGACTGACCAGACAATCTGCGTCCCAATCCGGATACTCATACTGCACCCTTAGAGTAAATACTTATTTTCAGAAGAAAATGTACATACTTTTTAGTGTGTAAGATGAGAGTGTGCACAATCTATGATGTACTAAAATGTGTGCAAGAACTAAACTCCTTCTTTCAAATTCATTCATTAAAAATTATTCTAACAATAGATATACCTTTCTGTATATTGCTATTATTTATTTCTGTGCTTCTTCTTTAAAAATGAGTCATATTACATGAAGAGCTCGTTTGTTTGGGTCCAAGAGAAACCCCCTCCCGCCCGAGTGCAGTGGTTTGTGGGTATTATCAGCTTGAATGATCTAACTGGAAAAAGTACACATCCTAGCACAGTTCTGATACTTTTTTATGTTTACTATGGTTTGGGAAATACTTTTCATTTTGTACCCAAAAAAGTGTGGATAGTGGGCCAATTGGGACACAGGGCTGGTCTCAGGAATGTTTTTCCCTGCTTTCAATTCAAATTATTTCCCACTATTTATTTTCTATTAATACATTATGTTTTTTTCCATACAGGGCTTCCTGCTGTTATCACTACCTGCCTGGCACTGGGCACTCGTCGCATGGCGCGTAAAAATGCCATTGTTCGATCTCTTCCATCTGTTGAGACGCTAGGTTGCACCTCAGTCATCTGTTCGGACAAAACCGGCACCCTCACCACCAACCAGATGTCTGTCTGCAGGGTAAGTGACTACTCAACGATGCTGGTATCATTCCAACTCTGAGCTCAAGGATTCTAACGTGTGCTTCCTTGTTTTTTTTTTTGTGAGGATTTTCTTATGTCGTGTTCACACCAAGTTCAAGTCGAGTCCACAAGCATGTATAATATTGAATATTTTGGGGTTACTTGCTTCACTGCAGGTGAGAGTCATGGAAAAAAAATCTCACGACAAATGAAGCGAGTAAACTCCAAAGGTTCAATCTTATACATGCTTATACGCGCAGGAGGAGGATGACAGACAAGGATTCAGTAATGGATAATGTTAGCTACAATTTAGTATGGCTAGATCTTCTATCCTCTGCAGTCACTTTCTTCTAAGAAATATATTCTTTTATATTTTTGTCCCATGGAGGTCCATGTGCTACAACTCCTAACATTTGCCTGGCTTTCTTAATTAAACATTGCGTACAGAGAAAGCTGGGATTGTACGTAAAATTATTCAGATTTAGTTATCTCATCGTCTGTCAATTCCCACGCAGATTCTCTTGGTATATTCCAATTCACACAAAAAGAGCATAGACAAAACCCCATGTGATACATTTAAATATGTTAATGAGGGCACTTAGGCTAAAAATAAATATGGCCACCAGATGGCCACAGTAATCTAGTAGATCCAGCAAGGAGAACAGGGATGGATGAGCTGAAGTTTCATGAAAAGTTCAGCACCTTGATGATGCTCCCTCCTCCCAGTCCTTGCGTACAGAGAGTGTTGTGGTGAATATTTGGACTTAAACAGTGGTGTAACTTGTTGTTTACACGACATAGATTAAAATGAGCTCTCATTTGCTCACTCAAAGCGTTTCAATCATAAATTATTGAGCTAATATTTATACAATATAATATACCTTCACTTCACTGGTGTTAGTCTTCCATTGTTATTTTTAAACCCGCTATTTCAATTATAATGCCAACTATACTTAGTCAAACAGTGTGAGAAGAAAGCATTTTTGATCATAACTGTTAAAAATATAGATAATTAATTGAAACTAATTGCCTAATGCTCATCTTCTTTCTCTCTCTCTCTCTTGATCTCTCTGTATAGCTTTCTCACTCTCTCTCTCCCTCCCTCACTCTATCTCTCTCACTATCACCATATCTCTCTTTCACTTTACTGGCATTACTCTTCCTCTATTGGATTGATCGGCTAGAGAAAGATCTGTCAATCAGAGCTGCTGGCCAATGGTGACACTAGAGCCAGTCTTCAATTACATTAAGGTTCCCCAAATCCGGTCCTGGAGGGCCGCAGCCCTGCATATGTTAGTTGCAATTCTGCTCTAGTATGCATACTAGTCTAGCTTCAGACAAGCAGAGAGGAGCTTCATTTGTGCAACAGGTGTGTTTCATGATGGTTGAACCAAAAATATGCAGGGTTCCGGCCCTCCAGGACCGGCTTTGGAGATCTCTGATTTACATGAAATTAGAATCGCTAGAATTGGAAATGCATGTGAGAAAAAATGAATTTGTGAGTTCAGGGTAAAAAAAACCGTAGGCGCACACATACAGTGATAGTGAGCGAAAAATGAAAAACTGTGATGGCACGTACCAGTTCTGTGATTTCTTGAGCATAAATAATGATTTTGTGTTTTTATTCGGATGTCTTTGAATGGATCATTAATTTTTGCGCAATAAATGTTTATATTTGTTTTTAAATCAGATTTTACGCATATTTATTACAGGTTTTAAACCTGTGCGTACAAACATTAGGAAGGGAAAAATAATCCTATACGCCCCTCCAAACCAAAGTTTATATAGAATTTGCTCAAATCACAGCTGTCTGCACTGTTTTTGTGCATCGCGGAAAGCAAGATCACATCTGGTCAGTGATTTAATTTGTGAATAACTTGAATGCCGCTTCATCCGCGCCTGGTGTGAACACAGTCCTCTAAGTTCTGTTCAAACGTACTAATTATGTGTGTCTGCATGACTGCATGTGTTTGTGTGTGCAGATGTTTATTGTGGACATCGTCGCAGGTGAGACCTGTTTATTGAGCGAGTTTACTGTAACCGGATCCACGTATGCACCGGAGGGAGAAGTGTGAGTTTAATATTAACCACACTCACAAAAATGGAATGCTCATAACTAACCTCTACTAACTAACGTCTACTGAACTCGTTCCGTTCTTTCACCTCCTGCTCTGTGTTTCAGGTGTAAAGATGGAGTAAAGGTGTGCTGCAGTCAGTTTGAAGGGCTGGTGGAAATGGCCTCTATTTGTGCGTTGTGCAACGACTCTTCACTGGATTATAATGAGGTTTGCCACGGTCTATCCATTTGTGAATGAATTTTAGGCTACGTTCAGCCTGCAGGTCCTAATGGTCAGTTGTTATTGTGTTCAATGAAATCCAATTTTTTGTGTACTTTACATTACACACAATATGTGTCTTCTATTCGTCCTGTGTATGAATGCAATCCAGCTAGCTGTGAGGCAGACTTGCGTAGAAAATGGGTTTGATCAAAATGTAAGTAAACATGAATTACATTCCATTCGGAGCCGCCATCATTTCAAGAAGATGACAAAGAAGAAATATGTATTATTTCTATTACTGACGGCTTTCATCTCAGCTATGATTGATGCTGATTTTCCTGCCCACGCCCAGAAATGTGATGCTTGTTCCCATAGAATAAAGTAAAAATTAGATAAATGTGACCTGGCTCGGATATGTTTCGGATTCAGGGCCACATATGACAGCGACCTGAGTCGGATTAGAAAAAAAAATTAAATTGAGCTGTTCAGACTGTCTTGAAATTATCAGATACAGGTCACAAGGCTTAAAAAATCTGATTTGTGTCACTTTTGGGCTGCAGTCTTAGCATAGGCTTAGTTTCCACAAGAGCTCTGATTTCTCTGACATTTCTGTGTTTCTCAGAGCAAAGGGGTGTATGAAAAAGTGGGCGAAGCGACAGAGACGGCTCTGTGTTGTCTGGTAGAGAAGATGAATGTGTTTGATACAGACCTGAGAGGCCTCACTCCTGCCGAAAGAGCCACCGCGTGCTGCTCTGTGAGTTAATTACGGGCAGAGTCTTTTCACATTGATTCCAGTTAATAATGTATGTTTAATGTGTTATAAAGACTTCTCACCAACTCCATCTCTCTATCTTTCTCTCTCCCTCCCTGCCTTCTCTCTCTCTCCCCATCTCTCTTCCTCTCTCTCTGACTCTCTTTCCCTGTCACTCTTTTTCTCTCACCATCTCCATCTCTCTCTCTCTCCATCTCTCTTTCTCTCACGTCTCCCTTTCTTTCTTTCTTTCTTTCTTTCTCTCTCTCTCTATCTTTCTCTCTCCCTCCCTCCTCTCTCTCTCTCTCCCATCTCTCTTTCTCCTCCTCTCTTCACCCATCTCTCTTCCTCTCTCTCTGACTCTCTTTCCCTGTCACTCTTTTTCTCTCACCATCTCCATCTCTCTTTCTCTCACCATCTCCCTCTCTTTCTTTCTTTCTCTCTCTATCTTTCTCTCTCCTTCTCTTCTCTCTCTCTCTCTTCTCCATCTCTCTTTCTGACTCTCTTTCCCTGTCTCTCTTTCTCTCTCTCCCTCTTTTTCCTCTTTTTCTCTCACCATCCCCATCTCTCTCTCTCCCCATCTCTCTTTCTCTCACTGGCTCCCTCTCTTTTTCTCTCTCTCCCTCTCTCTCTCTCTCAGGTCATAAAGCAGCTAATGAAGAAAGAGTTGACACTGGAGTTTTCTCGCGACAGGAAGTCCATGTCTGTTTTCTGCTCTCCAAACAAAGTCAGCCGCTCAGCTTCAGGTGCCAAGATGTTTGTCAAGGTCTGGCTTTCATCCTCTCTCTCTCTCTTTTTTCAATCCTTGTTTGGAGGGTCACTGAATTGCCTTTCCAAAGATAGGAATAATCCGCATATGTTTCAAGCCAAGGAGTCTCTAACGGCCCACATTTTTACATTTATTTTAAATAATTGTAAAGACTAACTTTATAATATAATTTTACTTTAGTATCAGTTGGAATTTAACTCTTTGCTTTCCAGCGACACAGACCTGTCATCAAAATGCTATCTTTTTATATATTATTGATATGATTCTGTCAATCATTTTTGTGACCCACAGGGAGCACCCGAGAGTGTCCTGGAGCGTTGTCGCTGGATACGAGTCGGTGGTGGCACCCGTGTACCTCTGACAGCAGATCTCCGGGAGCAGCTCTTGAGTACAGTCAGAGAGTGGGGCTCAGGACGGGACACGCTGCGCTGCCTCGCCATGGCAACCAGGGATTCACCTCCAGACCCCCGAACCCTCAACTTAGAGGACTCGACAGCCTTCTCACAATACGAGGTGAGCCTGAACGCAGAGGGAAAACATGATAAACCTTCACGGTAACTAAATTGCACTTTTTATTTTAAAATTAACAAATTAAAATGTCTTTCTGTCTCCTCAGTCCGACTTGACATTTGTAGGGTGTGTGGGCATGTTGGATCCGCCCAGAAAAGAAGTGCTAAATGCAGTGCGTATGTGCAGACAGGCTGGCATTCGGGTCATAATGATCACAGGTAGGGGATTGTTTCTATCTATCTATTTATCTACCTGTCTGTCTGTCTGTCCATCCATCCGACACACATGCCAACCTACCTACCCAGAAGACAGACAGACAGTCAGAGAGAGCAATCTCTCTTATAATATTTCAATCTTTCTTCCTTTCTTTCTCTCTCTTTTATGGTTTCTCTCTCCCTATCTATCTTCAAATAGATAGATAGATAGATAGACAGACAGACAGGCAGACAGACAGACTTGTCATTCGGGTATTACCTAAACATAAGTTGAATGTCAATTGAATGATTTCTTCAATTTCAACATGTGCGGTCTTAGGAGACAACAAGGGCACCGCACTCTCCATTTGTCGTCGGGTGGGCATCATCACTGAGGAGGAAGAGGCTGAAGGTGGGCTTTACGGCAGCGGCCTGACAGGAAGAGAGTTTGATGAGCTCCCCCCTCACCTGCAGCGCCAGGCCTGCCACACCACTCGCTGCTTCGCCCGCGTCGAGCCAACGCACAAGAGCAAAATCGTAGAATATCTGCAAAGCCTCAGTGACATCACAGCCATGGTGAGTCTCTCTACAGACGAGTGCTGAAGAGTGAAGAAAGGAGCTGGTCCTCACACTCTTTCTCTGCTCAGACGGGAGATGGAGTGAATGATGCCCCTGCTTTGAAGAAGGCTGAGATTGGCATCGCCATGGGCTCAGGAACGGCGGTGGCTAAATCTGCCTCAGAGATGATCTTGGCTGACGATAACTTTTCCACAATCGTGGCTGCAGTAGAGGAAGGACGAGCCATCTACAACAACATGAAACAGTTTATCCGCTACCTCATTTCCTCTAATATCGGAGAGGTGGTCTGGTGAGTAGAGGGACAAAGTACTGAAATAAAATCTCAGTCAACTTGCATTATTTTATGGTGAACGAGAGGCGCAAAACAAGTCACGATTATGAAAACAAGAGTTAGAGCAAACATAAACACAATTAACACAGTAAAAAATCACAATACAAAATAACAATTCTGAAAACACAACATTACCAGAGCGATAGATATAACAGAGTGGTGTTAGCTGCAGGGGTTGCTATAGGAAAAAATGGCAGCTATTTGTCTTGCTTACTTCTTGGTAATGGAGGCATTGTTTGCTCCAAACGTTGCTCAGCTGAGTCCTAAATCCTATTCATTTCTATGAGGGCAGAGTCCCTGTCTCAGTGTAAAGCTGTTTAAATCATTTAGCTTCTCGATTTATCACCAGAGTGACCCGTTCAGGAGCGCCCTCACACAGTATATTCTGTTAGAGTTCTGTGAGAGCTCGCTGAGCTTAGTAATAAAATACAATTTAACTTTTTTAAGGAAGATGCCTGTAGGCCCATGGAACTTAGCTCGGTGTAACAGGGTTAGAGGAGATAATAACGAACATATAGACTATAAACACCTTTAAATCTGCAGATACATTAAATAATACATATTATATATATATATATATATATATATATATATATATATATATATATATATATATATATCGTATGAGTGTTACATTTATTCAATAAAGTTTTTTTTCTGCAAGTTTTGATGAGTGGCATCATTCTGGATCTTGACAATGCAGTGAAAACAATAATAATTTACTTTTTTTTTAGTCCTGCAAATATTGAGAATGTGTTAGTTTTTTATTGTTTTTTGTAAATGAATGTTTATACCTAATAGGTTTGAAATAATGAAATAATTGAAATATCCTTTTCACCTCTTAATTTGGCATGATAAATTTGGAAGATCGATTACATAGACATAATTAAATACAAAATACACACAAAACAGCCAATAAATCTAAGATAGTGGTGGAGTAGATCATGAAGGATGATGCGGATGAGAGTTAATCACGTTCATTCAACATAAAGATGCTCCCAAGACCTACAAAAATCCTACAAAATCTAATGATAAAACAGTGTTGTCGCTTTGGACTTGTTTGGAACTACCGAAATGAATTTAATTAAACACTTTTGTGAACATGTCAGGACTTCTTGGAATAAATATCATTCTGTGTTACGTTAAAACACAGTGCACAGTGTAGCGCTCTTTACAGACTCAAAACCTGATTTTACAACAGCTCTGTCACACACTCAAACAAACCAGGAGTTTCCGAACATGAAATGTGCGGTTTACGATCACTCACAGGCATTACTATACGAGTGCAGAACAATGGATTCCCTGGCAGTGCAAGCAATCAAGTAGCCTCAGAAGATTTCAATGTTTTTGCAAATATTTATTTCCATTACTCTCCAGAGAACTCCCTGTACTGTCAACATCAGATCTTCCTCTCTGTTTCAGTATTTTCTTGACTGCTGCTTTGGGAATGCCTGAGGCGCTGATCCCAGTGCAGTTGCTGTGGGTCAATCTGGTCACCGATGGCTTCCCTGCGACTGCTCTGGGCTTCAATCCGCCTGATCTGGACATCATGTCTCGTCCTCCACGCTCCCCCAAAGAACCCCTCATTTCTGGGTGGCTCTTCTGCAGATACCTCATCATTGGCTGTGAGTCTCTGAATATCCAGCTCTTGTATTATTTTTTTAAACATAATCATTTTCATTAAAAATGTTTTGTAATGATTCTTTTGGGAACTTTTCATTTATCTTTTAAAGAAGTTTTTAAGTAATCAAAAAATGTATATCATTTACAGATGATAAATTCACGTTTTCAGTCCTCTCTAAATAAAAGCTTCTCTTCATCTCATGTGGATGTCTAGATAACGATTGATAATTTATTTCACATTTAAATTAGTTACATTTTCATAATAAATGAACTATCAAACCATCCATTATCTTGTCGCCTTTTTCCTTTCTGGGCTCGCCACAGTGGAATGAACCGCCAACTCTCTGGCATATGTTTTATGTGGCGGATGCCTTTCCAGCCACAATCTATAGCTGGGAAACATTCACATTCATACTCTATGGACAGTTTTGTTCACTCAATTGACTTCTGTTCTGTTCTGTTTTGTTCACGGTTGTCTTCTTGCTGTGAGACAACCGTGTTACCCACTGCGCCACCGTGACGCCCATAAATTAACTAATCAAAACTAATTTAATGAATAATGTAGCTATCACCTTAATCTTCCTAAGTATTTTAACCCTTGCTATAACGTGTGTTCCATTCCTTTCTCTAGGTTATGTCGGAGCAGCAACTGTTGGCGCCGCGGCCTGGTGGTTCATGGCAGCGCACGATGGACCCAAACTCACCTTTTACCAGCTGGTGAGAAGATATAACCAAAACATCTGATGGTTTGATCATTATGGGACGATGTGCTGATGTGTATGCTGTGTGCTGTGCAGTCTCACTATCTCCAGTGCAGTGACGGCCATGCTGAGTTTTCTGGAGTGCAGTGCTCAGTCTTCGAGTCTCCGTTTCCCATGACAATGGCACTATCTGTGCTGGTCACTATAGAGATGTGCAACGCCCTCAATAGGTAGCTCACTTTTTAGGACTTCTAATGCTATTTCGGTGAAATGATAAGAGGCTTGTGAATTATTGTTCAATATTTCAAAGCTACCAAAGTTGAGTTCAATATAGTTGATAGTTTACTATTTCATTTCTGTGTGTCATATTTTTATTGGTAATAATGATTTCACTAAAATATGTGTTCGGCACTTTTGGTCTACTCTGCAGTTTTAAATATGCTTACTAAATACATTTTACTAACTTTTGTTCATATTTTCCAGTTTGTCTGAAAACCAGTCTCTGCTGAAGATGCCCCCATGGTCGAACCCATGGCTGGTGGGAGCAATCTGCCTCTCCATGGCCCTACACTTCCTCATCTTATACGTGGATCCACTACCTGTAAGCTTTGATGAAATGCTTGATCATGGTTATGGTGATGATGAGGATGGTGGGGATAATGTTGATGTCGATGATTAGGGTGGTAATGATGGTGATAGTGGTAATGATGGTGATGATAAGGATGGTGTTGGTGATTATGAGGATATGGTGACGATGATGTCAGTTGATGACGATGGTGTTGATGGTAAAGTTGATGGGGTGACAATGTTGTTGATGGTGGCAATGATGTCAGTTGATGATGAGGATGGTGGTGCTGGTGATGATGATGAGGATGGTGGTGCTGGTGATGATGAGGATGGTGATGGAAATGATGAGGATGGTGGTGATGATGAGGATGGGGATGGTGGTGATTGTGATGGCAAATATGAGGATGGTTTTATGGTGCTGATGGTGACTATGAAGATGGTGTAATGTAGTGGTTTTGGTGATGATGAGGAATGTGATGTGGTGATTGTGATGGTAAATATGAGGATGGTTTTATTGTGGTGATGGTGACTATGAAGATGGTGTAATGTAGTGGTTTTGGTGATGATGAGGAATGTGATGTGGTGATTGTGATGGTAAATATGAGGATGGTTTTATTGTGGTGATGGTGACTATGAAGATGGTGTAATGTAGTGGTTTTGGTGATGATGAGGATGGTGATGTGGTGATTGTGATGGTAAATATGAGGATGGTTTTATGGTGGTGATGGTGACTATGAAGATGGTGTAATGTAGTGGTTTTGGTGATGATGAGGATGGGAACGATGAGGATGATGATAGTGGTGCTGATGATGATGATGATGATGATGTGATGGTGAATATGGAAATGGTGGTGATTGTGATTGTACTTATTGTGATGATGGTTGTGATGGTGAATTGAAAAATGGAGGTTATGGTGATGGTGACGATGGGTGATGGTGATGATGGTAATGAAAGTGTCCTGTTTTGTTCAGAGGAAGATGGAAAGTCAGAATGTGGTAAAGATAGAACTTCTGTAAATCCATGGGAAAAGAGTAAAGCACTAAACACTAACAATTAACATTTAACATAAAGTTATGAGGTAAGAATTTTTGCACTTGTAGTGAATGCTATGACTTTTAGCACATATAGGGAACATTTGAACGACATTTACAAGTCCTGTGTGCTTGCTTGTGACTAAATCGGTGGAGTAAAAATTACTAGAAAAAGTGCAAAATGCAATTGAAAGGTGCTGAAAGTACAAGTGTGCCATTGTCCAAGTGCAGGTATCCGAGTGGGAGAGTGGCTTAAGGGAAGAAGCATTGCTTGTGCCGTTCAGTTTACAGACCTTAAAAAGAGGGTGGCTGAGTGAGGGGGGTCCAGGGTGATTTTTGGTTGCCATTTTATTCACTCTGGAGTCTTACTCGGATTTTCTCAGCTGCACAAACTGTCCTCTGACATCTCCGGTTGTCTGGTTTAGAAGTAGAGCTAAACCAGACGATGATGGAGGAAAAACGAACATACTCGAAGAGCTCTCTGCAGGGTTTCCCATAATTAATAATGATAAATGAATGATGAGGATATTGTCACTGATGCTCCCTCCAGGTCATCTTTCAGATCCGGCCGCTGTCTTGGCCCCAGTGGGTGGTCGTTCTGAAGATGTCGCTGCCTGTGATTCTGATGGATGAAGGCCTCAAGTTCTTAGCGAGGAACTACATCGAACCTGGCAGCGATCTCCAGCTGGATGAAGAGAGAAGCACCAGCAGAGGGGTGTTTGGAAAGCTCTGGAAGGCCTTCAGCGGAGTCTCCTGGTCATTCGTTCTCATTTCTGCGCCGTTGCTGGTCTGGATCTTTAGTCTGGACTCAGACATTACTAACATCTTCTGGGAGTAGACTGAAGGAGTGAGTGAGCGTGTGTTTGTGTGTTTGTCGGGGCAGAAGTAGGAACAGTGGGACAAGGACAATCCCAGAAGAAGGGAAAGCTAAAAGTGGCATGATCGACTGCTTCAGCCTTTCTTAAGCATCATAGTTCTTTTTATTACTTTTTTAATTGCACATGCTTCTGTATTTATTTTAGTCTCAATGTTAAATGAAGGTTTAGCCGGTCAAATCAAGTTCTGTGATAATCGAGGCACAATCATTTTATTAGTTGGGACTTTGATTCTACCCAGAGAGCAGAAAAACAGATTTATTTAATCACACACTAATCTGCATGTTTTGAATGGGTTTTTTTTTTTGGAAGAGTTCAGATGCAAAAAACAAACTCAGAATTCGTCTTTTACTAAATTTAATAGGAGCTGCCAGCCTGAGAAATAAGAATAGCTTCATTTTTTTATGGAATTAAAATCTTTATGTCCTGAAGTGATATTGTGTTGTATTTTTGTGACGTTTTTATGTTTTAGACAGCATGTTTTAAGAGCTTCATTCGAAGAGTTCAGATGAAAAACCTTTTTGGTTCACTAAAATGTACAGATGCCCTGATAAATCAATCAATCTAAATGTATGCATATGAGTGCTGCAAAGCAGCTTTCAAAGAGTTCAAATCAAAAACTATAAAATATACAGATCAATCAATCACTACAGAATCAATCACATCAATCATGCAAAATGTTTTATATAGTGCTTTAATTAAATAATTTAATTTAATAGGAATTTAATTTGGATAATTCCACGGGATGGAAATGAAATTATACTGCATAAAAATTGATATAAATCTTTAAGTTCTTGCATGATATTATGTTCTTTTTATGTGATTCTTTTACAAATTATTTGTTTTCAAAATGTTGATTTGAATAGTTCACATTAAAAAAACTTTTTTTTTCACAAAAATATTCAGAGGTGAGGTGCCACTTGAGAAATAAATTTTTTTTTTATAAAAATTTGTACATTCTTACTGAATTAAATTTGATGTACATTTTACCTATAGACATCAAGTGTTAAAGGTTCATTTGAAGAGTTAACATGAGAAAATGTTGTTTTATCCCACTAAAATATACAGAACTGAGCTGCCACACTGAGGAAATAAAAATGTTTTTAAAAATTTTATGAACATGGATGTTCTCACCAAGCTTCAACCTCCAGCTCTCACTGCAGCTGAGCAACAGGAAGTGACTGAACTGTAGTACCTCGGCCAACCGCTGGGGGCAGAAGTGAGCCGGTTCTCATTCACTCCCATGTTAAAGTTGCTCAACTTGGTAAGTGAAAACATGTTTGCACTCATTCATTTTGAATCTGTTTATTTATAATATATTAAATTTAAACCCTCAGCCAATCAGATGTCATTGCTACGCCTATGTTCTGCTATTTGTGGATGTTTTATACAGTTAATGGTCCACACCCTTGTGGTCTCTGGTCTGAACAGCCTTTTACAGTGGTCTTTAAGGAATTATTTTCATGCCAGAAGTATTATGTGAATTTTTTAAGAATTCAAAAAAAAAAAAAAAAAAGAATTTAAAGGGACTTTTTAATATGTAACATAAAAAACTGAATAGAACAAACCAGGTCAAATTACTTCCAGTTTCAAATTTGTTCAGTTTCAGTTTTGGATTCTCTGGTTTCATGTTAAACTAAATCATCTGAACATGTTAAGGGAAATTTGATTGGTCTCACTTTTGCATCTGAACTCTTCGTTTGTTGTTTCTCATTTATTGAATCTAGCATTCCGTCATTCGGGCTGCACTTACAACACACAGATTTGAGTAAACTCACAGATTCCATCTTCTTTGATTCTCATTATTTATGAAGACATTGAAATATTATGTAATATTTATTGCATTGTAGAGATTTTGTAACATTTTCCAGTTCTCAGATTAGTTTCTTACCAAGCGATCAACTCATGATGTGTTTGGGCTTCAGTAGGAGATACTTTAAATGTGTAATATTTCATTGCACCTGGGAGTTTGGAAAAGGTCACATTCACACTGACTCAACATTTACTCGAGTGAGAAATTTCAATACATCTGCTTTAGTGCCTGTTTGCTGGGGGCCCCAGGCACCTGCTTCTTCTGAACACCCGACCAATTTCTCAACCATCACTGGAGGCCCTTCCTGGCTTGAGACTAAACCTTTCTCACTACAACTGTTTTTTAGAGACAAACAAGGCTTTAAAAAAAGGGAAAAGCTGACATTCTACAGCAAAGCATCCCAAAGTTGCTCTTTCATTTTTATCCATGCATTTCTTGAGAAACATCTTTAGTATTTTGTTATTTGTGTACAATCATTTCCTTGCTGTTTCGCTGAGGGAGGAAGCGTCTCGCAAATAAACTCAATTGAAATTTAAGCTCAGTGTTTGTCTTGCAAAAATACAGAAAATGACACCCGAAAACTTTATTTTTTATTTATTTATTTATTTTTATTTAAAAGATAAAGCTCTATGACACAAAACATCACACATCTATGGAATATACCTAGCTATATCACTCCTAAACTTAAAACTAAACCATTCATAATAAATTCATTTTTCTCATGAAAGTTTCAAGAGGAGCTGCAAGAGTTGAGTTCGTTCTTTCCCAGTAAAGATGCAGAGACGGCTGGTGACTAAGCAGACACAGAGCCCGCCCCCACAGGTCTGAGCTGATGATTTGCTCACCTGAGGAACAAATTCTATTGCACCCTGCATCTCATCAATATCTACTCATTTAGAGACAAAGCAGACATGTTAATCACTAGCATTTGTCATCTAAATCGGTTTAGAAAGCATAGAAAGCTATAAAGCATGTAAAAGGTTACTGAATCATGTAAAAGATTAATAAATCCAAAGCATTTCACTCAAAATGTGAACACACACACCTACTCACTCTAAACACACCCATATATATATATATATATATATATATATATATATATATATATATATATATATATATATATATATATATATATATATATATATATATATATATATATATATACATACTATGTTTGATCTTCTGTCAAGGTTTCCGGTGTCTGGTGAATCCACAGGGTTTTCCCCATCTTTCTTTCTTTCTCATAATGTGGTGACAAAACGTGTGAAAGTATTTGAGTTTATGTCTATTTAGCCTGTATCCATAACAAAATTATTCTTGCCTTAAAGGTTCCCAGAGAATGAGAGCATAAGATAGCAGACAAAACTGCAACTTCTCAAATCGAATAAATAAAACTCAAAGTATACTTAACTTTAGGCTATAACGAGATCTCTTTCTTGGAGAGTTGTCTCATCCAAAGCAGAGGGTTTATCCCGCTTTGTATACCCCTTACTCTCTTTTGCTCCAGTTTAATTTAAAAGTGTTGACTATATCACCAAAGTCTAATGCTTCTAATCCCCCTTCTTTGATACTACTATTTAAAACCATCTTTTTAATTTTGCGTGGCTTATTTTTCCAGATGAACACGTGGAGCAAAAAATTAACTTCCTTAACAGTAGAATCATTACTGAATAAAGAGAGTGAGGGGTATACAAAGCAGAATAAACCCTCTGCTTTGGATGAGACAACTCTCCAAGAAAGAGATAAATCCCGTTGGAGCTAAAGGTTAAGTATACTTTGAGGTTTTTTTTTTATTCGATCTGAGAAGTTGCAAATTTGTTTGCTTGATAGGTTTTTTTGTTAAATAAATACCCAGCTATCTTATGCTCTCATTCATAATTTTGTTATGGATACAGGCTAAATAGACATAAACTCAAATACTTTCACACGTTTTGTCACCACATTATGAGAAAGAAAGAGAGATGGGGAAAACCCTGTGGATATACCAGACACCGGAAACCTTGACAGAAGATCAAACATAGTGTCAACGCATTCCTGCAGATCCGAATCCCGCGCTGCGCCCCTGCGGCTCCTTTGCGAGGAATGGTGACGTAGGCACGCGTCATTTAAAACGAACCCCACGCAGAATCACGCAATTTCGCCTCACTATCAATTATCACCATCACGTCATAATCGAAGCTGATTGCAGACTGCGGTGCAAGAAAGAGCAGAAACTCAAACTTCCAAGATGTTATTTTAACTGAGTTTGGTTATAAAATTCAAAGCAAGTGATTGCTTTGTATTTGATACATAAGTGTATCAAGTCAACACGTTCATTTTTAGTGTATATAATGCACTATTATTATTATTTTATTATTAGTTATAAAATATGTATTAGTGCAAATTTTGAGTTACATGGATACAGAGAAACCGTTTTAAAGCATTGCTGCCACGTCCAAAGGAAACGCGTTCACTTCCGGGTTAAAAATGCCCACCTGTAAAACCGTCCAATTCTCTTTACTTCACGCTAAAACTTTAAAATCATCTGACAACACTTACAATAAAACATTCATTTTATTTTTTTCTGCTCTAAGCCAGTGTGAATATTTTAAAATCCAGAATTTTTTTTAATTGCTTGTTTAAGTTTATTTGTTATCTTCGATTTTTTCATACAATAGTGCTCATTAATATAGAAACATACAAAAATGATAAGCGCCAGTGAAATACCCATCAACTAAAAATCGAAATCTACTTTCATATTTGTGGTAACCTATAGTAAAATCCCCCTGTTAAAAAGAATAGCGTTCACTCGCTTATCACCTCTTTTCCGCTTTTTCTTCCGGCATGCAGAGAAGTGTGATACAGCAAAAGAGTTCCTGTAAAGACGGACGAAAACTCGTGTCGATTCACGATTGACTGCAGGTGAGGGGACTTCTGCTGAGTCAATAGGCAGGTTAATAAGAATTAGGGGTCGAGCACCAAAACAAGACACCTATTGTTTTTCGAAAAATTCTTCTTCTTTTTTAATAATTATTTTTATTATTATTTCCCGTCTTTCCGGGGACTTTTGGGCACCTGAACATTAACGAAAAGTCACCGATTTTTGCACACGCCCCATACCTGGTGAAAATTTACGTTTGATTGTGTTTCGAAAAATGAATTTTAAAAATGGCTCTACAGCGCCACCTAACGCGTTTTTGCAGCTTTTGCGCAACCAGTTTGTCGTAGGTAAATGGAATTTGGTACAGATGTGTAAAGTACCAAGCTGCAACTTTTGCTAATATAAATTCTGTTTCCGAAATCGGCAGGAAGTTGGTTATTGTTTGTGTAACAATAAGGATTGTCTTCATGTTTAAAGATTTGTAACGTTTGATACTAGGTAAAGTGCCTTTTCACCCCGTTTCGAGCTCTCGACGACGACGAGCGAAAAAACTCGAAAAAGGCCGGGAGGCGGTGCCTTCGCTCCGGCGGACACATCGTGCGAGACCCCTTCCATCGCTGCTTGCAGCTTTAATTGTTATTCAATTAATATAAATATATATATATAGCTATAGGGAACTCTTATGAGTAAAAAAAATCATTTTTGGTTAAAGGGACTAAGTCGAAAAGTAAATGAATGAATGAATTTTTTGGGTCTGTCACTGCTAAAAAAAGAAGATATTTCTTACAGTTATATCTATTCTGGAGCACAGGCATTATTGTAGTGAGAGGGCCATCACCCAAATGTGATGTGAACCTACAGCAATTAAGGCTCAGAGAAAGAAGTTTTTTTGAAGTTATCGTCATCTGTTTTAATATTTAAACCTTTTACCTTACTCGTAAATGTGTTTACTAATACACTGTAAAAAATCAGTACATTTACAATCAACTTTAACATTACTGAATTAAGAATACAGTTTGATACAGTAAAAAATCATTATAAAAATGTGTAAATTTAGTCAATTTTAACAATACTGAACTGAGAATACAGTTTGTTACTGTAAAAAATCTTTAACAGCACGGAACTGTTAACAGTACTGTAAAAAAAATAATTGAAAAAAAAATAGCCTGGAGAAAAGTTCAAAGTATGAAAAGACTTTGCAGGAAGGCTGAAAGAAGGTGGAGAAAATCAAAACTTGTCATCCACTACGACCTTTATAAAGAGAGTCTTCATTCTTTTAATTCAGAATTAATCACAGCTAGGCAAGAGTATTACTCAAACTTAATTAATACTCAAACTCTCTTTGCATTGATAAAGAAGGTTAACCAACCCACCAAACCAGACTTTGCTTAATTTTTCATCAATAAACTCATTAACATCAGAAAAGACATTCGTGCTTCCCCCTGCAGGGCTGGAGATAGACATCCTCAGCCTCCACTCTCAATGTGCACCTTCAATCCAATCGATAGCAAAACATTAATAGAGATGGTTTTAGAACATTTGATGGCCTTAGAACATCAAAATTCTGTCTTTTACACTCTACCAACAGTCTTTTTTAAATGCTTTTAAAATTATGGAAAAGATTGTGGCAAAATTGAATTCCTGACCCAAAATGATCACATGGATTGTTATCAGTCTGGTTTCAGAGCTCATCACAGCACAGAGACAGCTCTACTGAAGATAGTCAATGACATCCGGTTAAACACCGATTCAGGAAAAGTGACTGTCCTGGTTCTCCTCGATCGGAGCGCTGCCTTCCACACAGTTGATCACAAAATCCTTCTCGATAGACTAGAAAACTATATCGCTCTTTCAGGAACTGTGATAAAATGGTTCAGATCATACTTAGAAGGAAGAGGCTTCTATGTAAACATAGGTGATTACATGTCGAAGTGGACTGCCGTGTCGTGTGGAGTCCCTCAAGGTTCAATCCTTGCTCCTTTACTATTTAACCTGTACATGCTTCCACTGGGCCAAACTATGAGAAGGAACCAGATATCATACCATAGTTCTGCTGATGATACACAAATTTATCTAGCCATCTCCCCAAATGGCTACAACCCCATAAACTCTCTCTGCCAATGTCTCGATGAGATTAAAAACTGGATGGAAAACAATTTTCTTCAATTAAACAAGGACAAAACTGAAGTCATTGCATTCGGAAGGAAAAGCGAGGTTGTTAAGGTTAACACGTATCTCAATGCAAAGGGCCTAACAACTACAAATCAGGTCAGGAATCTTGGAGTGATTCTGGACTCTGATCTTAGTCTAAATAGCCACGTAAAATCAATGACAAAATCCGCTTATTACCATCTTAGAAACATCACAAGAATCAGATGCTTTGTTTCCAGACGAGATTTAGAGAAACTGATTCATGCTTTCATCTCCAGCAGGCAGGACTACTGTAACGGCCTCTTAACCGGTCTTCCCAAAAAGACCATTAAACATCTCCAGCTCGTTCAGAATGCAACGGCTCGAATTCTAACCAGAACTAGAAAGTCAGAACACATTTCTCCAGTTCTTAAGTCTCTACACTGGCTGCCGGTCTCCTTCAGAATAGATTTTAAAGTTCTGCTGATCATATATAAGTCCAAACATAACTTAGCACCTAAATACCTAACAGACATGATCAGTGAATACACACCAAACTCCTTTAGTTACCCACAGATGGAACCAGCTTCCAGAGGTGAACACACTTTAGTGACGTTTAAATTGAGGCTAAAGACTCTCCTGTTTAGTTGCGGCTTTGTCGACTGAGCACCAACGTCCGAACAACTATTTTACCTCTGCATTTCACTAAATCTGTCTTAATTTTCAGTTTTTAATCATTATAAATTTATGTTACTTTTTTTGCTTGATTTTATGAAATGTACTTTCTTTTTTATTCTTTGTTGACAATGTAAAGTCTTTCTACGTCAAAGTTTCGTCTTAATAAGTAATAATATTACTTAATATTACTTAATTAAAAAAAATTCTCAACATTTTTACTTTCTTCCTCTAAATTGCGACATTATAAGTCAAAATCTCGCCATTATATCTCCAAACTACGAGTTCTAAGTGGGTTTTGACTTTTAAAGCCTTAAACCATTTTTTGCAACATTTTACTGAAACTCGAGGTTTTTTTTTTAATGACTATCAAAAATAAGGATAGATGAGTCAAGCTCAGCATCAGCATCGGCAGAGAGCAGTCAACTCCAAAATTACATCACAGCTCAGCTTCCGTGATGAGAAATGGCCTTGAGAAATGAACGGCGACGGAACGCGCAGGTCAGGAAAGGAAGCAGGAGATATATATAAGATGGGGAAACAGAAGAGCTCAACACCTCATCCTGACAGCAAAGAGTCACGAGTAAGTGTTTGCAATATCTCGATTATTGAGCAGCGATTAAACTTTAAATACATTGTTTTACTTGCAGTGCGTTCCTTCGTTTGCGCCATCCTTCTGATGCTTTGCGTGAGACCCGGGCTTTCTGCGCCTCACGGAGACATGCTTTTAACGGGGAGAGGTTCCCAGACCTGCGGGAATATCCGGCACCAGGCTCTTCGGATCAAGGAGATGTTGACCATTGAGGACGTGAGTGTGCATTTGAGTGATATTGTAGAGTTTTCCATCCGTTCCAGCGCTAATAACTCCTGTGTTTTGTGTAGTTTGCGCCGCTACCGAAGGCGAGCAGCATCCGGGCCCCTTCGGACCCCCAGTGTGCAGAAGTAAGTTAGTTGGAGAAGTATTTTCTGATTTAACGAAAAACGCGGTGGCTAATTTTTCTCTTTCTTTTCTCAAAGTGTGAAGTTTTAAAGAATCTCACCACGATTTCCGACTGCGAGGTGACCTTCCAGACAGACGGAGACAAGATCAAGAGGGAGCTCCAGGGGCTGGTTGATAACTTGCAGGTACAGAATTAATGTTTTTAAGGAAACAAGAAGTGCATGGTGGTTCTCTCTTTAACGAAATGTCGAAGCATAAAATTCAGAAATGTCTGAAATTCCTAAATATGGCTAAGTAAAAAGATGTCCTTCTCTGTATCAGTTATATATTATACTAAATTCGACTGTTTTTTTTTTTTCGTTATAAGACTTTTTTAACATCTGCACATTCATTTAATCACACACAACGCTTTGATTTTCAATTTCAGGATTTTTTTTTGTTACAATAGGAATGAAATTCAACGAGATCAATTTTGGAATTGTACGCTCTCATTTGAAATGATTTTTTACACTCCAAAAAATGGCTGGGTTAAAGTTTTAATATAGCAAACATTTTTTTTTGTAACCCAGCGCTGGTTACTTTAACCAAGCACCTTGAGTTACATTTTGACCCAACATTCTGAGTTATGAGCTTTTTTACATTTCTGATTCAGAACTGTTCTATCAGTTAGAAAAATAGTTTAATGATCATATTCAAAATCATATTAACAATAATTAGACATGTAGGATCAAAAGGTGAAGATTTATTATTAACAAAATAGAGTATACACAAATAAACAATTACAATTTAAAAAATCTACAATATAACATGTGTACATTTTGATACAAAGCAATAAAAAAATTCACAACAATTGTGTATTTCAACCAAAGAAACTGAATTGCGCACAAGATCCAATTTTGAGAGTGCATTCAGCTTGACAATACTCACGCAGATGGCGAACCGAGGGTGATTCCATCCCTGTATACTCTTAAAATGCTGGGTTATTTTTTTGAACCCAGCCGCTGGGTTGAGCATGTTGGGTTATTTTTTCATAGTTTGGCATCTTTAAGCCAACCGCTGGTTGATTCTATCCCTGGAAGAAGTTCTTACCTCACAGAAAATCTCAGGTTGAGGCTCACAGCTCGGGATAATGAATGTCTAAAACGCAGGAAGAAGATGGACAGCTGTCAACAAGTGATCGAAACCAAGAGGCAGGAACTTGGTTACTGTTGATCAAGATGATCGGTCTTATAGCAACAGTAAATGCCAAGCGCTGGTTTACTCGAGAAATTCGAGTTCTAAGTAAGAGACTCATGCAACGTTTTTTTTCAGTCACGTGATTTACACGAGGCGCGGATACTTAATGTTAAACTCTGTCTGATAAAACACCCCCTAGACTTTACGAGCCTTGTATTCGCGCCCGGACCGCAGGCTCGCGCCTCGAACACTTCACAACTTCACTTCACTTCACAATGTTACAGTAACCCAGCGGTTGGGTTGAAGATGCCAAACTATGAAAAAACAACCCAAGAAAATAACCCAACATGCTCAACTCAGCGGCTGGGTTAAAAAAATAAACCAGCATTTTAAGAGTGTATGCATAGTCAATATTTATATTAATGTATTTTATTGGAGATTTGAGAAGTGCCATTTTGCTGAATATGGAGATAAGGACCTCTTTGTGGTACTGAGACGTTGAAATTTTTATTAAAATAAATTCAAACCTGCTATATATATATATATATATATATATATATATATATATATATATATATATATATATATATATATATATTCAGACCTGATATGTTATACATTTATTTGAATAAGGCTTAGTACCACAAAGAGGCCCTTATCTCCATATTTATATGTTTATGAATAGTAAAAGGGTATATGGCAATTCTATTTCTTCCCCATAGAATCATGAGAATTCTTATAAAACTGCATTAGAACAATGTAAAGCTGCTTTGAAGGAAAAGCGCTATAAATCAATTCTCGAGGTGGCCGCTACTTCTAGTTCGCCTTCATTTACAAATATTTGCTTCTCTTTGCAGATGCTCAGATGCTCAGAAGATGAAAACATGTGTCAAGTTCCAAAAACAAGCTGTCCTCCAGAGATGCAAAAACTCTCCAAATGGAACAAAACCAAAGCGTTCGCGCATTACGTCACCGAAGCTTGTTTTTACGTCATGCAACACGTGTGTCCTAAAGCGTAGCCAAACACTCTTTTTGTGTTTGAGTGTATTTATTTGTAGTGAAATGCAAATGTTTTATTTAATAACCGTATCTTGTTATAAAGAGCAATCTGATGTACTACAATAAATATTTTTGGGTGTAATTTTCTGTATTTTTTGCAAGACAAACATTCAGATGTATTTTCAATCGAGTTAATTTTCAGGAATGAAATGTTTTTGATGGTGCATGAATAACATGACGCTAAACATGGTTCTCAAGAAAGGAGTGGATAAAAACCAAAGAGCAGCTTTGGTATGCTTTGCTGCGGGGAGACTGCTTTTCCCTTCTTTATAAAGCCTCGTTTTGAACAAATGTTTGGTGTTAAAGTGTCGCGCATCAGGTGTTCGGGACAAAAAAGAAGCATGCGCACAGGGCCCCCAGCAAACACCCACTGACGCAGTCCTAATGGAATATTCCAGACAAAAACTATGATGAATTGTAATGAAATATTCCAGAAAAAAAACAATGATGAAAAAGTCAGCGCGAGTATGAGATATTGCAGAATATTGTTTTAATTTAAAATCATCATATCATATTGTATGACCATTGCTTATTCAATGCCCCCCCCCCTCATGTCCAAAAACCCACCTTTCAAACTGTTCTCTCCCTCCAGCTCACTGCAGGGATATCAGGGTGCAGTTTTACCTCTGCAGGGCAGGGGGCGCTGCCTGAAATAGAAAGATAAAAATAGTCTTACAATAGGCAATGAATGTTCCTAAATATGATAAAAGTAAAGACTTATATAACTTTGCTATATTAACTAAAATATAATTTAATGTAAATAGAAATAGCAACTCTAAATTGTGTCTTAATATTTTTAACTATATATGTTTTTGTGAACAACGGTTGTCAATGGCTGATTGGTTTTACTGAGGTCTGTATATCTAATTCAATTAAAATGTTATGTTTTGTATTTATTATTATTATTAGTAATATTATTATTATTTAACAATTTATTGAATCAAATAACTTACAGTCTTGAATAGCAACAGACAGAAAATAATGAATGATGGAAAGAAAGAAAAATACAGATATCAGTACATAACATCACGTCTAATTTTCTCAAGAGGAGAATTATCACAAGAGGAGAGCATTTCAAAATATTGTTTAATCTTTAGAATAAACTGAAGAATAAAGACCTTGAATTGAAGCAGATAAAGATCGGCAAAATTATGGCCAAAATATTTGGGTCTAAGTGACAAAATAAATGTAAACCGTGAGAATTACAGAAACGGCATGGTGTCATTATCTGGTTTAAATGTTTCTCTATAACTACTAGTAAATACTATGAATTAAAGCCACGACGTCAGCAACTACCCTTAAAGGCCCTTTTACGTCAGATCAAACAGTTGCGCGCGAATTTTGGAAGCGGAAGTGGGGATATAACTTTTTTTATATCGAAAAAAAAAACAGAATCTCGATGAAAACACAAACAGCATGCAATTTCAAAGGAAGCAAGGAAAAGAGCAGACGAAAGTGACTCTTAAATAAAAATAAAATAAATAATTAAAAATAAAAAACAATTAAAATGGTTAAAAAATACAATAGTTAACATTTAAACACAGATACATTTGATAAACATCGAATTAAAAAGGTATCACCCAAACAATTTAATGTAAGGCTGTTTAAAGTTAGGCTCAATGGAAGGGAGTATTGCATTAAATACTAAATATAATTTTATTTTCCTCTCAATATTGCGCATTTGCAAGATGTGAACAGTTTAACGAACTGAACAAATAGATTAAAGGGAGGGTTTACCGTTTCTCCATTTGTTAAAATGACTATAATACCTTTTACTATTACTAATGTTAACAATGTAATTTTCAGCATCATCCACGAAGATCAGAATGCGAAGTTCAAAAACTGAAGTATTAATTTCCTCCAAAATCCACTTCCTAATGGTTTATATACTCTAAGAAATCAAAATCTGCATTTACTTTACGTTTTGAGGTAACTGTCTGCTTTTTTGAGCTTACAAAACTTCAGAGGTTGAAGCTTTGCAAAACTATTGTTATAAGTTGACAGAAATGACTATGTAGTCGAGTAAACTTTCCAAAGAAATATACATAAACGTATTTATTATTGTATTATTTATATAATATCTATGTTAACCATCTAACTATATAGTTATATAATTCATATAAAACATTTAAAATAAACATTTTAACGCTCTTTGCAAACTGTTGCTTTCCGTCATACTGCCGTTGCTAAAATGCGCGCGCATACGCTGAAACGTCATCGGTGTCCGCAAACAGTTAAAGCGTGTTATGTTTATGTAGCTTTGTCTTAAATGTGAAATATCCGGTGTTTTAAAGAAAAACAAGATTTGAACGATAAAACAGTTTCAGTTGAAACGGTAAAACACTAATTGCGTAATTCTTTTCATAACCTTTCAGCTGAAGACAAACTGCCTTCGTGAGGTCGCACGGTGGCGCTGCTGCCCCTCAATCAACCTCCTATACCGCGCACTCCCGCGTGGGCTTTTTGGGAAGCATCCATAGATTGAATTTTCTTCTGGAGAGGTTGGGAGGAGGGTCAATTTCCGAGAGCCATTTATAGAAAAAGTCGGGCTGAGAGAACTTGAGAACTTCCTCGGTCATTACAAGCGTGAAGTCCAGCCTGGAGCTCAGAGTGAAAGCAGCGCCGAGGGAAACCACTGCCACAAATATCTCCTGAAAAAGTTTGTAAGTTTGCTCTCAAGGTTTTGCTGACACGTGCTCCTTTACAGTTTAGATGTTTCATTTCTGCATGTTTATCCTGCAAACAAACAAAGCGTGTGACGTTAAATATTAGCGTTAACTATTTGTCCAGGTGTTTTAGTTTACGTTTAACATTTCTAAACGCTCCCAACGCGTGTTTATAGTGAACATGAATGCTATTTAATTACATTAATTTTTTAATATTGCTTAAATGACACAAACCGGTCATTTTGCTACCTGTGAGTTTTTCCCATGCGCGCATGCGCAGCTACGATTTATAAAAAAAATTAGCAGGAGTTTGTGTGTTTGCGCGTTTTTTTGTGAAAGGTTGGCACGTCACGGAACGTTTGCCTCGTGGAATGTGCTTAAAGAGCAGAATACGCTTCGTGGTTTCTCCTTGAGGAAGTTGAAGCTCGCACGTCTCGCATAAAGAGAGAAAATCCATGTCCAATTTAGACGTCCAAAAGTCATCAAGCTACAACATGAAGAACGAAGAGTCCGTTCGAAATGGCATACTTTAACACCTCAATTTTTGTGAAAACCAGCTCAAACGTATACTGCGTCCCAATCCGAACACTATGGACTTGCTGTGCCCTTAAAGTAGATATTGATTTTCAGAACAAAAAGTACATACTTTTTAGTATGTGGGACGAGAGTGTGGTCGATCTGGGATGCACTAAATCATCACGTGACTGAAGTAGTTTCCACGTCACAACGCTCAATGTGTGCGATATCTTAGCTCCTTCTTTTCCATTACTTCATTAAACATATTCTAATAATAATTTAAAAACTCTATGTTGATTTTATTTTTTATGTGCGTCTTCTTTAAAAAATAGTCTTCTAACAGAGTGTGCTTTTTTTTAAGTCACAGTGAAAACTCCTTCTGCCTTACCCCAGGGGATTGTAGGTAATATCAGCCGGTTGCGCGTTCATGGATCTGCACTCCAGAATCTAACTGGAAAAAGTAGACGTCCGGGCATTGCTTGGATACTTTTTTAATGTACACTACTGTTTGGGACATCCTTATTCTCATTTGGCACCCATAAAAGTGTGAATAGTGCGCGGATGGGGTACTAGATTCTCCACATTTTCCTGGAAGAGCTGAAGTATGGTCATTGTTTAAAGCCTTCTCTGTTGCAAGCTTTTTCACTAGCTGCACGCCACTGCGGTTTAATGTTGATGCAGTGATGCTCTTTGCCCTTGGAAGGTGCTCAGGAGTAGCGTTGTGTTATTGGTGAAAAGAATGAATCTTTAAAATTACTCTTGAGTAACTCTTTTTTTTTTTGTGGGGGGGTCGTTTTATTTAGCAATTGCGGATTACACTGTTGATAATCAGAGAACACAGGTGTGTATGTTCATTTTTAGTTATTTCATTTTGGGTCTTTGTCGTATCAGTTTGCAAGTTGAACATGATTTTTTGGCTGATGATCTCTGATCTGGGCCACGGATATCACCTGCTTTCCTCTCCTCGTTGTTTAAGTTAAGCTGACCCATAGAAAGGATTGTATAGGACATGAAGGTTTAAAATTTTACTGAGCAGAGGTAATCTTCATAGTTGCTTGATTGGCATATTATTTTGTATAAGCAACCAAAATGGTTTTAAATGTGTTTATTCTCGTATTATAAAAGTTAATAATTAATTGTTTAGACAATTACATCCATGGCTTGTACTGAAGACTCTGTTTAGAGAGCTATTTTTAAAACTATAGTGCTGTAGTACAGATTTACACATTTAACTGAATACTGATAGTTTAGTTAACTAAATAATGACAGATTGTTAACTGAGAATGATAGTTTCTCAGTATGCCATGATTAAGTGATAAATAATTTTACTATTTTAATACCTTCCCATTTTACTTTTATCCTGAAAATCTAAGACTCTGAGCACACCCTTTCACCCTCAAATTTGTAAAAAAAAACAACAACTAATTGACCGAAAAAGATTTATCCGAGAGCTTCAGGACTAGCAAGCGTTCCCCTTATTACAAGCGTTACACAATTTACGAATTCGCTCTGCTCATATTTGCCTAGTATCGCAACGGTGGTTGGTGAGACATGGAGAAGTGTACTTCGGGGCCGTTGAACGACCTTGTGTTAGTTCGGGGCCGTTGAACGACCTGAGCCCGGAGAATACTCCTCCTTAGTATTTCAACTATTACCACAGTTTAAACAAGATGTGGACCATCTTACACAAAGTGAGAAGAGTTGAACTGTGCATGGTGAGTGGCGGAGGGGTGGAAGGAGGGATAGCTTGCACATTGTAGATGTTAGCTCTCTGGTTGTGTCTTATATACTGGAGATGATATGAGTAGGTGGAACTATATGATTGGTTGTCAGTTATCAGCCAAGCTCCTCCAGAACCTATTTTAATCAGATAACTAGCCTCATTAAAATTACTTAGATTTTAAACATTTAACCAGGAAATGCTCAAAATATCAATATCAATAATCTTACAGACCATAACTTTTTACCCATTAAATTCACCAAAATATGAACGAAATCTGGAGATGTACTCTGTTTTAACCCTTATATTGCACCAAACTACAGCATTGAGTCGGAAACCTCTGAGCATAGTTTGTGTATGTTTACTGTGCTCAATTCACGAGTTCGCTCTGCTCATAATTGCCTAGTGTTGCAAGCGTGGTTGGCGAGAAATGGAGAAGCGTACTAGGTGAATTGTCCAAGTGTTAGTCTGGTACCGTTGAACGACCTGGGCCTGGAGAATACCCCCCTTAGATTTTCAACTATTATCGCAGTTTAAATGAGGAGTAGACCATTTTACGCAACGTGAGAAGTGAACCGTGCATGGTGAGTGGCGGAGGGGTGGAAGGAGGGATAGCTTGCACGATGTAGCTGTTAGCTCTTTGGGCGTGTCTTATATACTGGAGATGATATGAGAAGGTGGGACACTATGATTGGTCTATTATCAGCCAAGCTCCTCCCGAACGTATGTTAATCAGATGATTAACCTCATTAACATAAGGCAGATGTTTTTCTTTTTTCATGTCTCTGATCGCACTTTAACCTTTTTTCAGGTCAAATCCCAGGAAAGAAAAGCAAAATGAAGATTAATACAATAACGTACAATAAAATAGATTTGAATCTTTAATCAGATTTTTTAAGGCCATGTTGTGATATTGTGAGTGTGAGTTGTTTGAGCTCCGTAACCCAGTAAAATCCCGTCTTCTAAGGCTGTGGTCGTGTAAGTGGGACATGTCTGTGGAAAGAGAAAGCTGCTGAGCACATGATACTCCTGGACGGTGTGAAGGAAACAGCTGTGTGGGTCTGTATTTGTGTGTGTTTAGTAAAGCCTCATTGCTTCCTTTGGAAATTAGCCTCTGACCTTCAGAGACTTGGAGCACATTGTCGCAACACAATAAGTTGATATAGCAGCTATTTAATGATTTGTTTGGTAAGCAAGAGTAAGTTTAAGAGTTGTCCTAGTATATGTTTTTGGGGTTTCTGTTAAGGCACTGCTCAGAAGCAAATGAAAAGACATTCAAAGCCTGTTTTAATTTGATGCCTCAAAAGACAGGGGCTTAAAAATTCTCAAATTTAAAAGCTCAAGTTTTAGATCTTAACAAGTCCTACATTTACGGTTGTAGCTTGTTATTTTTCTGATGTCCATGTTAAGCTATTTTGATATGTGTTTTTGTTGTTTCTTGGGATTGCCAGAGATTGTGAAAAAAACTGCTTAAGGTAAAAAATAAATGTAAAAATGATGGTTAGGGTTTCCAAATACTGAGAAAATGTGCATAAATGCTCAAAAACAGAAAAGCGGCATTTACTCCTGCATAGTTTAATAAAAGGCTCATATTCAAAAATGGTAAAAGTGATTGTTAGGGTTGCCAGACATTGACATAAGACTTATAAATGTTAAAAAAGTAAAAATTACTTTTAGGGTTTTAGAGTTAAAAAAAAACCCTGTTCATTATCGCTCAACTTAAGACCCACTGTTTTATTGGCTTTTTATCCAGAGTGAGAGTCTGTCATGTTTTATTGTGCTGTTCCGTTTTCTTCCTTTTACTGTTCTTTTTGGTTTTTATGTCATTAGCTTAATCAGTGTTTTACTGTTACATTGTTTTTGTCTGAAGTTAATGTTTTATATTTGTCTCTGTACAACACTTTGTTCAGCTATGGCTGAGTTGAGTTGAGAACTTTGTAAAAGCCATTGTCTGGTTGCCAGAGTTTGAAAAAACTTTCATAAATGATCATTATCATAAGTGATGGTTTGGGTTTCAAACGATGCATGTGAAGCACTGTTTAATATGAAAAAGTGTTTAAATTTGTTTAAACTTGGTTCTTAATGGTTATAACTTTAACATGGTCTTACATTTGACTATGAAACCAGCACAAACCCAGAACAGAACAGAGGCGTTAGACATGCTGGGAGTAATGGTTCAGAGAACAAACAAACAAGATCCAGGTTCAAATAAGCAGCTACGAATGTCGTTCCTCGCATTTGTCAGCCCGGTCACAGCAGTGATGTATGCACATGAAGCTCTTGACTATTTCTGGTGTCAACAGGTCAGGGGGAGTGTGGGCATGTGCTCATGGATAATATAAATACTTCAGTCTCTTTATCCATGTGACCGACAAGAATAAAGAGCGGAGTTCAGGTCATGAGTGGACATAAATCAAGATTAAACTCAGGGATGTGAACTTGAGCAATGGAATCTTGCTCTCTGTTCTGAATCATGGTCTCACATTTCATTGTGTAACATGTAACAGAGATGCAGAAGAATGTGTGAGGAAAAAAAGGGACAAGTCCTGGCAAATAAAGATAAGACACGGTAGTGCTGGTTCTGTTGGGCGCCCTTCTTTGGAATCGTCTCAGATTTCACTCGATAAGTTTTGATTTTTAATCAATGAATCTTTGATTCGATTATTTATTGTAATCTACTGAATCGATCAATTAGATTAACTGTTGCAGCCCTAGAATGTTTGCTCAAAGGTTTTTAATGACCCATGAGACCTTTAGCTCGTGCTGTGAAAGCTGCTTTGAGGCTCCAGGAGGATATCATTTGATATTCATTGCACTTCAGATGCGATAAGAAATGGCATAAAGTGCTACATTGATTATTTCTGTTTTCTTCTTCAGAGCAATGGCTCCGTCACTTTTGCAGGCCTTCAGGAGGCGCTGGTGGATGGCAGTCACCTCAATCATAGAGAACCTGCTCTTCTCCGCGGTGTTGTTGGGTTGGGGTTCGCTCCTGATCATGCTGAAGAGCGAGGGCTTCTACTCACATATCTGCACAGGTGCATAAAGGCTCCTCAAGTCTCTTAATGTTCTGAAGTCTTTGAAGCTGCAGCGTGATCTGTTTCCTCCTCCAGAGAACATCACGAAGTCACACGGTAACCAGAGTTTGACGGAGCAGACGGAATGGCTGAGTTGTGTGGAGCAAGAGGAGATTCTCAATTTGGGCTTCACCATTGGCTCGTTCATCATCAGCGCAGCAACTCTACCGCTGGGAATTCTAATGGACAAGTTCGGGCCGCGGCCGATTAGATTGTTTGGGAGGTGAACGACACATTTATTTAAGGTGCCTTTAAGGAATCTCAAGGTAACCTACAGAGAAAACAAGCAATACAGTGTAAAGGCCACCACACACTTGTGTATTATTAGAGCGAAATAATGCATGTGTTTGTGCCTTGAGCCCAAAGTAATGTGTGCGGACACAACATCTGTTGAATACCTCTTGTGATTAACTTCCTGTTTCTGTTCTTGTAGTTCGTTCTTCGCATTCTCCATGGCTTTGATTGCTGTTGCATCTTACAATCCTAAAGGTAAGCGTCAGTGCTTTTTAATTTATTTTCTCCTCACTGATTGAAGGTGCCCCTTTTAAATCATGTATAATAAATATTTGGCGGAGGGCGTGTCCAGACCAGGAGAACATGTGGAGATGGATACTTTATATTTTTAATGACTGATTAAAGTCACGGTTGTCTTGCATGTCAGCCTTTTGAACATGTAATCGTCCCCTTTGTATCGAATAAACAAAAAATTGTGCACGTCACGAGCAAATAATTTCGTTATAGTCTTTGTTGACGAAAACAACACTGATTTATATAAAAAAACGCTATGTAACAAACCTTATTTATGAAAAATTGTCACGTAAACATTAAAATATGGCTATAAACTTTTCACAACTCACAAAGGAAGCCTTTTGTGGAATTTAAATGAAAGGATTGCATGGATTTCCTTTATTGAGATTTCTCTGTGACCGCATGCTTCAAAAATTACTGCCTCTTACCACAAAATGCTCTTTTACTGCACTCCCATAATCACCAATAGGGGGCCCCAAACTCTAAACAAAGTTCATCCTTACAGCTTCCAATAACACACTTTCTTCTCAATGTTTATCGACTTTCAGCAACAGTTCAGCATGTACGTTCTTTGAGATGAGCTGCATTAGCTCTTCATCTGATTGGTTAGGGGGCGGTGCTATGACCAAGACATTTTGAGCTTCCAGAAAAAGAAATAGGATTACACAAACATCACTTGAGGCAAAAATGCCTCAACACTAAAGCAATGCAGAGTTTGAAAACACAGCATGTTTTATTTAATTGGAAACAAGTTCTACATCTTGAAGTCCAGTATGAAATATTTGGGAGCTAGTACAATCTTTGCATGCCACGTAAAATTTGCACTTCTCTCCTTTCCTCCCAGTGTTATCCGCACTCATATTTATCGCCGTGTCCATGAACGGACTTGGAGGAATCTGCCTAACCTTCACTTCACTTACAGTAAGCCTACATTTGTTATCATTTCTCTCAAAAAATATCTCTAATTGTGTTCCAAAGCCATGTTTACTTCTAATGCTTGCTGTGTTTGCTCCTGTCAAAAATCTTAAAGAAAGCGTCTATGGTTGATTTAGTTAAAAAAGTAAATTTTAAAGCATCATATTTGTTCCATTCCAAGCGCTCACTGTTGGAGCTGCTCCAGCGTGTTTAGCGCTGTACATTGAGTGCTTTGGCTTCCTCTCTCTCTGCATTTTGGCACACTTATCTCAGCCAATGAGAACGCTGATCCTTCTTCACGCCCTCAGCTCCGCCGAGCCCACCTTCTCCCAGCACAGCATGCAATAACATTACTGTCATTACTTCCACTCACGTGTGTGGCTCTCGCACGCTCACGTCTCTCTTATTTATACCTCGCACAAACCATCTGGGCTAAACCAGTCTGCACAATCAGGCGAGTGTAGCTCCAGGCCTGCGTCATGGACCTGTGGATTCATTGGGTTAAGTTAGAGAACTCTGGGAGGCTTTAAAGCTCTGATTCTATATACAATAAAACATTTGATTTTATTGAACAGTTTTCAAACAGCTCAGTATTCATTTAGAACAATGTCATGCAAATTGAGATTTACTTCATTTTGAAAATGTTTTACTTGTGGTTAATGCAAAGTAGAATATATATTTTTAGTCGGTAAAGGGTTGACGGATTTCTGTTCTAAAATATAATTTAAGCAGTAATTAAATAGTTTAGTTTGATAGTCTTCTTAATTGATGAAATTAGCATCTGTTTTAATTTGTATTGAAAAAGTTCACTTAAAATGAAGATCGCAAATGAGGATCGATCACAAGATCTTTTGGTGGGTTTAGCACCAATGTAATAACAGTTCTAAATCATTACACACATTTTGTATTCGTTTGATTTTTTTTCTAGAGACTGGCTCGTTAAACTTTAAAGTTTTAAACTTTGCTGAATTTACAATACATTTCTATCTATAACCTCTTTATCTCTCTCTCTCTCTCTCTCTCTCTTTCAAGTTCAAGTTCAACAAAGCTTTATTAGAATGACTGTGTAATACAATGTTTCAAAAACATTTATAATAATAATAATGTTAACATTACATATAATAAAATATATATTAACTATAATATATATCAAATATAATTTCTTCTCTCTCTCTTGTCACTCCTCTCTTGCTTTCCTCTCTCTCTCTCTCTCTCTTCTCCCTCCTCTTTTTCTCTGTCTCTCTCTTTCTCTCCCTCCTTCTCTTCTCCCCTGTCACTAGCTCTCTTTTTCTTTCTTTCTCTTTCTCTCTTCATCTCTTCTCTCTCTCCCTCTTGGGTTTTTGTAGAGTTCTGGACTTCAGTGATCTTTGGATGTACTGGCTGATACATGAACTAGTTTGATGCTGGTGCATAAACAAATAAACACAGAGCTACGTCCTTATTTGAACTTGGATAACCTCTGGCATAACGTTCAGATAATATGATCTCAGCTTTATAACATTACAAAAAAATCGGTCTGTTGTATTCTCTTCTTGTTATTGTTGACCTGATGAATGTAAATAACATTAAACTAAACTGAGCCAAACTTTTGTGATCTCTATTAGGCAAACATCTTCTAGTCAGAATGAGCTAAAACAAGGTTTCACTACAGGATGGAACGTTGCTTGTAAAATATGAAACTCATTTACAAATATTATCCAAAGGATTACAAGCAGCTTGCATGACAGTGCTGTTTCTCATTGAGGAGGTTCCTGGTTAAAATCCTAGCTTTTAAAATAAAGTTTGCATGTGTTTTCTCAGAGTGTAAAAACATCAAAGTCTGATGAAGGGACTAAAAATGACTCGTAGGGGGATGAAAAGTAAGTGTAGTCATGTGATGTGCTGGTGATGTCTCAAGGGGTTCACTTTAGAGTTTCCTCAGTGGAGTCCTGTGACTCATATTCAGAGTAATCAAAAGGACCAACTCTCTAACTAAAGTTGTATAAACACAATTTATTTAATTCAAACCTAAAAAGGAGTATGTTTGCAGAGGAATTATTACAAGAAAGAAGTGAAAGCAGCAGAGAGAAGGTTAGCAGTGGGTGGGGCGAACTTTAATAAGGAACATCGGGTAGATCTTGAAAATCTGCACAGACCACCTTTTGTCTGAATGCAGGCTGTTGGTATGTTGCTGCAGAGTTTGCGCTGCTCTCTAGTGGCGAACAACTGTGATTACAACTCTCATGTCTCATCTCTCAGTTGCCAAACATGTTTGGAAATGTGCGCTCGACAATTCTTTCCCTCATGATCGGCTCGTACGCCTCTTCCGCTGTCACCTTCCCAGGAATCAAGGTAGAAGTCAGCTGCAGGTTCGGATTCACTTGTTTCCATGCATCACTCTAACCCGTCTCTCCATCAGCTCGTTTATGATCTGGGTGTTCCCTTCGCCGTGATCTTCTGGAGCTGGGCCGGGTGCGCTTGCCTCGTCTTTCTCAACTGCTTTCTCAACTGGCCGGCAGAATCTTTTCCTGCTCCGGAAGACGTCAGATACATGTCAGTACATTACAGATTTAAATACAACCACCTCAAAGAAATTTTTTAATAGACAAATAAAACAACACATAGCAAAACTCCTTAATCTTAATTGATCATTATTGAAGCATATTCATGTTATGCACATGTTTTATGTTATTTTATGTTAGAGAGAGGGTGAGAGAGAGAGAAAGAGTGAGAAAGTAGAGAGGGAGAGGAAGGAGGGAATATAGAGGAGATGTGAGAGAAAGGGCAAAGAGAGGAGAGAGAGAGAAAAGGTGAGTGGGAGAAGAGGAAGCTATAGATGAGATGGAGAGAAATATAGAGAAAATAAGAGAGGAGGAATAGAGGAGAGAGAAAGGAGGGAGGGAGGGAGGAAGGACAGCGAGAGTATAGAGGAGATAAGAGAGAGAGCAGATGGGAGAAAAAGGCGGAAGAGAGGAGAGAGAGTAGAAGGAGAGAGAGAGAGAGAGAGCTATAGAGGAGATGAAGGGGAGTAGAGAGGAAGAGGATATATGGAGAAAGAGAGAGGAGAGAAATATAGAGCAGATGGGAGTGAGCAAAAGAGAGCAGGAGGAGAGAGAGCTAAAGAGGAGATGGAGAATGGGGAGTGAAAGAGTGGTAAGAGTTCCAAATTTAGAATGCATTTTTTAATGCAACATATAAAATCTAATGCAGATTATAATATTAAAAATTTTAAAATCAACACAGTTAATGGTTACTTGACCATCACAGAGAGAAGGAATAAAGAGCTTCAGAACGTCTCTTGTGTTTTCTAGCACCATGTTGAAATCAAACCTTGAAGTCGTGGACCAGAAGATGAGCGACAGTCTGAAAGAGCAGAAACAGTTGTCCTCTGATGAAGTGCTGAGCGAGGGGACAGAAGAGCAGAGCCAGGGCAAGTCTCTTCATTAACACAGGTTCTAAAATCACTCAGGATGAGTAGTTTATAACGCTGATCTGATCAATGTGTGTGCGATAGGCTCTCCTCCTTTCCGTCAGTCTGTCTGCTCACCTATTTTCCTGTGGAGCATCATCACCATGGCGATGACCCAGCTCCGCCTCATTTTCTTTATGGGGGCCATGAATAAGATGCTGGAGTTCCTGGTAACCCATGGGGACCCTAAACGTGAGTAGATCACTGATTGTGTTTATTAATGTTACTTAACCCGTAACGCTTAGTTTACACTGAATAGCAGAAAAGCAGGAATGGGAGATGCTTTATCTGTAAAGTCAATGAGAATCTTTCTTGCAGACACAGGAGAAGCAGGGATCAGGTTGCCAGATCTGAGCGAAGGTTTCCAGCCCAACTTGACGTGAAAACCCCCACCTCGATAAAACCAGCCCAGATCTCCTCAGAGCAGAACACTTATGATGAATGTAAACGAGTAGACACAGCTGATATAGAGCATGACATTATACACAGTTTTATAAAAAAAGAGAAAGAAATGTTTCTATCATATAGTTATTTCTATGTATTTAAATATTTTCAACTTAATAGTATTCAAGAGAGCAATACCCATATGTATGTTAAACATTGTGTAAACATTTTTAAAATGACTTTTTGTAATGTATGGAGAAAATATTAACAGGGTCCAAAATAAAATATTTTATTATGTTTTAATATTTAAATATTTTCTAAAATATATTTACATTTAAAAAGTCTGTTTTCTACTATATTCAGTAATATATTTAAATAAGTATTATTTATGATTAAACATTGTAACATCATTTTTTTAATTATATTTTTTACTCATACAGCAAATTATGTGTCTTCCTTACACTGTATATTTTAAATAAAATATTGAAAAATAGCCCAAATTTTACAGACCACCATCTCAACATAAATAAAAGTAGCACAATTGGGAGGAAAACCAATCTGGCAACCTTGCAGAGAATCCAGAAGTTGAAAAATTGGTGGAAATCTGCCAAAAACCAAACAAAGCTCTCGATTAATGACACGTTTCTCGGGAATGAGTATGGACACATATGGCTGTTTGTCAGCACATGAGTAATTAAACGATCTGGGTCTGAGTAGAGAAAGTACAGAGGTTGCATCACTCAAACTTCTTGCAACTTCTACTCTAGAAGTTAAATAACTGTAGTTGCGTTTAGAATGCTTGTTTAGAGCATCAGCTGTCCGATGCACGTTAGAATAGCTTAAATTCAACCCAGCCAATGAGCATCTAGGCTTTAGTCACTACCAGGGGGAAGCAAACGTACACTTAAACTTAAAAATCATCAGTGAGGAAAATGAATAAATATATTCAAGCAAAAACACAGGTCTGTTCTTAGTATAAACATTACAAAGAAAACCTGAAACCAGAATAAAAGCTGAATAAACCCAGAAACCTGAATAAAAGTTTTTCTAACATAAAATTAAAAACAAAAATCTTTGTAATGCAAAAACTTTGAGTGATGATTTATTGTTGAATCATCTCCGTCATGTCAGAAGATCAAGCACTGCTAAGTTCATAACCTCTTTTATATTGTCCCACAATTAAGACCAGTTGTTTTAAAGAACATTTGTGTCTGTTTTAGCCTCGGAGGAGTTGGTCAAACTGGCAGAAGAGCAAGGTAAGAAAGTTTTGCCTCTGCTTAAGCGATCACACTGCTTGCGCTCATTTGGTCACACAATCTTGTTTCGATGTGAATATTGCAATATTAAACTGAGTGGTTACATTGAAAAAGAAACAGCAACAAACCTACGCAAACAACATACGAAAATCTGTTAAAATATCTAAACAAGAAGCCAATTATTCACAAAACATTGCAATAAATATGAGTGTTATTGTACTCTATCCAAGAGAAGGACCAAATCCACTCTGAAGCATTAAATAACAGATACTACAGAACATTCAGTTGGAATAGCATCGTAATGGTGATTCTGTGTTTTTGTGTTCCAGTGGGCCTGTACTCCTCCATCTTCGGCACCCTTCAGCTGCTCTGCCTGGTGTCCTGTCCTCTGATTGGCTACATCATGGACTGGAGAATGAAGGAGTGCAACGAAACTCCTGCCACGGGTGACAAAAGGTGACGTAAACAAAGCGACGTGCAGATTTGTGATGGCGATGGCTCACATTGTTCCTTTGGCTGTTCTCAGCAGAACTTCGGGGCCGCCGAAGAGGGACAGAAAAGTCCAGAAGCTCACCAACGCCATCCGAGCGTTCGTTTTCACCAACATGCTGCTGGTCATCTTCGGCATCATCTCCCTCATCGATAATCTCCCCGTTCAGGTCACAAACTAAAGATGTGTTTGTTTAAAAACGAGTTTTCATGTGCTTGGCGTTTTGTTATTTTGGTGTGTATGATTGCATCAAGTTGATAAAGAACGTATAGTACTACACTACAACTTTATTGAGACTTGATAACAAAGGTGAGGAAAGAAAGAGAAGAGCTGGATTGGCACCTCGTGCTGGAACATGAACCCAGTTTAAAAATGTAACCCTTGGGTGGTGTTCATATTATTGTTACTCAGGCAGTGTTTGAGGGTCTGGTGCATTTTGGGGGTTTAAATTCACCCAATCGAGACATTTTATGTTATAATGTTATTTTTTTATGTTTATGTGTGATTTTATATTTGTGTGGGAAGACAGCGTAAAGGAACAGGATCTACCATTTGCATACTTTTCCAGTAAATCCAAGCATCTTGTGTGTAATATAACGGGGTCATAAAAATGTTTTTCACAGAAAATGAGCCAAAACCAGTGAATCTCAGTTTCAAATAATTTTTGATTGTATAATAACTTTTGAGAAAAACTGAAAATGTGTCCCACAGATCCGAACACCGTACAAGGGTAAAAGAACATGTAAATGCATTTTATCTGAACACTTTAAAAATGGCGCAGATGAGGTTGGCTGCAGTCATGACTACTTCGATCAAATTTTTTACTTTTATAAATGTAATATTCTTTTTTTTTGTTTATTTCTTGTGTTTTGTCTCACATAGATACATCAGTTGCTATATACAAATCGATGTAACTCTATTTGGTTTTCTTTACTTTTTTCTTAATAGTTATAATATTTTATTTCTCGTTTAGGACAGCGGTACAACTGATTTCACTGCATGTCGTACTCTGTATGTGACAAATAAAATATAAAATTGGTTAACTGGGAAGGAGGTTGGTAACTCCGGAGCTATGGGGTTAACACAGCACTGGTTTGTTGCATCCTTTATTAAAGATGACTACTGATATCTTCAAAATTGAAGAATTCAGTTTTTGAGTGCATTTGTATAGACCGTTTTCTGACATAAAAATAATAATGACAAATACACAATTTGGTTTCAGTTTGCCCAAAAATTCAAAGATTAGAGACTTGATCGTCTTGAGGCATGATCCACATTCCTCTACTTCTCAAACTTGAATAAAAAAATAGAAAAATGTATGTTATTTTCTGTCCAGGTGGTGTCTTTCATCCTCCACACGGCCGTCCGAGGCTTTATCCACTCCTGTTGCGGAGGCCTGTACGCTGCTGTGTGAGTGAAAGTAGAAACCAGCTTGTTCTGGATATGGAGAGCGTTTCTCTGATAGCATTTTCACCTTTAGGTACCCGACCAATCACTTCGGTACGCTGACAGGCCTTCAGTCCATGATCAGCGCTGTGTTCGCCCTCCTTCAGCAGCCGCTCTTCATGTTGATGGTGGGACTTCTGAAGGGAGATCCTTACTGGGTGAGTCTGACTCCCTGAGCAGTTTTAATTTTCAGTGCGTTCCCTCAGAGTCATGATGCTTTTTGATTCTCTAGATCAACTTGGGCCTGCTTGTGTTCTCGTTGGTCGGCTTCCTGCTGCCTGGCTACCTCTTTTACCACCAGAGGGCGCTTCTTAGAGAGAAAGCGGAGCAGGAGCGGAACCAGCCAGCGGAGGAGAGCATCAGCCTCAATCGAAACCATTCTCCAAAACAGAGCAACGGAGCCGTCTGAGGTGGACCCCTGCTCTCGATGTGAATGGTAGATTCGATTTATGGCACTTCACTGACGGAAGTATTGCTCATCACGTTCAGTCGCTCTCAACGCTCGAGGAAAGCAGTGTCAGTCCATGCGTTGTGACCGGAAGGAATGCACAGTATTTAAGACATATTAACTCCTGTGTGAAAGAAAAGCTGAGGCCTCACTAAAGGTTGATCGTGAGGCTTGTATCAAATGTTCAGATATTGTGCTTGATTCGTGTTTTGGATGTGAAAGCAGTTTTTGTAGCAAAACAAGCAGGGTTTAAACAATCTCAAAAGCTTTCTTTGTAACGTTATGCACAGTGTTATTCTCATGCACAGCTGAAACTCTTGCTCAGGAGGGCTTGAGGAGGTCACCGAGCAGAGCATTACAAAGCAAAAACGAGACACAATATATAAACTGTATTCTCTCTCTCTCTATGTCTCTTTGTCTAAATATATATATATATATATATATATATATATATATATATATATATATATATATATATGGAACTGGCTGCAGACCCTGCACGTTACGAGCTCCACTTTTAAAACCGAAATAAAATTATGATTCAACTTTATTATCACTTTATCATGTCATGTACGCAGCTAATGAAATGCTGTTAATGTCTAAACGGAAGTGGCCTATTTACAATAAATAATTTTTAACTGGCATTCTGCAAAGAGTTATATCTTTGCACAAATTGCCCAAGTACACTTGTTTTGTTGTGGGTTGATTGTTTTTGCTTTATAAACGTTGCTGTGTTGTGCACCACCGGACCACCACAACCTGGCTTCCAGTCTTCAGCGTGCTTTAAATCGTTCTGATGTTTGTGCAGGGCACAGACGTACGAAGGTTCACTTGTGTGCAATGGCATCTCTCGTCGAATGTTGCAACAAAATAGTGTCAGGGAAACTTTCATAAAGACTCAGGGGAGGAAAATCTGACTCCAGCTTCTCTTGAAAAAGCTTGTTTTTTAACCTGCGATTAAATGTTTAGTGAACCTGTAGAAACTGACTTTGCACTATTAGTGTGTTGCAAACAGTTTTGGTGTCTTCTGTACATTGTTCTGGCAGCTGTAAATATGCCTGAGGGGAAGAGATCAATAAACTTGTTTGTGTCGGAGAAAAAGTGATATTTTGGCTGACTCTTTTATTTGGGTACAACCTTAAAAACTGTTATTTCTAAAATTTAAAAACACAAAATTTTTAGTACACGTGGAGCCACTTGTACACATACAATCAGGTCAAGACTGTTTACCAGGGAGTCTGGTAGGTTACTAAATGCATGATGTAGTGATGTGATGAGAATTGATGTGCCCTTTTTTATTGAAATATAAATTGCAATAAAACACATTAGTTATATCTTTAGAAAGTTGATGAGTTTATTGAAATAACCAATTTTGTCAACCAATATTTCTGTTTCGTAAAATGGCTTTTAGGTGATTTATTTGTTTTGTTTTGTTACACCACGTGTATCAATAAAAGACGTTTTTGAGCAACTACATGATTGTTTAAGAATAGAAGAATATTATATATATATATATATATATATATATATATATATATAGAGAGAGAGAGAGAGGTGAGAGGGAGAGAGAGAGAGAGAGAGAGAGAGAGAGAGAGAGAGAGAGAGAGAATTTAATATGAACGGAGATACTTTGGCTTTTATTTTCTTTATGAATTTTTTGCCATGTAACGTAAGTTTGCGTTGTTTGAGTTGATATAAGACGTGTAGCATGTAAATGTTTATTAAAGGAAAGATAAATTAATTTATGGGATTAAATCGGCATGTTCACAAAAGTAGTCCCGTTATATACAGTTATTTCTCATTCTAACAGAGATTAATTAAATAGCACGCTATTTTGATCAGGTCTAGCTTGTCCATTACGGTAAAACACAAAAACGTTTCCTCCTCTTTATATGAAATCATGACCAATCAGTGGTGTCGCTTGAGGAGCGTGACCAATCACTGCCCTCTTTCCTGCAAGAGGCGGGACGACGTCTCCTTCGTCCGCAGTGACCTCTGTCCCTTTAAATCAGTAATTCATTCGCCGACACATTTAGTCTGTCGTTGATATCGCGGAATTAATGCGGACTTTGCGGTGTCTGGCATAGCGGAAGTCGAATAGAAGCCATTATGGCGTTGTTAACACCTCTGTTCGCGTTTCTGTACCATTTACCTCAGGTTTACAAATGGCTACTAAAACCGTACTACATTGCTTCGTTGTTTATGTCGCTAGCGTTCCTTATGATCCGAAAAACGCCTGGCATCTGCGAACACCTCTCGACGCAGCGCGAGGATGGAAACCCATGCGACTTTGACTGGGTATGTATGTGAATATTACCGCTTACATGAGGTAACACGTGCATGGCAAGCATTGCCTGTATATAACCTGCTACATGCAGCTGGACAGTGAACTCAGGTGATGAGGAGGAGGAAGAGGGAGATGAGGTTTTACTGAATTAGTGCTTGCTGTTGAACTTTCAGGACAACCAAAAACCACTAACTAACTCAGTTTTGTTTCAAGGTTGAGTCTTGGCTTGTCTGTTTAGTCTTAATATGTGTGTTTAACAAACACATGTTAATACGCAATAAAACAGATTTAATAGAACAAACCTATGATTAAAGGATGTTTTTCCCTAAAAGGCTGAAATAAATTCTCTTGCAGGTGAACTTAGTTACTTAATATGTGATTAAAAATATTCCACAACGTAGAAAAACTCATATTGCTGATTAGATGTCTGTCTTCACTTAATTGACCTTAACTTAGTAACTTTATTGAAACTTTGTGATAACAAATACAACACTGACTCTTATAATCAGTTGGACTGAAATTGAAATTGCTTACATTTAAATTAATACGTTTTACTGTGAAAAATAAAGCATTGCAGCATAGAAAATAATGTAAAGGTATTCTACTTTACAATACATTTATCATAAACACACAAGTATCTAAGAAGTACTACTTCCCTCACATGATATTTTAGTGCACCCAAACTTACTAGTCTTGCATAGTAAAAGTATGTACATTTCCTTCTGAAAATGAGTATGTACGTGAAGTAGGCAAGTATAAGTTAAGGGCACAGTAGAAGTTTTCAGACTGGGAGGTGGACACTGACTGCATGTATCTTGGACGGAGCTTGCGGGGCATTTTGTGAGAATAGTAACGGAGGCTCAGAATGGGTGAAGCCAGCCATCGCCATCATGGAAGTGCTTCAGTTCCTGATAAGAAAAATTGGGTCCAGAGAAGCGGGGCATAGGAGTAGCACAGATGTCTGATTGGCTGAAGGTTTAAATGTTAAACAAACAAATGTAAAAACATATTTTAGGTAATAACTAGCAATCTGAATCAAAAATCATTGCAGCACCAGGGATGTAAATGTTTTTTTCAGTTCCAAAGTCGGGATTTTTAACATGGGAGTGAATGAGAACCTCCTCACATTTGCCCCAGTCTCCAGTGGCCAGTCGAGGAACTGCTGTTGACTCACTTTCTGTTACGCATTGCGAGGGAGAGCCTCTTGTTTTGAATGAGCTTCACGTTTCACTAACGTTACTCTTCTTCACTTAGTTTGATTGGCTAGAGGAAGAGCTGTCAGTCAGAGCTGCTGGACCAATGATGATGCAAATTTAAAACTGAAATTTACCTGTATTATTTTAAACTCTGTGCTTACAATTGTTACGAACTCAGAGTTGGCTGCTACAAAAACTTGAATGCAACTATGTTTTATTAAAAAAGATCATTTTAATTGCAAAAATCTATTCAAAATTAAATATGTTAACTAGACTAGCTTTTATTAGAACTGGTTTTGTTTAAATGTCACATCACAAGGATATACTCCATAGAAACTGATATTATGGTTCGTTAAATACAGGCATTTGAAGATGTAGAAAAATTCCAACCCTTTTTTTTCTCAGCGTTAACTTGAACTGAACCTTAAAGAGAATTTTTCTTTGAGCTTGTTGTAAAGTCTCGTTCTGTTGGTTTTTCTTTGTTTAGCGCGAGGTGGAGATACTGATGTTCCTGAGTGCCATCGTCATGATGAAGAACAGAAGAGCAAGTAAGGCTCTCAGTCTTAACATTTTTCAGGGAGCTCCTCAGCAAACGGATCAGGCGCAAAACAGTCTCGAGGCAAGCCTGCCACATAAAGGGTTAAACAAACGTCTTAAATCAGTTAATCATTCCAGTTGTTAAAGTACCTTGCAGTTCCGGATCCCCTGAGGGCGACTGTTGTTAAGCTGTTGTTTATACGCTAAACATTCGGCGCTGTGAGTCACTGTGAGGACGGTTGTGGTCCTGTTTGCTGTTGAAACAGTTTGATTTGGGGTCTGTTTGTGTTCTTCTCTACTCTTGCTCTGCTTCTCAACACCGTACGATCATCTCATGTCATCTCTTCACCCTCCAAAAGCTCACACTCCGTAGCTACGGAGGACGAAAAGTTCCACAACTTCTTAATTAAATACGGCATTCATCAATTAAAAGTGGAATCAAGTGAATAAACGTGTCGGTAATTAATTTAAATTGTGAAATAAATAAATGAACGAGTTGATAAACGTGCTAATAATTAATTAACAGTAGAATTAAACAAGCATCTAGTTAAATGTCAGTAATTTCTTAAAAATGTATAATTAAATAAATACACAAGTTATTAGATGTGTAATTAATGAAATAACCCTTTTTTATTAAGCTTTATTAACTAAATCAATGATTTTACTGACAGATAAAATAAATGAATAAAACACTGCAACTCAGGGACAATGCATTAATGAATTTAATAGCGAAATTATTTTAAAATTAAAATATTTTTCATTTTAACATTTAACTACACATTTGTGTATTTAATTTAATTTTAATAATTATTTAATTATTATTGATCTATTTATTTATTTAACAATTATAATGCATTACGGACACATTTGTTTATTTGATTTCATTTTGAATTAATTATTCTCACATTTAATTAATGAATGGTGTATTTATGTAATGAATTGTGGCACTTTTCATCCTCCATACAAAACACTTAAAATAAGAAGTTTAATATTCTTAAAGGAATAGTACCTCTCGTGAATTAAGTGAAGTACTCCGCTAAAGAAAGTAAATGTATTCACATCATTAAGAATGTAATATGACACTTAACTCCTAAACATAAAACCATAAGTGCTAAGTGAACTTAACTTTGACCTTCCCGTGACCCTGATCTCACCCTTGAAAAAGCGATCTTGATCTTAACTCCTTAAATAATAAGAAAAACAGCGCTTGTTCTGCACTATTGGAAAGCTGATCACAATAATCTTCTTTGCTTGCAGTCACCATCGAGCAGCACGTGGGCAACATCATCCTCTTCTCTAAAGTGGCCAACGTGATCCTGTTCTTCAGGCTCGACGTTCGATTGGGACTGCTGTACTTGACGCTGTGCATCGGTCAGTATGCTTTGGGCTGTTTTCCTGAGAGAATACATCTTCAGTATCATCACAGCGCATCCCTAACGCTCTCCTGTCTCCGGCGCAGTTCTGCTGATGACGTGCAAACCTCCTCTGTACATGGGCCCCGAGTACATCAAGTACTTCAGCGATAAAACCATCGATGTGAGTACCAGCTCGGATCAGAGTGGACTTAATCTGCGTCGTTCCGGAGCGGTTCTGTTGATTAAAAGGAGTTAATCGTTTCAGATGGAGCATTTCACTCACATTTAAAGCATGTTAATCCAGGTTCAGAATGCAGGTTAACTGGATATAACGGTATAAAATAGAGAAAATAAAGCTGCTAGCAGCAATCGTTGGCGTTCAAGCTTTCAAGACTATGTTGGGGTCAAGAATGCAATGCATATGTCAATCTCAATGTTTGCATTTGATAGAGACTTTCTCCAAAAGACTGACATTATAATATAACATCGCAAAAATGAGTGAAGCAAAGTTGCGCCTTAGCTGAGGTTCAAACCCATAACCTTTGAAGTTAGAGAGAACATATTGCTCACTGAGCCACCACCGTTGAAGGACATTAATAGGTTGTTTATTGAGGGCTTTAAGCAAATTAAGCATTCTAGTAGCAAATCACTAAAGCTAGTGCATGAAAGTAAGAATGCAAGTAGCGTGTGTTTTTTATAGACCGTTATAAAGCACATTTTCACCAAATACAACACCATTATTAATCCAATTGTTTTGAAACTTGGCATGCTTTTTTGTTTTTCACATCTTTTTCCCAGGTTTGGTAAAGTTTGGATTGTTTTGCAGGATTTAAAATTGTTTAGGTTTAATATGACGTGTAGCATTTGCAGTATTGGCAAAGAATGGATATATAATTAACTTTAGAGTGTAGAGAACTTGAGTACAGTTGTTTGATGACCTAGGGCTAGTTTGTGAAAGTAGAGAGGAACCTGGATGGCAATAACTCCTCAGCGATGTTTTGATGGCGATGGTTCTTGAGTCAAAGTGGCTCAGCCTGAAGAGGTTATATAAATGAAAAAATTATATAAAAATTGTGTGTCTTAAAGCTATTTTTGTGAACCAATCTTTTTTCTTTTTCTCACACACTTTCAAACGAGTTTAGTTAAAATCTACAATCTTTTAAAATTTTTGCACGAAGTAGGTTTCACACTTAATGCCGTCTAGCGCAAAAACGATACGTCAAAGGCTAATTTTGAGAGAACTAATCCATGTTCGTCTAGAGCTGAGAATTACCAATATGTAATTTGATGCCATTCTGAGGAAAATTGATTGAGTTATGGCTAATATATTCAGAATAGTTTTTTTTGGTGATTATAGCGCCACCTAATCGCCACATCATGGAACCGCTAACTAATATGCTACGGTATTGCATCATTGCAGCCAGACTCTATTGAAGATTCTAGGGTACAACCCTGTACATTTTAGTTGCAAACCTGCTATATGCGTATTAATCTAGCATCAAACAAGCCAAAAGGATCTTAATTAGTGTGATCAGGTGTGTTTCATGATGAATGTGCATGGCCCACCTGGACTGGGTTTCTATGGAATTTTTTATAGCGATAATTAAAGTAGAGGTTTGTTTGTCAAAAGACAATTCAATTAAATATTTAACAATTTGTTATGACTTGCTTGAAAAGGAGGAGAGCGATGACAAAATAAACAGAGTTCCAAAAGAGAACAACGTCCACCACTTTCATTCGGCAAGGGGCAGGTATTCTGTGGGTTTAAACTGTTTGCTGGCAGACATAATTGCGGTCTTGTTTTCTGTCTGTTTAGGAGGAGCTGGAGAAGGACCACAGGGTGACGTGGATTGTGGAGTTTTTCGCTAACTGGTCTCCTGAGTGTCAGTCCTTTGCCTCTGTGTATGCTGACCTGTCCTTGAAGTAAGAACAATGCTACACTGTTGTTAAGAGTTATTTTTTTCTTTATTTGTGTAGAGATATCTGCGAGCTCGTTTAACCTTTCAGACCCGAACCGAAAAACAATCATAAAGTGACACACCCCAGTGCATCTTCTGTGCATAATTGTAGTCGATAATGTTGAAAATGGTTCACAATTGCAACAACAAAAAAAATCTGAAATTCTCCAGAAATGTTAAGCTCTCTCTTTCTCTCTTGCATAGGTACAACTGTGCTGGGCTTAAATTTGGAAAAGTGGACATTGGACGATACGGTGAAGTATCTAAGAAGTAAGTCTTCATCGTTGTTTATTTTTATTACTTTCATTATTTAAAACCTATTTCCAAATCAATAGGATTGAAACACAGCTTTGGTCTTTTCTGAAAGAAGAAAATGTTATAATCGAGAGCTTTTAATCTCATTGTATCGATCGACTGAGCTGTTTAGTTTTAGGCAAATGTAACTCTTTGTGTTGTGGTAAATTTTAAAATAAGCATTTTTACTCCCTTCTATATTGAGGAAAAAGTTAGGAACACATAGTTGATGGAGTGAGGGAGTGGGGGAGGGAGTGAGGGAGGGAGTGAGGCGAGGGAGGGAGGGAGGAAGTGAGTGAGTGAGGCGAGGGAGGGAGGGAGGAAGTGAGTGAGTGAGGCGAGGGAGGGAGGGAGGGAGGAAGTGAGTGAGTGAGGCGAGGGAGGGAGGGAGGAAGTGAGTGAGTGAGGCGAGGGAGGGAGGGAGGAGGCGAGGGAGGGAGGGAGGGAGGAAGTGAGTGAGTGAGGCGAGGGAGGGAGGGAGGGAGGGAGGGAGGGAGTGAGTGAGTGAGGCGAGGGAGGGAGGGAGGAAGTGAGTGAGTGAGGCGAGGGAGGGAGGGAGGGAGGAAGTGAGTGAGTGAGTGAGGCGAGGGAGGGAGGGAGGGAGGAAGGAAGTGAGTGAGTGAGGCGAGGGAGGGAGGGAGGAAGTGAGTGAGTGAGGCGAGGGAGGGAGGGAGGAAGTGAGTGAGTGAGGCGAGGGAGGGAGGGAGGGAGGAAGTGAGTGAGTGAGGCGAGGGAGGGAGGGAGGGAGTGAGTGAGGCGAGGGAGGAAGTGAGTGAGTGAGGCGAGGGAGGGAGGGAGGGAGGGAAGTGAGTGAGTGAGGCGAGGGAGGGAGGGAGGGAGGAAGTGAGTGAGTGAGGCGAGGGAGGGAGGGAGGGAGGGAGAAAGTGAGTGAGGGAGGGAGTGATTTTTGTGAAGTCCTTTTAATAGAAAATAATTTAAAGGTGTTTTCTTTCCAAGAACGGGAAAAAAGAGGAGTGATGTATGTGAAGTGAATCTGCTGTGAAACATGAACAGAGTGTGATCTGCTCAGGTACAGGGTGAGCACCTCTCCTCTGTCGAAGCAGCTGCCCTCTCTGGTGCTCTTCCAGGGAGGGAAGGAAGTGATGCGGCGCCCTCAGGTGGACAAGAAGGGTCGCGCAGTATCATGGACATTCACAGAGGTCAGCCTGCCTTCGTCCTTCTTTCCCTTTTAGTGTTTCCTGTGATTCTGAGAGGTTCAGGCTTGGTTTGAACAATCTCTTTCATGTTCTTATAATAAACTTTTATTTCTACCTGTTATTTTCTCTTCTGGAGATGAAAGGGGTGTATGTTTGACAACAGATACAATATTTTTTTATAGTTTTTCTTTTTATTTCAGCTGGATACGAGTTTAGTACTTCATCATACTTGTACTTTTTGTTTTAAACTTAGTTTACTACTTTTACATCTAAAGCTCAAATCAGATGTTCCTCAAATTTCGAGCTTAATAGAGGTTAGTAGGGGCTCTTTAATACGGGGCCCCTAAAGAGCTGTGATTGTAGGAACAAATCGGGGTGAGAGAGGAGTATTTTTCAAATATTTTGACTTCTCTCACAAAAACCTTTACACTAGCTCACAAACCAAGCTGTAAATACAGGATAAAGGAGAGGTTAAAAGGAAAAAGTAAAGAACAAGAAATGGGAGGAGAAAGAAAGAAAGGGAGAACAAGAGAAGATGGAGAGAGAAAGTGAGCAAGAGTTGGATGAATTGAGAGAAAGTGATAAATTAAGAACTCGATAAAGGGAGCAAGAGACTGGAACAAAGAGAAAGAAACTGAGAAAGAAATGAAGAAAAGGAGAGAGAAAATTATAAAGAGAAAAGGGTAGAAAAGAGAGAAAAACTGAAAGAAATTGCAAAAAGGAGAGAAAAAGAGGGAATTGAGAAAGAAAGGCAAAGAGAAAGAAAAAGGCAACATCTGTCACATTTCTTTTCATCACCTTCTTGAACTGGAGGAAGTAAATATCTAGAAAGTTCCCTCACAGTCGCGTCCGGGTGTCTGCACCCTAAAGCTGCTCTAAAGAAGGAACTAATTAATTCCATTGCATTTTTATCAGCGTCTGAAACATCTTTTTATTAGACACATCACGGCATTCTCCCAGTCACGTACTCCATCCACATTACATTTTAAATCATGTAGGAAAGTGATTCATGGCACTATGTTCTGGTGACCTCTCCAAGCTGCAACGATGACCTGACTATTAAAAAGGACCAATGTTTAGTAAGATCGTTTGCTGATTGCACACTGTTGCTTGGAAAGATGTTCAGGAAGTAAACAGTTGCACTCTGTCCAATCCAGAGTATTCACACAGGAAAGGCTTTGATGCTGCACGACTTTTTATACAAGCTAGACAAATTCCTGACCGGTGGAAGGCAAGGCAAGGCAAGGCAAGTTTATTTGTAGAGCACATTTCGTACACAGGGTAATTCAAAGTGCTTTACATTGGAAATAAAGAGTAAAAAGAAAGTGCATACATTAAAATCAAGCATAAAAAAAGTCATATAAAATCAAACTGATTTAAAACACTGAAATTTAAAACATCGATTAAAACAAAGATTAAGAAGGTAGATTTGTGTGAAATTATTGAATCGTCTAGCGGTTCTGACACCTTCTCGCTTCTTCTGGTTTATAGGAGAATATCATCCGGGAGTTCAACCTGAATGAGTTGTACCAGAAGTCTAAGAAGCTGGGCAAGAGCAGAGGAGAGCGAGCCAACGAAGGAGGCTTCAGCCCGGTGCCCGAGGAAGAGGAGCCGGAGGCGGAGACCATCAGTGCCATCGACTCCGAGACCAAGAAGGACAAGTAGACGTCTTTGGAACCAGTGTTTGTTTCTGTTGTATATTTAAACTGAATATCAAATCAATAATATAGAACAAGCTAATGAAAAAAAGTAGTTGCAATGTTATCTAAACAAGCCTTTTTTGGAGAGTTTGAGTTGTAGACATTTCTGTTAAGCTGCTGGTCAGAGTGTGTTGACCGCTATTAGGGAACAATGTTTATTTTGCCTCTTTTCTACTCGATCTCTCTTCACTCGTTGTACTTCTTTGTTTTTATTAACTGGTTTAGCAACCTTTTCCTTTGTATTGCCTAACTGCGAATGTCTTACATTTTTGGTGTGTTGTGTTCATCTTGGTCAAGCTGCAAGCGGTCCCTTGTGCGAGTTGTTTCCAGTTGCTGCTCGGATCAATTTCAACATTTGAAAATGATTTTAAGAGATTTGGTTTTATACTAATCGTAAATGAACTGAAGTTTAGAGGATGATTAAGTGCATTGAGTGTTAGTGGATGGAATGTTTTGTCGGTTTAATAAAACACATTTTTACGCTTGATTTCTTGTCTCGCGCTTACTTTGAGTTCTGTGTATGCTTTTCAATCCGAGACTTTTTTTTAGACCCTGCATAAACCCTTTTTAAACACTTGAGTAGGCACACGAAATCACAACACTGATCTGTGGTTGCCAGTCAAGTTTTGACTCAACTTGCCATTAAATACCAAGCAATTTGCACAATTCTTATACAAAAATTTGTATACAATATTACTGTAATCTGAATTTTCCGTTAAAAGTTTTTAGCTACTACTCTAGTGGCCTAGAAACATGTAAATAAGCTATTTTGTCTCACATCTCGCAAGCTGTTAGTCCAAAAATCCAGCCAATACTGGTGTAATTGTAATAGTCTCTAGCAGATGTAAATCGTTATTTTCCTAAAAATTTTTGTCATTGGAAGGTTTAGAAATTAAATATATTGGAAGATATAAAGTATTTTACAGCCAAATTAAAACATGTTAAAACAATATAAAGCATTGCCAGTTTGGAGAAAGGTTCAAAAAGAAATGTTCTATCTACAATAAAACACAAAAACAAGAGTTTACTAGTGTCCGTCTGAACCAGAGTGCAAACTTGTGATTTATAAAGTTTATTACCAATGCTCACACACTCACAAAATCACCACCATAATCACTCGCACTGAACTATACATTACACCTCTCTTTTCCTTATTTATCCAAAATATCCTATGCCTTTGTCCTCTGATTGGTCAGCACAGATTTCACATCCTACTTTGCACAATGCATTTTTTTTTCTGTAAATGAAGACAAATCAAAAGAACAAGGCGGGTACTGACGAACATCCATCCAATCAGAGGCCACAAATTCCCCAGCATTCTGAAGTGGTGTTTATCCTACATGGCAAGGCCACTGATGAGATTTACAACTTTCTGATTTTTATAAAAGAAAATAAAAAAACCTTTGCAGAATAAAAGCAGACTCAGTGGCTGTTGTGTCAGAGATTATTGTCCAAGTCACTTATCTCTGCAGCATTCCGTAAGAACCCAGACAACATTGATCAGCCTTCGTAGTAAAAAAATTGATTGAATCAAGAACCATTTATATAGTCATATAAAATAAAATCTGAAAATTTAAATAAAAACATTTCCCCTTGAATACAAGGCCATTGCTTTGAAAACACAACGTCGAAAGGCGGCTGTATTTTTAAATAACACATGTCCATTGAGTTTTAAAGTCTGATTGGATACAGACGCAACATTGTCGCATGCCAATCACAGTGGTCTGAAAAGAACACACAGGTCCCCGTTAGGAATCAAATTCCACCCGGAAAAATTTACACAGGTACGGCAAATTAAACATTCTTCCTATGTACTGAAATGATTTGAAGGCAATCTGGTCCGCTGCTGTCACACAGATTACGTATTCCACTTCCTATTGGTTGGAAATCTTTATGTCTCTCTGTGTTGGAAAGAAAAGGCTCCCGGCTCCTCCTCCTCTTCCTCCTCATAAGTCCAGCCAAATACTGCTGGTCCACATTTGTTTCCTGTTCAGAAACCCCTCCGAAATGGTCAAGCACACAAAAAATGAGTCTTTCTGCTCACACGGATATCTCGTAAGTAGTTCCTCCTACGCCGGTCACCTTTTTGACTCCACCTCCAGGTTTTTGGGTGGAGCTATGGGATAAGCCAGCACTGGGATTGGCTTGGCCGGGACGAGTGGACACGCTGGCAGGGTGAGTAGGAGAAGAGGGGGTGGAAGAAGCTTTCGGCTGTCCATTTACCCGACTACACGACTTCATCTCCTCGTCCCTGAAACACAGAGAGATCAAACAAAAGGTTCACATCAGTGTTGCCTATCTCTCCTTCTTTCTCTTGCTCCCCGTCTCTCTCTCCATCTCGCTCCCTATCTCTCTCTTTCTATCTTTCTGGAAAACATCCACAAGCTCTGGGTTCAAACTTCAAACTGGGTTCAACTGCGACTTGTACATGTCCTGTTCGCTGAACAATATGTGAGAAAGCAGGACATCAGCATCTAAACATTTAACGTGATGATAAGTATCACCCCAAAAACAGTGTGTATCATCATGCAATAAAAGAGATTACTACGCTGTAGAGTCCTCTTGTGATGCATACATTTTTTACACGTGTGTATAGCATGGCAATGTTTATTAGTATTTAGGTGGCATTCATCAAATAGCAGAAAGCAAAGGGTTATGATAAGCAGGAAGTGAAAAAGCAACACTCACAGACGTCTGGGAAGAAGAAGAAGAGTAGGAGGAAGGAAGCAGCAGGCTGCGCAGAATGTTGGAAGGTAGAGGGCGGGCTACTCACTTTGGTGCCTGAATGCCCCCTCCCCCGCCCCCGAGTGAGGCAGAGGCTTTGCGGACCAGGCGATACTGCATTTCTGCAGCAGCGGCACTCGAGTACGACAGAGACTTGCCCAGGGGTGGGGCGTGCGGCGAGCGTGGGGGGAGAGGATTCGGCGGCAAGGGCGTATCGGTGGAGCGTGTGCGGTATGGATACGAGGGCTGAGACGAGCCTGAGTCTGAGAGCAGAGGGGGTCGAGAGAAGCGGGGCGCCCGGTGGTGGTGGTGGTGCTGATGGTGGTGATGCTGGTGGAGATGGTGGTGGTCATGCAGGAGGCGTTCCCTTTCTCGCTCAGCTGCTGCTGCAGGTGGAGAAGAGCCCGGACCTCGGTGATAAACACCATGATGAGGAGAAGCAGATGGCTGGTGAAGCTCCGCCTCCCGCTGATGAGCAATCTGCGCAGACAGGTAAGGGGAGCTGTATCCCACGACAGGCATCCGCAGTCCTCCCGGTGCCACCTCAGGTGCAGCGGATTCAAAATCCTGGCTTTCAGAATGAGTAACCAGACTATCGTAGGAAAGACTCCCGTTCCTCGGAGCCACCGGTGGCGTCTGATTGGCTAAGCTCTTGTAGCTCATAGAGGCTTCGGATGGTGGTGCATTGTGGGTAGAGTGAACGCTGGAGGAGCGCGAGGAACTTCCTGCAAGAACTGTCGGATCAGAGAAGGAGGGATACGAGCGCCCCCCTAGAGAGTATCCAGGAATCCCCAAGCCTGGAGGCCCACCGGGGCCCCCTGCTGACCGCTCGGTTAAGCTTTGCTCGCTTCCTCCCCCCTCGTGCCCATCCAGACTGGGCTCCGAACGAAAACCCGGTTGCTGACTGGACTGTAGGAGAGAGGAGGAGGACTCTTTGAGACTCTCCCCACGACTTATCTACAGAGAGCGAGAGAGAGAGCAAGCAGAAGAGTTTATACAGTTGTAAAGAAAATCTGAAAGCTACACTCTAAGGATGCGGATCATGTGGACCTCTGGGAGCAGACGATTTGGGGAAGTTTCTACGGCTATAATAAAAGGAATAACAGGGTAAAACGAACAGAGAGAGACTAAGCAGTAGAAGCCAGCATTTGTAATGCAATATTACATTATCCACTAACTTAAAAAAACAGAACATTGCTTGTTTGTTCCACTTTTGTTTTAAGCAGGTCTTTGTTTAGGCAGATGTGCAGGTCTTAAACAGTATTTTTGACCAAACGTGTTTAAATTGGAGCAATTGTCAAGTATCGGTTTAGACTAGAAAGTACACATCGGAAGCACCAAATACGAATTCCAAGCACTTCCTAAACTTTGAAACACAAATAACAATCATAGCTAAGTTTTAAAGAACACAGGAGAAATGAGTGTAGAATTAACACTAACTAATTAAGAAAATCTTTGGAAGGTTCATTTAAAAGCCAGTCTGTTTTAGTTGAGCACGGACTGCACAATATTTAATTTAATCGCATCCACAGATCTTTTCACAGCCTGAGGAAGCTTTCAGTCACTGTGGTGTTCATACTGCATGATAGATAGATGTGAAAGTGAAGTGAAAATGACCAGTTGGTCAGATATGGAGTGGCCCATACACGGAATTTGTGCTCTGCATTGAACCCATTCTAGTGTACACACACAGCAGTGAACAAACACACTGTGAACACACACCCGGAGCAGTGCGCAGCCATGGTTGCAGCGCCCGGGAGCATTCGGGAAACTGGTGCCTTGCTCGTGGGCACCACAGCTGTGAATTTCTCTCCATCTTTAACAGTGTTTCATCATGAACATCACCTTCAACTCGGTGGAGCCGAGGATCGAACCAGCTACCTTCCGATCACAAGTCGATCTCCTTATATCCACCAGACCACAACTGTCAAGTTTCACACTGGATTACTCTGAGTTGGGTTAAAATATTTAGAATGCCAAATATCTTGTTGGTGTTGGCTGTTCATTGGTGATTTGCTCAAATAGCTTGTTTGACAGTTCACACTGTGATTTATCTGTTATTTATGGTAATTTACTGGTAAAACGTGCACTCTAGCCGTAATTTAAACTTTACAGAATATTTGTACATTTTGTTTAAAAAAAAAAAAAAAAACGTATGAGAAATTAAGTACAGGAGCAGAGTGAAGCTAGAAGTATAATTTTTTTGGAAGATGATTTAAAATGTTCTGAACAACAACAGGGGTCCCAACACCTTATTTTCTTCTGAACCAAAAAAACAGACAAATCCATCATTGGTTACTTCTCTATTTCTGTAAGCACTGAGGCTTAAAAAAAACTTTACATTTCAGTAAGGTTAGGTGGTCATGTTATTAAATGTTTCATTACAATAATGGATATATGTAGAACCTCACTGTAGTAATTTTAGGCTTAATTGTTAAATCAACTTCCATAGTTTTACCATTAACACTCTAAATTTTGTTGTAGGAAGCCTAAATGAATATTTTTGAATGAACTACATACATGAAACACTATCATACAAATATTGTACATATTTTTTATTAAAATTAAGGATGCACCGAAATGAGGCCAAAACCAAAAAGAAAAACTGAAAGTAACAATCCCAATTATTAACACTGACCTTAATAAAATCAAGGCATTGCATCAACCAATATTAGAGATTCAATCATGTTTGATTCATGAGGGCCTTCGAAATCAACCAAATTCACATAATGTAGCCTGTTTCTTTTTTAATCCATCGTAATCTAGTGCAGTTAAGCCAAAACTGACACACTCCCAAAGCTAGAGCTGGGAAAATGTGTTGAAAGCCCTTTTTAGAAAGACAGATGGACAAATCTATGCCCTTGTGTCTCTTTAACCCTTCAGAGCCCAACACATGTTTATCACAGTCTGTCATTTATGCTTGGTTCACCTAAACCTTTTTTATTAACATGTTTGGCATAATTCTTTTCCGCACATCAGCTGAGTATCTGAATAATGTTACAATAACTGGAAAATATTTGGATGCTCTGAATCCAAAAAGGAATACACACAAAATCAGTCTATAGCTCTAACTTTAAATCACACACAAAAAGGTAGCACATTTTTACATTCGAAATCTGAAATAGTAAGAAAAATGTAAAAAAAAAATATTTATATATAAAATAATCTTTTAACAAGCTGTTCATATTTACAGAAACCAGCACTCGCTTGGAGGAAGTTTTATAAAAAAAAAAAAAAACAAGCTGACTGAAGAGTTTTCACAATAAGGCTGAAAAAAACAATTATCGGTCATCGAAACATTTCAAATTATTCTGAGAATCTCTAGCTTGAGCTCGGGCTCCGAGGGAGAGTTCTAAACAGCAGAGTAGGACTGCGTCTCATGTGGTACTATCATCTATATACTATCTGTAAAACATAGTGAGGAGATCTAAGAGCGAGTTTTTTTTTCTACCAACAAAACACTAAAACTTTTCTAAAACCACAAGAAGGCTGTTCAGATTTTCCAAAAAAGCCACAGAATATTTTGACAATTGAATATATTATAACGGTGTAAAAAATAATACTATTTACACCGAAAACTTTTTCACAATTTCACTTCAACACCGGTGCATCCTAAAATAGATATAGTGACGTTTCTAATATATTAGTACAATTATAACAAAGAAGTAATTCTTTAAAAGTGCTGTCAATCAAATAAATTACTATAATTGTCTCTAAAATAAAAATGAACTGTGATTATTCACTCTGGATTAAACATGAGTTTGCAATTTCATATTTAGATTATGTAAAGTGTAAATGGATGGATAGAAGCACATGGAGTCAATGTTTTACATAAATTAGTCGTTTTGGGATTTGTTTGCATAAAAATGGTTACACTCAACTTCCTTCAAAATTAAATTTTCAAGAGTTATGATATAATAATAATGTACATTATATAAAATTAATAATGTACTTTTCCAAAACTAAAAGAGACAGAAAAAGTAGAGCCATGCACTGAATAAAAATCAAAACTGATTTTGAGGAGAGTCAGAAAAAGGTAAATAAGGAGAAGAGCAACACAACAGGAGAAAAAGGAGTGGAAGAGGAAGAGAATGAGAAATGAAGTTCAGGAGCAGAGTGAAGCTAGAACTATATCTTTTTTTGGAAGATGATTTTAAATGTTCTGAACAACAACAGGGGTCCAAACACCTTATTTTCTTCTGAACCAAAAAAAAAAAAAAGATATATCCATCATTGGTTACTTCTCTATTTCTGTTGCTTATTTTCTGTTTCTGAGGCTTAACACGTGCTTCTACACTTAACACACGGCAGCCAAAGCTTTTCACCAATATTTCTGCAGAACAACAAAAAAATGTGAGCAATAAAATTCCTGTGCATTCCTAGGGTTCACTTGAAAGCCAGTAATAAAGCCTATTCAAATTACTGGTAAAATAGATTGTAATAGATGCTGGTTAAGCCGGTTCTACCTCAACGTATCCATAAAAACCATGCTTGCTGCCTCTCATTGAAAATGAACTCGTGTCTGCAGCATTCAGTTGGTACACAAACAAACTTTCTGCCTCAGAAAGGGCAAACTATAAAACTGCCTTAAAATAGGAACGTGTTCATTTTGACACACGGAAGAGGTGTGTTTGTCTATTACTTGACAAACCTGATAGTCTGAAAATGAGCTTAATATTTAGCACCATAATAACATTTAAGCATACTTAAAGACACGTAAGAGAGGACCAACAGATATAAAAAATGCACATGGACAAATGGGGGGAAAAAAACAGCATAAACTTACTGAAACTGTTCAACTGAAACCCACTGAGTAAAAAGTAGGAAAAAAAGTTAAATGAAAAATAAATACAAGTCATGCAGAAGAAACTGTGTATTGTTCATTTACTCGATTGTCAATTAAAAAACTAAAACAAAAAATGAACAACAAATTCATACTTTATTTTCAAACGAATTAAGGAAATCTTGGATCAAAATGAAAAAGGCAAAAACAGAATAAAGGCTTGTAACAAGTTTTCTAATGTCGTCTCCAGAGGTCTCAGAAGCGGAGGCATGAAAAAGACCAGCATGGAATAAAATCTTAATTATACTATATTGCTTAATTCGCTTCAGCTTTCACTCACACACACAAAAAAAAAAGTCAGTGACGCTATGAATGACTTCAAAAAATAAAATTTAAAAATGCTGCAAGATTGGACATTGCTTTTGGATGTTTCGTTTTGATCACAGAATCATTTTTAGTAAAAAAATAAATCAAAATTGAAAATCAAATGAACAAACAATACACAGATGCAGAAGTTTGTGAATGATAAAAGAGTGTGAAGGAGGCTGTGGAGTCACCTGGTTGGCGTAAGCGTGTGTGAGAGCAGTGTGGTTCCTGCCCGGGCTGCTGTAGGCAGGTCTGTACTTGAACATTGTTGGAGTGGGCGGAGCTTTATTCAACAGACTGCTCTCTGTAAACACAAACATTTAAATAAGATGAAGAGTAAACCATTATGCTGGAAGAGAGTACAAGGTAGCTATGATACGTCTTTACCCTCCGCATGTCCCACAGGTCCTCGTGCCAGTCCCGGATATCGAAGCTCTGGTTTAGGGGGAGGGGGAGGCTCAGCATCCGCAGATTGGCTCTCCATCATCTCCAAACTGCTCTTAGACTGAAAGGTAGCAGATGAAGAGTAACAAGCAGAGGTACATTAGGGTGGGACTATGTTGGTTTCTCTTCTGTTGTGGGTGTAAGCGCTTATCTTCATAGGCGAAAAAGTCAGTCAGTGAGCTAAACCAATCTGAAGCAAGCTCCCTCATTAAGTGCTGCTTCTGATTGGTCTTCCAGCCAATTACGTCATGTGACAGGAAGTCTCCACAGATGCGCAAAGAAAACATGTGGACAACATATCATGTTTTTTTGCGGAAAACAGAAAAAATGCAACACTTTAACTCTCCGAGCAAGAATAGTGTGTGTTTTGAAATCTTCTGATATTTTTTCACCGATCTTTAAAAAAAAAAATCACATGATAAGACTCGATGCCTGAATGATCAGGACAACCGGATGGCAATCATATTTACTCACTGATCTGCAGAAATAAATAAAAAAAAAGTAAAAAAAAAAAAAGTTAAATTCTCCTAAAAATTTTTTTTAAAACATCTGCACCCGACACTGGTAGTCTAGATGTGATGAAATACAATGTGCAAAGCTGTTTTTTATTCCTCACTTTCTTGTCAAAGTGTAAACTTTCACATTTAACAAAGTCACAAAATCAGAAAAAAAAACTGAAATCCTTTAAAAAAATTGCCTCTAAATAGAAGAGGGAAATTTTACTAGAATAATTGAGAGGCAAATATTTGAGTAAAACAAAATAATTTAAAAAATCAAGAAAAGGAAAGGAAAACAAACAGAAAAAGAGGAAAAAAAGTGCATTCAATGTTACTGATGCTGGCGAGACGCCCAGAAGAATCAGACACAGGGAAAAACTCCTCACCCTGTGCATGTCTCCATGGATTCCATTGTCAAGCACCTTAGCTGCTAGCTGAGCCTCGGTAAGCTGCGGTCGCAGGAATGGAGGCTGAACTGATACCGTTTGAGCCTTCTTCTTTCTCCCCAGATACCTGGGGGATAATAGTAGAGCTCAGAGTGAAAACCCAAATTAGATCATATAAAAACACACACAAAATCAATCAAGTTCTGAATCCAGATGAGGACCTGGGAGCCTGGGAGCTGCACAGGACATGGAAGACGTTCCTGAAGCAGCCGTTTGTGAAGGGGTTCACACCTCCCCTGAACTTCCCGGTCACCTGAAAAAAAGATTAAATGAGAATTAACTATCAAACTAACTTTAATTGCTGATAAAAGTAAAACCTATTCAAAGAAAAAGTGTTGCATAAAGGCTGCAGCTTTAAGAAAGAACCCCTCTATGGTACGGTGTTTCCTCTGGGAAGAAACGTTTTTTATATTTTTGTACGTTTCTTTGTGTAATTTATCTGACTATATGACCTATATATGTACTTATGATGTTAAAGTTTTGAGAGCATAACAGTTTTTAGCAGACTGGCAAGAAAATTTTCGTTTTTATAAAAGATATTGTTCTTATTTCCCAGACATTAAAGGGAAGAACTCATCTTACTTCACTGATTGAGCTTCAGAGCTGAGAGAAGCTTCTGATTGGTTTGTTTAACTTCAAGGTTGAGGAGTTGTCTGTCCTCTATTGAATTGACTGTATTTACAGTGTTTTAGGAGCATTTTACTCTCAGCTGTTGGCATGCGCTCTGGGGAAGAATAAGATCTTGGATCTTTTAGAGGAGCCAGCTAAAGTGGCTCAGCCATTTGTTTCATGTGCCTCTTAGATGCCTCCCTAGAAATTTTCCGTGATTTCTGGGGCAGATTCAGGACTAAATGGAGAGATTATGTCTCCAGATTGGCCATGGAAATTACAAAAATGGAATAGGAAAAGCTACAAATTCTATCAAGCTTGGGCTGACATTTTAAACCTGAAACTTTTAAGCTCAACAAAAACTAAAATATTGGGTGAATATGTTTACAGACACAGCACATCTGTCTTTAAAAAATGCAAGCTTTTGTGCACCAGAAGCTCCTTCCTTATCCTTCCTTTAAAACCAGCTCAAACCCTTGCCTTTATGAGAGTTTGTCAATCATCCCTGAAGACTTTTAATTACTAAGTTAAGCATTCTAGAATTAAGGGATTTTTAAGAAACTGACAGAACAAAGAAGAGGAGAGGTAGGCAAAAATAAACCAGGAAAACACAGAGGGAAGAGGATTAACAAGAGGAGGCCCATGTTTTTAATATTATTGAACTGCTTAAAGAGGATTTGAAACCTAATTCTCCGCCAAAAACATGATTTTTTTTTATAGGAAAACAAAAACAAACACGCCAACAGAAGATTACACCGGTAAATCCCATCCCAACCTGCTCATTGGTGGTCCTCCCTCTCGCCACCAAAACCACATGAAAACCGGTGAGTCCTGCTACAGGGATGAAGAAGAGCCCAGCTACACACATCACCGCCATTCTGATCAACAGTCAAGGTAGAACACTCTAGATAGCTGGTTTAAATGCTCATTAAAATAAAAAGAAACCCACAAATATTAGAAGGATACGTGACAGCCGAGTGCACGCGGTCCAGCTGCTGCGTGTGATAGAGAATAAAGAGGAGGCCGAAGCCAAACACGCCCATAATGTGAGCTGTCAAAGAGAGCAAGAACAGGAAGAAGTAACGATAGTTCCTCCGGCCGATGCAGTTGTTCACCCACGGACAGTGATGATCAAAATCCTGCAAGACAGAGAAGCAAGCTCACATTTCTTCATAGAGTAATGAAGACGAATCATTGTTCAATGTGTTAAGTCTTCTGAGAGAGGTTCATTGAAAGAGGGCAAATAAATGGGAACCATGTTTATCGCTCTGCGTACCTCCACGCAGTTGTCACAGACAGAGCAGTGAGAGCACCGCGGGGGTCTGTAGAAGCGGCACGTGGAACACCACTTCATTCGAACCTGAATACCTCGAATCTCCACGGTCTTATAGAGGGGAGCCCTGAAGTCATCCTCTTTATCCTCGTCCTCCTCCGCTACGACCCAGATAAACACAGACATGTTAAGGTCCACTTCAACTTGAAATTGCTTTAACTCACTCGTTGCTTCAAACCTTAAGAAATTCCCAATTTGCAGAAGCTGAAGATAATTTAGGAGGAGTTTTGGTCTGTTTCAGTGTCTTCACTAATTTAAGTACTAAAACTATATTCACTATTTCTTCGCTAAATTTATATAAACTTATGTGTGTTCAGTCAAGTAATATGCTACTGCTATCCGTCGTCTTTGTGAATGAAATGTGACTCCAATGTGATGCACAGAAGAGAAAACTAAATCCCCCATAATGCACTGTTTACATATGTACACATTAAAGCGCAGCCGCTCAGGAACTCTAGTGACTTTCAGCACAAATATCTGATCAGAGACAATTTTATTAGATACTAATATAGAGTACTAAATAGTATTAAGAAAGAGATTGATTAGAAAAAGAACAAATTAAGGTGTACTGGCGGAAAAGGAGTTGAAAGTGCCATCTTCAGAGATATAGATCATAGCAAATATTATATGGTTGACACACCTTTTTCTCATGATGATAACGAGACGCTGACATCATAAATATGTCTCTGTTACGATGAAAACTTGAGAGGTATGTGATTTTTGTTGATGACGAGAGTGGACGAAAATGCTTTTGGGGGATGGTAACACGTTCAAAATGCTAACATTTCTGCTTTTCAGGATCCATGTAGTGACAGTAATCTGTCGTTCAAAATATTAAGTATCCACCGATACATTATTGTAAACAGTTGAAAACAGCTTGTGATATGCAACCTATTTATCTTTTTACAAGTTTTGCAGAAAAAAAACTCTCCCAAGAAACCATTTTAATAGGGTTGGGTCGATAGACATCACAATGCTGAGCTGGCATCGCAATCCTTCAAACCCATGCCTTTTTTGTTTTAACATGACGATCAAAAAAACATGTTTAAATGGTTTCTGGACAGAAAAAGTTACATTTTTACAGTTTCTGCCTTTAATAAGCACGAAGTGCAGTAACAGCATCACCCGCTAGACTCAACACATGTTCAGATGAAGCACCATCACATAACCACAAGAATTTACGAGAAATGTTGGACATGAGAGAAATATCCTTCAGCGCGGCACCAGAACCAAATTCATCCGGCTCTTTTGTTACTCATGCGGGATGGGTGGCTGAATCACACTTGTTGGTGCTGGTGGCATTTTAGCAATAAGTTTGAGTTTCTGTGGTGCTTAGTTCAGGTGGTTTCATGCGATTTCCTCTGTATCTTGGGTCAAGCAAGGCTGCTTTGCGTCTCGTCCTCACGGGGGCTTTACTGATATTTGCCTGCGATTTGTCCTCTTTCATTCTGTCTAAAGCCAAAATAATGCCAGATAGGTGAATGTATTCCTTTTATACCAACCAAAATCGTCAATGCCATTATAATGACACAGATCACTCTGTCGCCAGTTCATGCACGAGTACCACGGACAAAGTGATTGGCAAGTGGTAAAATCCCCGAACACCAAACCCCCCCCTCCTCCTCGAGACGATGCCATCGTCCATCGTGATGGTTGTCATTAGACATCGTAAGATGCCAAACTGGTAGACATCGCCCAACCCTACATTCTAATATAGTTGTGTACAGAGCATGAGTGTACATTTATGTTACAAAACCCTGTAAAATTTGGGTTTCAAATATATAGCCCTTTAATTTATTGGTGCTTTCATTTTTATTGAGTGCGCCCTCAAACTCAGACTACACTTTTTGAATGAAGCGATTAGTTTGAAGGGGTTACAACACCAGCAATTGTTTCTTTACCTCTGGGAAAGATGCCAGGATCCATAAACGTGGCCATACAGAAGTTGGCCAGAACAAACAGAAACATTACACCATTGTATATTGGGACAGCCGCAGAGAACTCCTCTGAAAGCCAGGGGCACCTGAAAGAGACCACAAATATTTAAACACACATAACGTCTGTGTACTAGTGTGAACAGCATTTTCTCTTAAATTTGACGACACCACACAAAAATAATAGATTGACAAAGCGAGACGATCCAAGGAAAAAACAAGAAAAACAAAAATGAGATGGCACTTTGTGACAGATGTTGGCCTATTTCCATAGCTTTTCAGTGTTTAATCTGATGGTTTGGTGAAGAGAGGCGTCAGAGAGGGCAAATGAAAGGAGAGAACAGACGTCAGAGCATCAGATTTAAGCCCCCCCTCCTCAGATTTCATTTGATGTGCCAACTGTTTATTGCTCTTTTTTTAAAGACTTGGAATGTTCAGTAAATTCTGACATCAATGACTCAGTAAACAAGAACCTGGTAATCAAGAAGTTAATGTCATTTCATTAAAGCAAGACTGTATAGTTTATTAAGTCAAGGTTTATTAACTTTGTTGACTCATTAAGAAGCTTTTGATAAAGACCTCTCGGTAACCATACAAGATAAATGTCAACAGCTTCATGTCATTTCAGTGTCAGTAGATAAATCTATCAAATCTGCTGAGCACAATGTTGAGTATTTACATAACTGGAAAAACGTATCGGATTAAATTTTTTTTAAACCTTACATAAGTTTTTGTAGGTTAATAATAATAATAATAATAATAATAACACATTAATAACACGCATAAAAAAACGCAATACATTTTATGTATACATTTAATACAATTAACCTTATTCAACACACACACACACACACACACACACACACGCACACCCGCGCGCACGCACACACGCGCACACACACACACACACAAACACACGCGCACACACACACACAAAGTAGACTAGATGAGACTTTTAAAAGGAGGGAACAGAGAGATGGTCAGAGGAATCACACCCGTGATCACTGAATTTATCACCCTGGAAAATCAGTTAACACGGGGGTTTTGGTTAAGCGCTAATACATCTCAATTACCAAACGTGAACCGTAGCAGAACCATGTCGATAAACAATGAAAAGAAAAAAGCGTTTTTGGATGTCCCGGATCAAAAGTGTTTTTTGTTTACTAAAAGTCTAATGTATTAGTCAGAAAAGGGTGGATTTTCTGTGTGAGAACCAGCAAAAGGTGGTAGGGAGTGTGACAGTGGCGGCAGGGGGTGTGGCGGAGGTGATAGGGGGTGAGGCGGCGGTGGTGGGAGAAACAGGGTCATATTGTTTATGATAAATACTGCCTTCTGAAAATCATTAAGGGTGCAATGACAGTCTAGAGGGGTCAGAAATTTATTATAAATTATTTAAACGGGCCTTTAATAAATAAGGGGATATGACTTCTGCCAAAATAACAATTTTTTTTTACCCATTTTGAAGTACAACATAGCATTATTATACTGTAGACAAAATGTCACAAGGCTCAAGAAAGCATGGAGATCAAGTTTTTTCCATGTGGGATTCCCTAGAATTCCTTATAATCTAGGCTCAGCCCTTAATATTCTGCCAAATTAAGGAACACCCTTGTTTTTTCAATGCATTATGGAGCTTTATGAATTTAAGGTTTTCTTATATTATTATTAACTCTGTGACATGAAAGTGATAAAAAGGAACAGCAGCTACTCACGTAAAGCAGAAGAAGAGAGTGGTCGAGCCAACCAGGAAGAAAGTTGCTGCCGAAACTGGCACGTATCGGCTTGGTCGGAAAGGTCTGGAAGGAATGGTTGAATGGGGCGTAGACGTGTGCCCGGACACACCCCCACTCATGCTGCCACTCGGCATCACCACTAGGGGAAGGTGACAGTGTGCCCCGGGAAAAAAATCTGGTGAGAATGTGCTTGTGCTGCTAGGACAACACAAATCCAAAGAGGGACCAAAGAAGAAGCTGCCTTTCCAGCATTTTAAAAAAACTCCAGGCGAGCATTGTGGTCTCCAGCAAAAGGAACCCTAAAACTAACCCCTTCTGTCTCCAACAAGCACAAAAGTGGTGTCTTCAACACAAAAAAAAAATTATGTTGTTTTTTTAAAATAAAGTGCTTTATAATCTAGCTTTGATTTAAAATAATTTACAATCTCTGTATATGTGCCTAACGCTTGTGGCTCAAATATTTTGTTCTGTTCAAATAAACTGTGATTAAAATGCACAAATCACAGTTGTTTCCTCTCCTCAAATCTCTAAACGTTTTAACTTAAAATAGTAAAAAGGTGCCTTAAAAGAACTCGAACTTTATGAAATGCAAGAGATTTGCAAGATTTTTAGAACTTTGTTCACCAAATGTTGCACTGTAATGGAAGTAAAAAATAAATAAAACACAAAAAAAAAATCAAAGGAAAAAAAACCCCGGATGGATTTCTCTCACTTTGAATGTAGTTCTCTTGTGAAGGAAGCACAGAGAAAGAAACCCGACGCCTATGAAAACCATGCAAGAGGTCCCCCCACCATCCACTTTCAGAAAATATAAAAATGTCTCTTCTTCATTTCAGCCAGTCTGTGCAAGACAGCATCTCAAGAGAAGCAGCATCCAGCCTGAGTCGAAGCATAACTGATCCAAGTATTAGTTCTTAAGTGAACGCTGATCTTTTCTCATGTAACCAAGCTTAATTCTGCATCACGGATAAGATCCCATCTCCCTCCGGGAAAAAAATCCCTCTCTTTCAGTGGATTGCACACACCTCAACAGCCTCGGGGGATTGATGTAGGTCATGGAACGATTTCCAAATGAAGAGCCCAAAGAAATCCCAGGATCCACAGGTTACTGAGGGAGAGATCCACGTCTCCTCCCGGTACATGTGTTCATGAGTGGATCAGGTCCAGCTGATATCTTTTGGGAGATGAGGAGCTAGACTTCAGGGGGGCGTGGCTTCAAAACAGAGCTATGAGCCATTCCTTATCTGTGGCGTTATCTTCTCTTTCAGGCAAGTTAGCATGTACTTATCCAATGATAGGAGTTGAAGGTGTACTGACACCTGAAAGAAAGGAATCAGAAAAAATAAGTTCAAGCTCAAAACAACGTTTTTGTCTTATATTTTTTTCTGCAAGCTGAAAACAAAAACTGTTAAAGAGTCTGAGACTGAAAACTGTTTTGCTCTGTGGATTGCTTTTGATTGGCTACTTACTTTTCAGGCTACGTGTTTAATTGATAAATCGATAACATTTATTATCACAATATTGATAGATGATATGAAGAGTTGGAGAGCACAATCGCTACCTGAGCAGCACAATGCTAATTGCACTTCTCTGTCCCGTACCAACATGAGCTCCAGAGTTGCGTGGGATAAAATGCTTACCCTACTCCTGCTCAGGAGATTAAAACAGATGCACTTTTATCCTAGTTTTCTGCAAAAAGCTGTGTTCTGTCTGTCTATTGTTTTTCCTGCATCTCCTCTTTGGAGACTTCCTGTTGATGTATTTACATGACATCATCTGCTGGAAGACCAATCAGAAGCCAGGGTTCAACAAGGAAGCTGGTAAATCTTACTTTAGCTCATTGACTTATTGTTTTTCCTATGGACATACGCGTTCACTCTGTGGAAGATAAACTACACGAGGCAATATAAGTCAATACCATAGACCAATAAAAGAGATTTATTTGAAGTCAAAAAGTTTTAGTGAACAGCGCATTCTATTTAGCTCAGACACAGTTTTTTTACATCATATGCAGAACAAAACAGGGAGGGAGAGTAAAGTTGAGCTGAATGAGGATTATGAATTTAATAAACAAAAGCATGGTTCAACATATTTCAGTACATTAATTTTCTGAATCTCATGACCTCCTTTTATAAGTGCAAAACTAAAGATTAATAATAATAATAATAATAATAATAATACATAGGGACTAAATAAAACCAAATATTTACTCAATGTCTGAAGTTTGTGCTAATTTTACAGGTTAGAAACTCTTTCCAAAACCAAAAAAAGGTAAATTCCCCTAAAAATAAATAAATGATCAAATGTGGTCATGATAATGTATATTATGTCATAAAGATTAATAAAATAAATAAATAAAAATAATACAATAACATTAAATTAAGCGGTTTAGGTTTATTAAACTTACCTCATTTGTTAACAGTTGACTATAAAAAGCACAAGTTTCTCTTGGCAAAATATTAGTTATGCATTTTTGTTTCATACAAGTCAGTCAGCAGATGCTAATGTTAACATCACTGCATCAGTGTTGCATTCTTTTTACATTTGTTTTACATTTGTGTAAAACACAAACTTGTATTATCCAGATAGAAAAGTTGAGCCAGAAGTAATTGTGTGAACATCCTCAAAGGAAATACCCAGTACAAACTTTAACTGAATGTTTTATATTCGAGAGAACTTCACAAAGCACAAGGTTCATTTGTTACTTGATATCAGAACTAATAATTTTAGCTCTGATCAGACCATCAGGAATGTCTCAAGAGCACCAGAGAGCACTGTTATTTGTGTCAACAGTGCATTCTGGGTGATATATGCATTTGAGCCGCAATTAATTCCCCTGCAAGACAGATAGCCATTGCATACCCTCTGTGACCTGTACACGTATGATGTTTGAAGAAAAAACCCCACTTCGGGTTCAATTGAATCCAAATCTTGCATGTCTTGGCTCTTAAAAAAAGAGCAGAAATACAAGATAATCAAGTTTGCTTTTTACTAGGATGGTGTGATTTGGTCGGGTCCATCCTGTGCCAAAATCTACCCTCCCCCTTTAGTCCAATTCGTCTACATACTGAGCCTCAGGAAAGTCAGTAAGAGATGACATCACATGCTTTCACTATCAAATATAAAGCAAACAAATGCAATGTGTGGTTGTACGCAAGTCCACAAGGATTTTGAAGCTGTGCACACTAAGAGGGTTGGGTACAGCCAACTACAGCTTAAAAATAAGTACTTGTATAAACTGACTTCAACAAAGTCATCTTAGATAGAATTAGTGACGCAGTGGTTTGCACCGTTCCTGTTCTTGTTGTTATGAAACCATTAAAAGTACTTTGGTTTCCATGCAGACAAAATGAATGGATTAATGAGTTTGGATTCTAATAAATAAAAAATACGCCAACAGTATTGAGTAACGTGAACACTTAAAAAAACATGTTGACTGGATTTTGGTTTTCTGTAACTAAAACGAACTGGGTCTCTTCATGACACAGAGCAGCCAAAATACATAACCACAACAGAGACACGGCTGCAAATGGATACGGCTGAAATAATAGATGCGAATGTTAATCGAACAGCAGTTAGGAGGTGGCTGACAGGTGTCCTCATTAATTAATGAATAAATTGGTGAAGGAACAATTCAGGACAGCAGAATAAGACTCAAAATAAACTTTTTCAGTCTGTAGAACAGCTGCTTCTAATTTCAAAAATAATTAGAGCACTGAGAATATTTTAAGAGGACAAACATATACATTATGTTTAGTTCAAAAAGTACTAAATACTCAAGCATTAATGAGTGATTAAAAGTGTATTAATTACTGTGGAGTTTTTAGTAACCGGTTAACATTTAATGGGCAGTTATTTTCCTGTATCAGAAGCGCTCATGTTTAAGATGGAGGTGGGTCAATAGCAAAACAAGCGTTCTAAAATACAATTCTCTCTTTTCGTTACTTTTTCAAATACGTTCAGTGGTGAATGGTGACATTTTTTATTTAAAGGCAGAATTCAGTCAATTAATTATTTTTAGTTAGCTTAAGGTTTCTACACACCTACGCATCCCCTGCAATCAGAGACTACAATACAGAAAATTTACATTTGTACATTTTTTTGGCAGCAAATTAACTTAAAATAATAAATGATAAACTCTCACATAAATCTTCTTTTTAGATTGTTGCTTCTGTCCAAATTGCTTCTGTGTTGAGCTGTCATGTTGTATTCATGTCTTGAAATTAATTTCAATCAAAACGAAGTAATATCATCTACGATCTCATGGTATAGTGGAAAGTGAGTTAGAATTATATATATATATATATATATATATATATATATATATATACATACATACATACATAATTCCTCTATATATTTTTTAATAATGTATGCCATTTTTATAGCTCTTTTATAGACACTCACAGTTCTTTACATCGTGAAGAGAGGTGTCTCTGAATCCAGCAGCAGTGTGCAGGATACCTGGAAGGCATGATGGCTGCCAGTCAGTGCCAGAACATTCAGCACACACTGACTAACGGAGAACAGGAGACATGGGGAGCCCATCAGGGGAAAGTAGCCAATTAGAACACAGGGATTACAAAGAGACATTTAGCCAGCGTTACTCTTCTTAATGTAACATTCTGGAACTGTTAATGACCAGAGAGTCAGGATCTCTGTTCAACATCTCATCTGAAGGATGCTTAATTGTGATGTTTTATTGTGACAAAAATCAAAGAATTAAAATAAAAAAGAAGCATGTTGAGCTGTGTCTGAGTGATAGTTTTGGCTAATTAACGATCAATTTTAGGAAGAAAATAAATTATTTTTGATATTTCTGGGCAACAGCTGTGTATAGTTGCATGTCAGTAATATTGTTTTGCAGCTATTACAGCTAAACGAATTGTTAATTTATCTTTATATATCATAATGTCTAGAAAGCCAGAAAAAAATGTAGCCAAACAATTTAGGCAAATATCATTCAGTTAAAATTAAGTATAAAACTACCAAAGATGCATAGCTCCATAAGGAACAAGCTCCAACACACAAAGCATTGCTGATGGATGTGGACCACTGAAGAGCGTTAGTTTTGAGAGTGTGGTCTTGGGAAACCCTGACCCTGGATCAGCACTGAACAATGGGAAAGTTTGTGAGAGGTCGTTTCAACCACTGGATCAGAGTCCAGTCAATGCGGTTGAGTCATCAACGAACAGGAAATAAGTTGGTATTTTGACCAATTTTTAGAAGGGCTTGGTAGAACGGTGCTTTAAAAAAAAAAAAAAAAGGACAAGGACAAGGCTGCTATTCATTACCAAAAATCAATCTTAGTCTATTACAATAATTTTTAAAATTTCATCTGGGTCCCTTTTTTATAATAAATAAGGAATCAGATGAACTTGTGAGAAATCTGATTGATTTTCCCTTTTAAGATATAAACCAGTCATGTGACCGAGAGAGGTTTGTGTAACAGCAATAGATCATATTGTTGCGCAATCTCTCTAAACCTGAGATAAAAGTATGCTATTTCTTTGGAAAGTTTTAGACCTTGTTGCTCAACTTACTTTTACAGGGTTTCTGCAGGTTTCATAAAGTCCTATTAAAGACCTTTTAAGACTTTCTTTGACTCAAATCAAATTTAAGACCTATCTCATAACATCGAACACATACAAAACCTCTTTGCATAATAAACACTACGTTTTTTTAAACACTCACCATCAATTTGATATTTTTAGCATTTACAAAGGTTATGAATAACTCTGGAAACCCTAACCATGTCTCTAACAAAGTGTATCATTATGAGCATTTCCCAACCTCTGGCAACTCTAGCAGTCAAAACAAAAAAAGAAATATCTGTTCTGTGACTTCACTTTCCTTCCACTGACTGCTTTCAGCTCCATCAGCCATAACCCTTGTGAATGATGTAAAAGTCAGATAAATGCCACCTGACAGAGATCATATGGCACAAAAAAAAATCTGATGTATTGTATTCAGGATAAATAAATGAAAGTGACCCAAGTCAGATTTGGGGGAAAAATGGAAATGAGCTGTTCAGACTTTCCTGAAAATATCGGTCAATTTGGGCTGCAGTTTGAACCATGGACTATACGATCTACAAAAATGATTGTTTATTCTTATCACTTATATTGACCACTGGTTTGAAGAGAAAATGTAAGTAATTCTAAATTATAATAAAACACATTTTGGTCATGGCCAAAACAACACAAAAAGACCAAATATCTGGATGCATGGCAGCATTAGAAATGTAGATTGCAATGCATACTAATTCCATTTCCCATTTTTCATTGACACGCCCACCAAGAATTGACGAGAAAAAAAAATTATATATGAAAAAGGTAGAGAATTTTTTTTTTCAGCATGGTAAGACTGAATTGCCCAACTGTTTCACGTTTAGTCAGCTCTCACAACTCCTTTTCATTCATCCATGAGTCACGGATGGGTTGTTACCTGGTTAGTGCTCAGTTATGATTTCATCTGACAGTTATTTTCACTCGATATTTTTATAGAAAATAAGATTAATGATCAATGGAAATAATTAGAGAAAGACACGCACGCGATCGCTTTAAACGAGCAGTATCGACTTCATTAAAACGTGTCGAGATGGTTTAACAAATCAAAAAGCAGTGAGGCGGTGTGTTTCTTTGGGTGTGTTTCGCTGCAGCTAGTCCACCGCTGTCGTCGGTTTAGGCCCTGAAATAAATACGTCGATGCTAGCGGATACCTTACACACAGCCTCAGAGATTTCAATAGTACATGTGTTTAAGAGGCATGACAAGCTTCTTCGTTTGATAACAGTCTGTATGTCAATGCAACGCCTATCCGTAGAGCACGACTTCCGCTGCAACATGACAGCAAACTCAACCCACGAATAATCGAATCACATATTGACATAAATAATCAATTATTGATACGTAAAAGCTGGGACACCCATGTAAAATAACCTAAAATACTTGTAGCACAGCTACAAGTATAGACTATTAGCATGCTAGCAATCCAACGTATAATTTAAATCTTTTCTGTTTTACTAAAACACAACAAGCATACCTGGCGGTTCGCTGGCGTCGCTGCTTTAGAGGATTGGTGTGTGTGTCACTGGTTATCCCCTTTGATAGATTAGATGATGGCTTTAATCTCCTTTTCAATCTTTGGTTGGTGGGGTCTCTCTTAGCCTGTTAGCCTGCGTCCAAACTATCAATCGTTCGCTTTTTTCACACACCGGAAATTACAAAACACTACACTTTCGGGGCGCATTTGGAGTTCAAACTCACACATGTTGTATATTCCGTCACATTTGACTTGATAAAGCCCCACGGCTTACAGCTAACGACGGGTTTAACGTATTTCCACCAGCTCAGCGCAGCGGCACAAGCTAACGTTGCTTCAGTCGCAAGTACAGCCGCCCACAACAGTCTGAGGTCCCGCCCTCCTGTCAGCTGATTGGTAAACATGCACTGTCATTCAAACAGAAGTGACCAATTGAAACACGTGGAGAACTAGTTAACGGATTTTCCGTCTCATTCGTAAATCAGGTGTTGAGACCTAACGAATAATGAACAGGTAAAACAAAACCACGAAGAAGCGTTTGAATGTAAGATTGTTCATATTAGCATTTTTAATAAATGAAAGAGAGGCATCAAGTTAAAAGGGCTTAATTGAGTATACAAAGTGATCCCTGTGTTTGAAAGGGGGGCGCAGACAGACAAGACGCCCGTGTTTCTGAGGATTAAAGGGACAGCAGGAGTATTACAGATAAGCGTCCGTCGGCCATTCCAATATCGCCTCAAATCTGACCAACATCTGTCACAGCACCTCATTTAGGCCAAAAATACACCGTTCTGACTGTCAACACAAAAACAAAAGCACCCTGGCAGAATCCGGGGTTAGAAGTTTGCACCCTGCGGTCACTTCCGGTAGCCCAACACGTTAGGCCTTCCAACACAACATTTGTGTCTGGAGTATTTGATGTTTGTGTGGTAGTGAAAACATACTTTCTGATGCGTTTGGAACCTTGCAAAAAGGTGATTATCCAAGATCATAGATGCTTAGGGTCTAATCCAAATACAACTTGTTTACTAAATTGTGATACATAATCCATGAACAGGAACAATAGGGGTGTTTAGACTCAGCTGTTGCAAGTGCGCTGCAAAGCAGAAAGACTTGATTTGTTGTTTCATGCACAGCGAACATATTTCTTTTCAATGAATATGTCTTATTGTTTTTTTTTTTTTTTGATGTGCAATTTGAAAGAAGACAACCCTAAACCTTTTTTGTAGTTTTGAGTGTTTAAAAGGTTATTATGGCAAACTTGGATTGTGTGCGTGATAGACAAAAGATGCTTCTGTTAGGACTCTTTTGTGTAACCGCTCTCATGGAGCCGTTCATGTTTTAAGTTCTCTGTTTTCATTTGCACTTATCTTTATTGATTCGCTTGATTTGCAGCCATTTTAAGTGATGCTCCATGAGCAGATATAGTTAGGTGAAACATGACAATTTGTTGATTACAGGATGACAATTGTTGAGACTTTTATTGGCAGGAACTTGATGAATGCTGAGGATGACAGAAAGACTACTCATAGCACCATTCAGGGTTTGTGACTCTGGAAAAGTCACAAAGCCAACCATTAACAAACGTTGTGTAGGGTTACAGCAGTCTGCAAGCTTTTAGCCATTTGCATTTTTATATCCAATAAGCAGCAGTCTCTACAAAGGCAGTTTGTACATGAAAATTATGTCTATAAGGAGGTTATGTCTATGTAACGTTATGTTTTTTTTGTTGCATGATTTTTTTTCATATTTGTCTTTACAGATCGTACTGGTTTAGAGACACACAAGGGTAAGTTTTCAGTGTAAATGAGATCTACATTGAAGTAATAGTATTTACGAGAATCATAAAATATTTAGTTTTAATATTTATTTAATATTAATTTCCTCCTAAAATATGACTCTTAATTGCCCTCACTATTGATGAAAAATCTGCCATGTGATCCTAACAAGAAAAAAGTTAGAGCAGCAGAGGGCCTTGTTGTTCATAAGGTAGAGCTGATTCAAACTTTCACCACTTGAGGGCGGTAGTATTTCTTAGAAAACTGCAATCAGGACCTAATGCTGAGGAAAATCCAAGTAAAAGTCATTAAATACCGTGAAAAGCACACAGCAATCCAGCTGTTGTCATTTCTACCCTCAGATAGCTCTAATTAAACAGGTTTTATAATCTGTTGTCTGGTTTCCTCTTTAGCCATCTGGCTTTTTGCTGTTCTATAATTAGTCTGTCTGTCTGTGTGTGTATGTCATCGGTCTGTTAGTGTATACCATCCATCGTCTGTCATCTGTATTTCTGTCTATATCATCTGTCTGTGTGTCTGTCATAAATCCATCTGTCTGTTTATGTTGTCTGTCCATGTCATCTGTTTGTTTATATCATCTGTCTGTGTGTCTGTCATAAATCCATCTGTCTGTTTATATTGTCTGTCCATGTCATCTGTTTGTTTATATCATCTGTCTGTCTTTCTGTCTAATCATCCATCTGTCTACATGTCAATCTGTCTGTGTCCTCCATTTGTCTGTTTATATCATCCGTCGGTCTGTAATCCATCTGTCTGTTTATACTATTTGTATGTCTGTCATCTGTGTCTGTCACCCATTTGTCTGTTTATACCATTCGTATGTCTGTCACCCATTTGTCTGTTTATAGCATCTGTCTGTTTATATCATCCATCTGTCTGTCATCCATCTGTCTGTTTAAACCATCCGTATGTCTGTCACTCGTCTGTCTGTCATCCATCTGTCTGTTTATATCATCTGTCTGTCTGTTTTCCTATTTCCTCCATCTGTCTGTCTGTTAATTTCTTCCATCTATCTGTCTATAACATCAATCTGTTTGTCATCCATCCGTCTGTCTGTCAATAGCATCCATCTGTCTGTGTGATATATCTGTGTGTCTGTCTTTCTGTCTACACCATTCTTATGTCTGTCTTTCTGTATATATCATTCTTATGTCTGTTTGTCTTTTTGTCAGTCTGTCTGTCTGTCTTTCAGAGACAGACCAGCTTACAGAGATCAAGGGTGCCAACACTTTAGTCACGTTTAAATCCAGGCTAAAGACTCACCTGTTTAGTTGCGCTTTTTTTTCACCTCTGCACTTCACTATCTTAATCGGTTTTAATCGATGTTTTTAGATTTAAAATTTTTAATCACTATTTTTAATGCTTGATTTTATTAAATGAACTTTCTTTTTATTCTTTGTTTCCAATGTAAAGCACTTTGAATTACCCTGTGTACAAAATGAGCAAATAAACTTGCCTTGCCTTACTGTCTTTGCTATCAATCTGTCTATTTATATCACTCATCTGTCTCTGAGTCTGTTTTTCTGTCTATGTCTTTATATTGCACATTTATCTTGTGCACTACTGCACATTTATCTTGCTGTTTGTTTGAATTTGTCATTTATCTGTCTCCGTGTTTCTGTTTAATGTTCTGTATACCTGTATGTCCATCCAGCTGTATCTGTTCAAATAACCATCCATCATTCGATATCTTCATATTTCTAATTTATACACATTTCTGTTTTAAAGTTGTCTGTCCTGCTAAAAGAATGTGCCTATCTTTTTCTACATTATCTGTGTAGACTATCAGTTTATGTCTGTCTGTTACATATGTATGTCTGTTCATCTGTCCAATTATATTTGTCTTTGTCTATATCCTGATCTATTTAACCTCAATTGTCAATATGTCTGTCCATATGTCCCCTGCTTGTAGGCCTGTCTCATTTTTTACTTTAGCATTCATGATATATTTCTATCAGACTGTCTATATGTTAAAAGTCTGTGTCTGTCTATCCTTTTTATATCAGTCTATCTGCCAGGAGCCGAGCAGGATAGAGTTTAGTCTTTATCCCACAAGCTGTGAGTGAGAGAGACAGAGGCATATGAATGGAGAGAGTCAATAGATGACTCATTTCTGTCGGCCATCTTGAGAGGGATGAATGAAGTGTCCCAGGGCACAACTCTGCATCTGTCCTAGGCTATTTTTGACTCGCTGAGATCCTTCTACGCACTGTGGAGATGAGCAGTGGCAAAAAAGTTATTAAAATAAAAATAGACTCAGGCAAGAAATGGAACAAAGAAAAAAGGAGTTTGACGAGGATGGAAATGGAGGAGACGAGGCAGGAGTTTAAAGAATAGGAGAGTAGGATGACGAAAACAGCATCAGGGAGGACGTAAGATGATGCAGACAGACAGTTTGTTTGCGTGAGACGGAAGCAGAGGAACAGACTGGAGTTTGATCTGTCTGGAGTACAAGAAGGAAGAAAAAGAAATAAAGACATCTTTTGTCTATAATGCTAAAAACAAATTTACCATATGAAAGCCCCTCTTAGGAGTTTTCTAAGACATCAAAGCTTTCCTACCTCATGAAAAACCTGTATGTAAAATAAGCTTGAAGTGGGCATCCATTTTTATACTAATACATGTTACTGTTAAATATTATTTTAGCATTACTTTGTTTTTGAATAAAGCCTGTTCCTCAGTCAGTTGCTACAGTCCCAGTCAACACATTTCATATTTTTTCTATTTTCAGTTTTTTTTCCTCGATATATGAATATATTCTAAGAAAAAATTAGTTAAAAAAAACAAACAAACGGTACATTGTGGACATGGCCACAGACACTGACTGGACTCCCTTATTAGTCTATTAGACAATTTTTCAGAACGTTGATTCAGTTTTTACAATTTCTTTTTGGAAGTTGTCTCGTTTGGACATCGATTGTACAAAAAGTATGCTAGTAAACAGTATGACACTTTACTGCTATTAATACAACAATAACAACAGTTTAAAATGACAATGACGTAAGAAAAACACATTTATTTTCTTTAGAAGATCTTTAACTATTTCCTCCATTTTATTTATACCATAGCAGAATCAAAATCTGTCTCTGCTTCTACTCTTGCCTCTGCACGCTGGCTTTCTAAAGTGCTTTAGAAATTGTTACCGTTAATAACGAACATATTGAAATTTCCTGAAAATCGAATGAATGACGACCGCCTCATCTCAAAAAGCTCTGAGCAATTACAGTGCTATCATGAAAACAGTCTGGGATGATGATGTGTTTTGTTGGGACTATTTTAGTGAGTGATCATTTCTCTGAGTGCTGAATTACTAGGTTTGGCAGGAGGTGGTAAATGAAGGATGACGCCTTGTTTGTTCATCTGTTTCGTCACCAAATGCCTGGTGCAAATATATTAATAGCTTAGTCAGAGTTGATGGGAGCTAATACATTTCCTTTGCTCTTACACATAGGCATATGCTGTTGAACGTCGTTCACCAGAAAGGGCTGTTAACACATTCTAAGCAGCTGTATAGTTTTTAATTAAAATGAAACACTCGCAGGGACATATGGTCTCTTGCAATTACATCTAATGAAGAAACCAACAAGGGTTGTACAGAACATGTCGAGGAAATGTGATCTTGTTCTCTAGCACTTTGTTGGGTAACAAGATGAGATTGTTTGCTGGGACTGGAGGATATTATTTTCCATCTTCTACCAAAGGTGATGTTATGTGTGTCATATAAGATATCAAGTCGATATAAAAATAGCTCAACTGTGATCGAGAAAAAGAAGGAACTGCTGTCTCGTCCTGCTCTGTAGTTGTTTAAAAACACAGAGAGCTCAACAGATTTATATATATATACCTTGCTTCTTGATTTAGGCTCAATTCAACTTAGAGCTTTTAACCTAACATTCAGAATTAAGAATGGAAAATTACGTAAAAAGTCTAGATAGTTATTCCCTTTTGTGAGTGTTTTATGTAATATTTCATGTAGAACTGTGTTCAAGGAGGACATCAGGTGGTTGGGTGGTTGAGAATTGTAAGACTCCTCCTGAAGTGTTGGTTTCAACAGGAATTCTATGAAATCTGGGATCTATTGTTGATCATGTAACTAGATAATGTTTGATATCATTTCAAATGTTTGAATGTTTAGTGCAATGATGTTGTAATTCCCAAAACTACAACTGTGAAAATATTCAGAATTAACATGCATTAATATAAAACTATCTTATTATGTAGTAAACGTTGGAGTTGTGCTTTAATGCTATTCCTTTAGAGCAGGGGTTCTATTTTATTTATTATTTAATTTTGTATTTTTACCTAAGAGCCAAGACAAGACAAGACAAGACAAACCAGAAAGAGAGATGAAGGCCATGATTATCCAACCATCTCAATTAAGGAAATTTCAAATAAAGTCATTTAAAACAACAAATACAAAACAGTTTTTGAAATGTATACTTCTTAATCTTTTAGCATTATTTAAACAAAAGTAGCATTGTCATGTTACATACATTTTAATGTTATTACACACGAACATACAGAGAGAGAGAGGTGAAAGAGATATTGAGAAGAAAGGAGAGAGAGAGAGAGAGAGAGAGAGAGCAAGAGAGAAGATGGGTGAGAGGAGAGAGAGAGGAGACAGTAGAGATATGAGAGAGAAAGAGAGGATGGGGAGCTATAGAGGGGAGAGGAGAGACAGATGAGATAGAAGAGAGAGAGGAGAAAGGGAGTGAGAGAGAGAGAGGGAGATATAAGATAGGAGAGAAATATAGAGGAGAGAAATGTAGATGAAATAGGAAGAGAAAGAGAGATAGAGAGAGTGAAGACAGGGAGAGTAGAGAGAAAAGAGGGACAGAGAGAGTGTGGATAAGGATAGAGGATATAGAAGAGAGACAGAGAGAGTGTAGATCGGGAGAGAGTAGAAAAAAGGGGGAGAGAGTGTAGATAAGGAGAGAGGATATAGAAGAGAGAGATAGAGAGAGTGCAAATAGGGAGAGAGAAGGGGAGAGTAGAGAGATAAGAGGGATAGAGAGAGTATAGATAAGGAGAGAGGATATAGAAGAGAGAGGTAGAGAGAGAGAGTGTGTAGATAAGGAGAGAGGGAGAAAAGAGAGTGAGTGTAGATAAGGAGAGAGAAGAAATAGAGGGGTTCATTCAACATACTAAATATAAAAATAAAACAATGTCATCAATTGCATAAGAGTTCTTTTTTTCTCTCTCTCAGTCTAGTTTTCTCAATAGTTAGTGTGAGAACTGACACCACGGAACATGTAAAGATGCAACTGTTGCTCCAACTTGCACTGCCACAGATCTGTTTAATGCAAAGACAGACTGTTTGCATAAAGAAAGAATTCTGGCATTTTTTTTGCCTGCCGATATCAGAGTTTAGAGGGGAATTAGAAGTAAGCACTTGGTGACTAAATCACCATAGCTCCCTCTTTTGAACTTCAATATGAGTGTATATTCACTCCTAGTTTAAAGTTGGTGTTTTCAATCCAGTCCACACACCTTTATAAGAACTTCTCCACAGTTTGTCTGTAAGCTATAACAATTTGAAACACACGGGGGTTTGGTGGGAAGATCTTTGCTTTAACTTTCGCCTTAAAAAGCTGTATTTCCAGACAGGTAAGTTACTAGTGTATCTGTGCTTACAGCAGAGAGGGAAGATGCACGTGAACTCTCTACAGTCCACTTATGAGAGCGATGACGCACTCCATTTGAAAACCGTCTGCCTCACTGCGGGGAGAGTACAGCGCTCTGAGAATGTGTGATTAGAGCTTAATGAATGTGTATGTGTGCGCTCGCGCAAGTGTGGGTCTTTGCATACGCAATTCATAAACTCTCCAAATGTCTTCAATGGCGGAATCTGCCAAGAATGTGACTCAAATATCTCACATCTCCTCACACTCCACCCTGAATTTTATTTACAGCTTTACATTTCTGATCTGTTCTTGTGTCTGTCTCTTTGTTTATCTGTCTACATTCTGATATCAATATCAGACACGTTCCCTTTAGTTATCCAGAGGACTACAGGTGTAAAAGCATTAAAATCACATGCACTTAAACAACAAAAAAAAGCTAGTTACTTCTCATTACAGTGTAGGACTCCATAAAAATACAGTTAATCCCTGTATATTTAAATATGACTATATAAAAATGTGGATTTTGTTGCCTTTTACATGATGCATTATAATTATACTTTTAAAACAGTAAAATCCTAACAGGATAATGAACAGAGGACTTCAGAAGTTACAATTGCACGTTTTGTAGAACAGCTTTTTACAAATTCACAGTTTTTTTCACGCTGGTAGACAAGGAAGACTGAGAAGATATCTTTTCACAAGGTTTATTAACTGGTATGAATAAAGATCACGTTCATGGGAGACCGCCAGGAAAACTCCACACTAGCTTTAGCCTAGTAGAAACGGTGAGAGGGATAGAAGTGATTAGTGTCCAAACCCGATGGTAAGGCATATCGATTGTGAGAGTGAATATAGATCCTTGATGACTGCCAGATAAGTAAAGACACTTCCCTTATCAGTGCGTTGCATACGAAAGCTCAGAAGGAACAGAAGGAAGAGGAGAAGACGAGGGAGCTTGGAAGAAGACAACGATCGGACGTCAATACCGGCTGATGCGTGAACGGAGAAGGTGAGTTTATATAGTGTCCTTGATGATGATAAAACAGTTGATTAAATACATAAATGAATTACATTCTTGGTGGTATCAAATAATCAAATAGTTTAGGGTATATTAGTACCATCTCCCTTGTACAACTTCTCTCGCTTATTCATTCGTGGGAGACTTACAAGTAGTTTTTCATACTTTCACTGCTTACTTTCTTGATAACGTATAAAACCAAGACTTATTCAATCGCTATCAATGATCAAAATATCCTTGTTAAGACTTTTTCTTAGGCTAAATGGTTCTCTAAAGATAATACACAGTTATAATCTAATTCCAAATATTTTTCTATAGAGCTTTTGAATAATATGTGTTGTTACCCTCATTATGCTTATTCTTCAAATATCAATAGTAATAGTCATCTTCATTCTTGGTTCAGTGGGGTTAAAGGTTGATTCTCGTATTCGAAGGTTCTAGTGTCACATGTTTCACTCGCCTTTTAAGAGAGGTTGTCTAGACTGGACAGCACATCAGAAAACATAGCAAATATGCCATGCTTACCTTTTTCTGTGTTTGTCCACTTTTCTGCTCAGCTCAGTGCATTTAGCGTGTTCTAACATGTTGAAGCTGCCACAGACCTAATGATTTTGGACGCTTTCGATCTTTCAAGCTTGTTCGTGATGCCAATAATGTTGTTGAGAAGAAATTAAGAAAGACAGCTTAAACATTTAAAATACTTTCAGAGCACAATTAGAAACAGTGATGACCTCTCTAAGCTTTAGGCTGGGTAACTAAATAAACATTTCAGCAATGCTTTGTTGCGTAAGCTGTCGTAAATGTAGGTAGGTAAGTAAGTCAAATTTATTTATAACGCACATTTTTCACAGGGAATCTGCTCTATAATCAACAATACAATTGTAAAATAACAACAAAAAAATAAGAATTAAATATTTAAAACCGATAGCAACTTTAAAAGGCCTTAGAGCATAAAAAAGTATTTAACATAGTTTTAAAAATAAAAAAATTGGTTGATAAACCACAGAAAAAGCTAGACTTCAGATTGACGTTACGGATCTCCAGAAAACGCTGGGCCTCGTGAACTGAGACGGAGACAAGAGTTCAGCTAAATATGCAGCTGCTTGCTCATTGATGGCCTTGTACACAAATAACAGGATTGTAAACTGGATTCTAAATGTTTCTGAAGCCAGTGAAGATGGTGTACAACAACTTTCATTGACCTTGAGAAAGAATGGGTCTTAATGAAGTCAGTTGTAGTATTTATGAATCAACATGTAATAATATAAATTGTTAAATCATTTGATTTCCAGTGTAAAAGAAGATTGTGAAAAAAATCTAAATTTTAAAAGAGGAGAGCTTTGAGCCTGAGCTGATAATATATTGAATGTATTTCTAATTTTCCTCAAATTAATCCCCAGTTGGAAGGAAATTAGAAATCTGATCTTGCAAAATCTGTAAAACCTTTGTGTATTGATGTCAGGAGCTAAAGATATATCATCTTAATTTGAATGGTTTTGGTTAGAATTTTTGTCAATTGCAATTTCATAAAATTGAGTATTATTCATATTAAAATGTGTTTTGATGTAGAATTTTTTAATTTGAATTTCACAACCTTGAGTATTGACCATCTGAAACATAAGACAACTGAATTTGATTAAGGCATCAATTCTTATATATGTATTTTTAACCTTCATTTTTTTAGCTCTCAACTCTCAGGCTGCAGATAAGACAAATTATTTCAAGGTTTCAAAATAAAGAAATTAAAATGATTAAATTCAATACTATAAAATTCAAACCACAAAATTCCGATTGTGAAATTCTGATCTTGCAGAAAGTAGGTCAGGGCTGGGGTCATCAACAGGGAAGAGTACACGATCGCCGAACAGTCAATGAAACATTTTGGCCAATCACAGAGCTGCAATTTTTCTCGCAGTTGTGTGTAGTTCAGGAGGGAATAGTCTCTCTATAACCATGAATCCACGATTTCTAGCATGATTAACAAGTCACTAGAAAGTTCTTAGCACCAATAACAAGTCTTTAGCATGTTAAGTCATTAGCATGATTAACAAGTAATTAGCATGTTAAATCGTTAGCACACTCTTGGCATGATTAACAAGTCATTGACCTGTTAAGACATTACCATAATCCTATTGTGATTAAAACGTCATTAGCCTGATCCTGGCATGATTAGCAAGTCATTAGCATGCTCGTAGCATAATTGACAAGTAATTAGCATGTTCCTAGCATGATTAGCAGGTCATTAGCATGTTACTGGAATGATCGACAAGTGATTGTCGTGTTCCTTGTATGAATGAGTCATTAACATGTTCCTAGCATGATTTATAAGCTACTAGCATGTTCCTAGCATGATTACAAAGCCATTTGTGCATTCCTAGTATGATCAATGAGTCATCAGCATGTTCCTTGCATGATTAATTCGTCATTAGTATGTCCCTAGCATGATTAGTGTGGAATTAGCAGCATTTTCCCAGCATGATTTACGAGTCCCTAGCATGTTTCTAGCATGATAATGAGTCAGTAGCATTTTTTTGTCAATTGCAAAAGAAATATAAGAAAATAAGAATAAATTCTCATTTGAATCTTGTTTTAATGGCATATAATATGTTTTATTAAATTACCGTTGTCAATATTTCACACCAACACAATTCAAATAAAAATGTTGTTCTGCCATTTTTTTTTTTTGGTTCCATATTGATGAACCAGTCCAGGTCTTTCTGACCCTGTGTCAGTGTGTACCAGTAACTCTATTTTTGAGCCATTTCTTTAACATGGAGCGATTGTGAACTCTTCCAAACACTGATGAGCAACATCCGGTAAACTCATTTCAAACACGCACATATCACAAATAGTGTTTGTTCCTTTCCTTTTTCAGTCTCCCTTTCACATTTCCCCATTCATGTGATTCAATGACTCATTTTGATCTAATATTCAGCGATATTGACGTAGTCGCTATTCCCCTTCCATCACTAGCCAATTCATTGTGTCTCATTGTTAAATAGTGTGGCTGAAATCCAATGAGAGTGCAGATGGTTCTGTAGGTGGGATGATGAAGGGACCATTTGTGTGCGTAACTGTACTTGCTCCAATGAGAAGTCGGGATTCTTCCATTAGATGAATAATCAGCTGGAGGATTTGAATGGGTGACGATACAAAACAATAAGTTTGGATGCTTCTGTAAACTAAACAGCCTGTTGGAAAGGCATCTTTATGGAATACTTAGAGTGGAATTGAGAAAAGAAGCACTCAAGCCTCTCACTGGGACCTTATGTGCGCATATATGAATGCACGTTTGTGTTTAGCACAGCTTTGCACATGGCAGGAGACTGAGTCACTGCTGCTCTTTCAGTGAGAGCCATCTGCTGAAGATCTTTACAGAAAAAGAAAGGCTTGGACTACTGAATCTGACAAAAAAAAAACGAATTCCACTCCCTTGTCTAGGGCAACATGTGGCTGTAACATCACCATTTTGCTTCCCTTTGTTAGACTCAGGGATGCATTTGCTTGTCCAGTGTGTGCATGTCTTGTTTCAAACTCTGAATCAAAGCTCTGAATGGGGGCCAGAGCGGTTGCGTAGTAACTGTATGTTATAGTGAATGATTTTGGCTTCAAAGAACTTTTCCAGCCTCGAACACTACTGTAGAGAGTTTGTTTATATCAAGGAAGGTCAGATGAAAAGATGGGTCTTGAGGACGAAACCATGTAGTGAAGCTACATAAAAGTGTGAAGAAAAAAAACACCATCACCAAAGATGTTTCAATTCACAGGTTTATTCTTTTCTCATGCTCTCTGTCCATCAGTGAAAATATCCAGCAGCTAATCTTTTCACACTTTACATTCAAATGCATACATTCAGGGTTTAAAGGTATAACTAATGCTTTGGTCATCTGTGAGCGACTTCACAAACATGGCCGCTCTAGAGCACCTTGAGGCAGTTTGACCTTACCCGTAAAGTTCACACATCATACAAATGATAAGACATGAATTTGTCACTTAAACGTTAGTGGGAAAAAGTGATCTAAGGGGTATTGCTGGCTGTAGCAGATCTTCTCTCAGGTTATTATAGAGCTTGCACCGAGCTTCTCCATCCTTTTACAATTATACCGCCCACATCCACCTCTGTGGTGCCTTTTTCTTTCTCTACTTTTCCTCATCCTCTCCACTTGTCCTTGCTCTTTCTCTGTTAGTGTTCCCAAAAATGGATTGCTTATTGCAGTTTGAAAGTTCGTAAGGAAAGTAGAATTAGCATGGATTAAAAACACATGCCCAGACATTTTGTTTCTAACTAGTCTCTTTACATTTCTGGAACCAACAGGAGATGTTGTTTCGAGAATTTGCTTAAAGGAGCCGCACACTTTTATGGGAGTTAGGCTCATTCGTCAACTGTTGCTGAAGTAGTCAGTAGTTTATTGTTTTAAAATCTACTCATCCATATTTTGCTCTGGCGATGGCACTTTAAGCTTAGCTTAGCAATTTCAAATCAGTTGCAGACTGTCAAAAGTGTTGAGATTTTTGTTTGCTGTTTAAAATGAGTCTTTTCTAATGTTATGTTGTGCATTAAGATAAATATTAAATGAAAAGTTTATATTGTACAGTTTACAATACAGTTTTGCTGCTGTGACATGAATGTATAAATTCTTTGTAAAAAGAGCAAGTTTTTAGTCTAAACATATTGAATTAATTTCTGCTACTCTCATTTGTGCGGTATTCAATTATCTGTGCTAAGCTATGGTAAAAATTTTATCGCCAGATCTGGAGATCATTTGGCCAGATTCCAAATTGGTTAAAAACACTAAATTCATTGAGTGTAAGAGCTTAAATTCAAAAACTTGTGTTGTCCTTTAAAGAGTTCTGTTTTGTACCTGCATCAATTTTTGTAATGCCTTCTCTTTATTGCAATGCTTTTGGTAAAAATCTATTTAGACTTGATTAACAAAAAAGATTGAATTCTACCAAACAAAGTATGTTTTTGGGTGAAAGAACCAAAGAAGAAGTCTTATAAACAGAATTGGAACTGTATTTTACGGTAAAAACAGAACATAACAGTGATTTAACAATAGTACAAGAACTAACATTCACACTCACTATTGACGGATTGTAGAAATACTGCAGACGTTACTCACAGTGACATTCTTGGCCACTTAGAACAGTGATGAACATGAGGCTTTTGATAGCGCTATTTACAGCTCCCTCTGTCGAGAAGTCGTATTTAGTTGGTAGCAACCATTATCTAAGAATTGCTTTAATCTAAATCCTTCTGTCTCCTCTTAAATGCACTCTGGTTTTAGAGTGCGTGCAGTTTTTGAGAATGCATCACTAGTTGTAGCATGGTACCTGCTGCTCTAAACCATTCCTTTTGTGCTTATCATGATCAAGTTTCTAAAAACAGATGTAATGTTACATCCGATTGCTCGAAACATAGCCATTCGCTGTGAATTTGGAACGAGGGTGTCATGGTGACATCACAAGCTTTTATTACAACTATCATAGAAGCATTTAGACTGGCTGAAAGTCTGAAAAGCATACAAATATTGTATGTAAACCTAAGATGTCTATCCTCTTCCTGCACTGACTGTGCCAGAGATGGCTCAGAATACACTTGTCCTCAAAAAGGGACCGAGTATCTGCCTAAATTGAACAAGCCCTCTCTCCATACAACGTTCCCTGCTTATCCACTGTATCCTTAATCAGTGCCGTGCCCTCTAGATACAAGAACCTAGAGGCTCAAACTGAACAAACCAAGATACAGTTGAAGCTGATGGTAAACAGGAATCAAGGTTTTTGAAGAGATAAACTATCCTAACAGGGTTTCCCTACTCCAGAGAGAAGAAAAACGAGAGGAGAAGGGTTTTTCTGAGATTCAGCCAAATAGAAGATGGGTGCTGATGGTTAAGACAGACATGGAGAGTAGCAGGATTACAGAGCAGCAGGAGTGAGAAGAAGAGGATGATGGGGGCAGAGAGTCAAATTCAGGGGGGCACTCGAGCTCAAAGCAGCGAAGAGAGGTGATGCCTGCATCTTCATTGCCATAGTTGGCCCAGTATTCTTCTGGGTCGAGCTTTGGAAGAAGAGCCTCCTCCTCCCCAATCTCATACTTTGTGGATGAAGACGTGATTGAAGGCTTTCCTCCATGGAGAGGATACGCCTTGGTCTCGGAGTTCTTTTCGTATATACCCTTGGAAGTGCTGACAGGCTTGTTCTTGGAGAACCACCAGCGGGTCTTGGTGCTGAAGGTGGTAGTGGTGGTGCCTGCGAGGGAGCCGGGGTCTGGAAGTGGGCAGAGGGCGAAGTCCATCTCTCTCAAGAAGCGCAGGTCCTGTCCACGCCGGGTCGCTGGGGAAGCGCACTGAACATCAGAGCTTGACACACGAGCTCCTCGGAAGAACTCCCAGAGCGGGCGAGCCTCACAACCGCATGCCCAGGGGTTGTTGTTCAGTCGCAGGAACTCGATGGAGGGGACGTCACGCATGGCTTGTCCGGGGAGCTCAGAGAGGGAGTTGTTGAAAAGGAAGAGCATGGTAAGCCGGCCCAGGTCACGGAAAGCACGGCGGTTTACCTGGCGGACCCTGTTGTCATGAATGAGCAGGCGATCCAGGTTGACCAGACCACGGAACACGTTCTCTGACAGGGTCCGGATGCGGTTGCCATGAAGAAAGAGCTGGCTCAGGTTGATTAGGTCAGAGAAGAGGTCGTCCTGAAGGAAGTGGAGCTGGTTTTCCTGCAGGTACAGGAACTGCAGGCTGTAGAGCTTGTGAAAGATGTCATGGGGAAGGGCGGTTAGGTGGCAGCGGTGCATGTGGAGGCTTTGTAGCTTCTCTAGACCACGGAAAGCTCCTCCCTCTAGGCGGTGCAGATTAGTGTTGTCACCAAGATCCAGCTCCTCCAGATCTCTCAGCTCGCTGAATGCACCAGCTTCGATCCAGGTGATGTTGTTGGAAAAGAGCCACAATACCTGGTATGCAGTGAATTGAAATGGGAAGGGACAATGGGAATGGGGATGCGAAGAGGTGAAGATGAAGAATATAAAGTTAGTGCATTCCACATCCACAATGGTCCATCTCTCAACAGCATGGAAAACGTTTAATATATTGGGTTTATTAAAGTGATTCTCCACCCCAAAAGTACATATTTTGTCATTTTGTCACCCCCAAAGTAGTTCCAAACATATACTTTACTTATCCTCTGAAAACGATTTTAGATGTCATCAATGCAAAAAAAATTCTCCATAGATGTCCAAGGATGTGCACGATCTCAGAAAAACCTCATGCATGTACACCAACTCAGGGGATTTATATGAGCTTTGTGAGATAAGAGACAAGCGTATTCTTTTTGTTTGGGGAAAAAAAAACACTTCCTAACATCACGTGACACAAATGAGCATGCACAAAAACATACTAATGAATTTCCTGTTTATATCAGTGGGGAAAACTCTACATTTAATTTCTATTAAAGTATGTGGACCATGTTTTTATTCTTTTTGGCAACCTAGTGCCATTCCTTGGGTTATCTGTGGTGAATATGGTCTGGGTTTGAAATTACTTTATAACCAATACACAGTACAAACTGAGAGTAAATTTAATTTTATTCAGAGTGGAATACACACTGAATAGAGTACAAAAAATACTTTGAGTTTGAGTTTGAACATTTCTGAGACAATCACCATCTGAAAATCCAATTCTTTATCAAAAACCATTTACTTTGTTATATATGTGTGTATTTCACTATATAAAACCATTTTTTTCCTTATCTCTTGATACATTTTCATGTTTAAAGTAGTGGTCTCAATGTTAATTTAACTCTTAAAAGAGAAGGACCAAGTACATTCGGAACAGAGTCAATAGTGATTAACTACATTTTCAATTTTGGTGTGGAGGAGCCCTTTAAGCTACATTGAGCTGAGATGTACTGCCTTACTTGAGTGCCGAACGCAAAAGAGCCCACTCTCAGTTCAGTGATGCGGTTGTTCTGCAGAAACACGCGCTGGGATTCGTAGGGCATGCCGTGGGGCACGATGGTGAAGTTCTGCGCCTGGCAGCTCACTGTCATGGGGCTCGGATAACACACACACCGGTCAGGGCAGTTCTGTGCAGGCACAGGTTTTACCACGAGCAGCCAGACAACCAGCCAGAGCGAGAGCGCGCCTGCATGATGAGAGAGAGAGAGAGGGAGAAGAGAGAGAAGAGAGGGAGAGAGAGAGAGAGAGAGAGAGAGAGAAGAGAGAGAGAGAGAGAATAGGAGGAGGAGGAAGGAGAGAGGGGAGGGAAGAGGAGAGGGAAGGGGAGAGAGGAGAGAAGAGCGTCACATGATGCTTCATACTTTGAATTTGTCTCTGAGCAGCTGGAGAAGCCACTGTTTCAGTGTTTTATTATGTAAATGCTAAACGAATTCATATCGTTAAATGTTGAAAAAAATGACATTCTACACATTTCAAAATCAACAAAAAAAAAACTATTTGATCGTGTGTAATTCACTGCATGAGAACACGCATTCTCATTTCTGAATAGGTAATTCAAGTGAAAGTTATGTGTTTTCTTCTTGCATCCACATTAAAAAAAAGGCATACTCTCATTTGTCATAATGGTTTCAGAGAGATTGACACTTAATAAACAATGCAGTTTAAAGAAATGTACAACACACCTCCTTAAAGAATAACATCCTGAGTTTAGTTTTTTTTTTTACCAGAAATTATTTTTTGTATCAGCCTTCTTGTTTTTCGCTTAAAAATTTATTTACTCAGAAGCTCCAGAAAAAGTCACTCAATAGAAGATCATTTCAGATGATACCTCTTTCGCAAAAGACTCCAAAACACCAAGGCAACGTATGAATCAATTGATGCATGCTGGGAGTTCACATCCAAACGTTTCCAAATCCATTCATTTAAAATATCCGAAACTAGAGCTTTTTGCACCTAAACGTGCGTAAAGCCAATTAATCCGATTTATATGACGTAGAACGGCTTATATTAACAGCATTTTTATCCATTCAAGTGCAAAAGAAAAGACAAGCCGATTCCAATCTCTCCAAACGCGCGTTCAGCCGTGAGATGAACAGAGAAGAAGCCGAAACTTACTCTTGAAGTTGTGCGCAAAGGAGCTCCGTAGGCTCCGCGTAAAAGTAGATGTTTCCATTCCGAACCAAAGCCGAGAGCGAGTTAGCCTGAGGACTTTAGCCACTGGGTCTCTGCTATCTCCGCTGATGCTCTGGTTCCCGAGTCGGAGCGACTGAGAGTGCCGAGAGATGGGTCCGAGGCCGTTTTTATACCCGAGCGGTGCGCGCGCCTACGGCTGTGGGCACCACGGATTCTCTCTACGTCACCAGTCGGGTCAAGCCCAAGCGAGGGTGGCAAACGGAAAAGGCGGCGCGGAGAGAGGAGGGGAGGGCTCTCGAGCACTAGTTTGGGCCGAGGGAAGTCGTACGTTTTCTTAGCTCAGACTTACGATCGTGGAGACGTAGTTTGGAGAGGGCGGAGGGAGCGCGGGCACGGCGCCCAGCGAATGGCTGAATGGAGCGCATGCGAGGCACATGCGAGGCTTCTCATCTGCGTCCCCGAGGAGAGCTTTGTCCTCCGCGTTATTAGAGAAACGCCTGATTGAAACAAGCATTGCTCAGACTCCTGAGACACAATTAACTTCCGATATAGAAACGAAAGACGCCTGTGTTGGGATGATGGTGGAGGGGTTTGATAATGGGTGACTAAAGAATGCAATTACTGTCACCTACGGCTGAAAGGAAGAAACAAATCAGAGCCAAATTTGGTCTCAGTTCCTTAAGACGCATTTTTTCAGAAAACAGCCTAACACTGGTGGATTTGGCAGTTTTGGGGTACAAGGAAAGCAAAGACATTGGCTCCTAATTGTGTGCTTTCTTTTATTCATTTTCGGTCTGGACATCAAAAATAATTTACATAGCACCTAATCTGATTGTTTGGCCCTTAATTATGCATGGCGACTTGGTGCTATTTAATACAACTGTCGTCAAAAAGCTCTTTTTCCATGTAAAGAACTTTAAAACACCAAAGTACCACAGAAGTATTCTTGTAAAGTGGTATTTATGATATGAATTAAAGCCGTAGCTATAACAATAAGCATGTAACAAATAATAATAATAGATTTTATTTAAGTATTTGGAGGATAAAACGTACCACATTTCATCAAATAAATATGCCATTCATTAATTAATTACAAGTGCAATCAAATACGTAAATGTGGGAGTAATTAAAAAAATTGTGAAGTAAGTACACGAAGCCAATAAATCTGTCAGTAGTTAATTGAAAGTATAAACAAACGTGAAGTTAAATAAGCAATTAATTTATTAAAAACAAATAATTAAAGGGAAATAAATTTGTCAGTAATCAATTAAAATTGTGAAATAAATGAATGTGTCATTAAATGTGTTAATAGATCATTAAAGATAAGTAAGATAAATAAGTCATTAATAAAAGCAAATAATGAATCAAATAAATCTGTCAGTAAAATTGTAAAATAATAGATGAACTAGTCATTAAATGTGTTAATAATTTATTAAAAGTAGATTTACATAAACCAACGTGTCATTAATTGAATAAAAGCCATTAATAAAAAATTAAATATGTCAGTAATTCATAAAAATTGTGAAATAAATAAATGAGCGAGTCATTAAATGTGTTAAAAGTGCATTAAAAGTAGAATTAAATAAACAAAAGTTTAGTTAATCATTAATTAAGTTAGTCATTGATTGACTTAAAACAAATAATTAATTGGGTGGGTAGCACGGTCGTCTCACAGCAAGAAGGTCGCTGGTTCGAGCCTCGTCTGGGTCAGGTGGAATTTCTGTGTGGAGTTTGCATGTTTTCCTCGTGACCTGGGTTTACTCCGGTGCTCCGGTTTGTCCAAAGACAAGCAAAGACAAGTCAGTTGGGTAAAAACGATTGTCCACAGTGTTTGAGTGTGAATGAGTGTGTGTGGATGTTTCCCAGTGATGAGTTGTGGCTGGAAGGGCATCCGCCGCATAAACCATGTGCCAGAAAGGGAAGAAAGCCGACAAGAAAATGTATGGATGGATAAACATTTTTTCACTATTAAATTAATTAATGTATGGTCCCTGTTTTACAGCATTAGATAAATTAATTTTCTAAGTGTTTCCATTGCTTTTGCCATTGCTATGAGCTCTTAACGATATTGCTTAAACATTGATTAAATGTTGCTGTTGGAAGAAAGCATGTTTTTAGAAAACTGTATTATTGTATTTTGAAAATGAGTTTTGGAGTTTTGTTTACAATGGAGGGGTTTGAAAATGAAATTAACTGTTTTGCCAGTTGTGTGTTTTAACTGAGTCAGTGTGTTGAGGCAAGCAAGCTTGTCATATGTATTGAAAAAACTGTAATATTTCTCCAACATTTTCTGATTTATTTTAGTTCATGACAGCACATTTAAAGTCTGACTTAATTCTGTGAATGTCTAGCTAAATCCCAATCCAGGTAGCTCAATAGAGTGTTGAACAGGAGGCATCGATATAGATGAGTTCTACACAGCTTTAAAACATTCGCCAAAAGATGAGGTCATTTTTCACAAGTGTGCTCTTTTTCAAAACCTCTGACCAATCAGAAGCAAACGTTCCAGAGATCCTGAGATAAACAGAGACAAACCGTAAGACGGTGGTAGCCCCAAGGATGTCCATGTTTTAGTTTTGCACCTCCTTCCTTTGGTCATCTTTTGGACACCTCTCATTTTTTCAACCACCTTCTCCACCTCCGCAAGCAAACATGAGATGACTGGACAAACAGGCTTTCCTCGTTCCACCTACACGCACCAGCTGGGACGTGTGAGAGTGCGTGTTTATGTGAGAGCTTTCATGCTTCATCGACCCTTTTGCCAAGCGAATGCCATGATGGGCAGCATCTGGGTCGTGGAGAATGTTCTAAAAAAAGGAGAATGAAGGTGAACGATGGGACAAGAAGTAAGTGAGGCAGGAGTTGAATCAAGGAGTTTATAGAAATAATAAGCAAAGGCTTGTGACACGGATGCTGAGTGCATTTGGAATGTTATGTATATTGGCATAATGGAGTTATATTTGTGAGCAGCTCAGCAGCAAAATGCATTAAAGCCATGCCCTCAATTCTACTGCAAGAGTGACTTTAGTGCCCTACAGGGACCGCCATCATACAATGATTTGCAATGGCTTTTACACAGAAATATCAGAAGAACATCCTGCTGATGGCTTTCAAGACCTACGTGTTTGCTTCTCCTAGTTTGGAGGAGAATGAAACACTTATACCAAAATGGACTCCACCTTGTTTTGAGAGGTCCACTCATGTTCATGCATTCCTTGGTTTTGTTGTTCACTTTTGTGTTTTTATTATGTTATACTTATATGTTCAGTCTTGGCAAATAAGTATGGTTTAGCTCTGTTTCTGTATCCATAAGTCTAGTCCAGGTATTCAGTTTTACTCCTTTGTTTGTTTTAATTTGATTTAATGTGCTTCAGAACATTTTGGCATTGGCATTTCTCAAGAACATTTGGTATTAGTCTGGCAAATGGGGATCTGGCATAGATGTTTTCGTTTTTATTGTGGCACAGGAGACTTGGGTCAGAGATCATATGTAGTTCTTATATTGGTGTGTGGACCAAGCTAACAATACAGAATATGAGCCATTTTTTAAATATTTACATTTTTAAATCATTATTTTAAATACATTTAGCTATTTTTGTTAAGTACCTTGTAAAGGACTCAATCATTCATGCACAATACTATGACAAAGTACAATTTTATGTATTTGTCATTTAATATCTGGCCCAAGCTAAGGCCAAGTAGAGGTGACTTTTTACTCAATAGGTGATACTTATTTACTCAAGTAAGAGTAAAAGTAACTACCAAATGATTTACTTGAGTAAGAGTAATCTGAGTAAATTTACTCAAGTACTTAGTACAAGTTACTTCTGATCTGAACGACACAAAACAAAAAGCTAGTTATTACATAATATTTCCTATAGATTACGTTAGTTTTTTTTCCTAAGCAGAAAATAATGTGTAGTCGATTGCAAAATATAATCAAACCCACATTATAAAGGCGATACTCTCTATACAAACACATTTATGGAATGCGTGCACTGTGAAATCCACAATTACATGCGCCGGCGTCCTCTGTGCGTGCATGACATCAGCATGCTACAGTCTGCAGCGAGGACGGTCTCCATCTGTCACCGTTCACTCGAGTATCTGCAAACTCTCGTGCATCCGCCTCTTCAACATCTCACGAGACTCGCTAACGTCAAAATAGCTTGCATTTACATTTAGTTCCACGATACTAGTGGGAATGGGAGAGCACAGCAAAAATCTAACTAAGATGAAAAAATGTACAGATATTTCACTAATTATTTACTTGAGTAGAAGTCAAAGTACACATTTTAAAAATTACTTACAAAATACTAGTTATCCTAAACATGAACTCAAGTAAATGTAACTAGTTACTACCCACCTCTGTCCATAGCCTTTGTCTCGTATCAAGCCATGCTCCATACATGTACCATAATTCATTGCCAAGCAATCGCTAAAAAGTATGGGCCAGAGTTATGTTAAAAGTAATATTTGCTAAGTTTGTTTTTTTCACTGCCCCTGTTATTAATTCCCTCACCATATTGTTAGTGTTTTTTTTTTTTTGGCAATTAATGTTGGTTTCTTCATTCACTCCCTAACCATTGTTAGTCTTTGTTGTGTGCTGTTATTCTACTCCAAGTGTTTATCCTATGTAATAGACATTTTAAGTCGTTATAATGGGTATTGGTAATTATGAGTGGGAAATGTTTATTTTGATATTTTAATATAATATTGAATGTGTGTAAACAGTCATAGCCTGAGAGGGAGGTGACTGGTGGAGTGGGTGGAGTCTCCGTGCAGCGATGGGCCTGTCCCCTAGGGAAAGCATAAATTCGCGTGCGCGGAGACTCTTCGCTCTCGTTTTCCTGGCTTTCTTCCTTCTCCACTTTATGAGTAGCTTTCCATAGTTTTCCTTTAGAGCATAATTTTTGTGTTTGTTAAACAAGAAGTACAAAATAAAGTTTGCTGCTGTTCTGTACCCTGCTTCCGGAGTGATTTCCACGAGAGAGAGTTTTTTTTAATATTCTACAACACCTAGTGTTCCCTTTGCTCAGCTCACTTTGTGACCAGGTCCTTTGTTTTATAAATATATGTTTCTCCTTGGCTCCTGCACTTTTAATGAATGGTTCCCAGTTTCCATTCTTTTTATGCTTCCTGCTGATCTTGGCAGCAATCTCCATTTTGGGTTGGGGTGTGATTGTATTGGTGAGGAAAAGCAACTTGTGTTAAAAGAGCAATACGGGTTGAATGAATGGGTTTTGGTTATACTGCGTCTTGAACTGAGAGTGAAGGCAAGGCACAAGAGCAAGAGCCATTGGTTAGAAAATTACCTTGCACATGCAACACGTCATTAAATGCTGACCTCTGCGTCTGATTGCAGAGCATCTATCAGTTATTCATCAAAGCTTTTAACTGCAATCCTTGATTATGCTGTTGAGACGAGAGCTACACATGGAGTATAGCTTTATATTTGAGAATGTTCTTCAGTGTGAACCTGATGACTTAATGTTCCGGATCGACCTGATGCCCCTTGCATCTGCTTACTGATGTTTTATGGTACAAGGATTGTTTTAGTGTGATAATTAGTTTCTTTTCTTTTTTTATGCCTCGTTAAAGATTTCTTTTTTTAGATACAGGCAAACAGCCTTTGCTATTCAAGGAGCATAGATGACCGTCTGCCCCCCTAGGTGATGTGTACCCCTTGTAATCAGACCATCAGAAAATGTAGATTTTATATTTGTAGTTGATTGGGATATGGACTTTCATATATTATAGATGTTAATGTAGTTGAACATTCAAGTGTGTTTCAGTAAGTTACGCTTAAATACATTTTTTAATGAAGAGAGCAGTGTATTTGTTAGTTATGATACATATATTCACAATCAATTATCAGTGTGTGGTGACAGATTATACACATTTAAAAACTAGACTTTTATCTCCTGTTTTAGGAAGCAGAATTACTGACTTTACTTCAGCCCCCAAAGCCAGATTATCCTTTGCATATCATATATTTTTCAAAACTGTTACCGTTTTTAATAACTATTACTTTCTACTTCCCAAGATTGTTTGTATAGAATCACATACATGGTCATTTTGAATACGCATTCCTATGTTAGTCTTATGTTATTCCATCTCTGTGTTCACAGTATTTACAAACTATGGGTTTTTTCCTCTTGTTTCTGAACTTCTTCTGAAGACTTGGTTCTTACACTAAAAACTCTAAACATTAATTCTTACTCAATATAAGGTTATGCCTAGTTTAATCCGTACAGTCAATATAATTATTTTCAAAAGAATAAATCTGGCTCTTTAGTAGAATAAGCCACAATGTGCCTTTTTTAGACATATCCTTTGTTTCTTTTCTCAAGTGTCTGCTAATCTAATAATTTGCAGCTTTTTGTTGATATAACCCAAATAAAGAAACTTTGAAAAGTGTTTCATGTTCAGCAACAGGTAAGACCAGAGGGAGCAGAGTATTTTTTTTTATTACACAAGTAAATATATGCACGGGTGTCACGGAGTAGGTAGCATGGTCGTCTCACAGCAAGAAGGTCGCTGGTTCGAGCCTTGTTTTTGTGTGGAGTTTACATGTTTTCCCCAGGACTCTGGTTTACTCCGGGTGCTCCGGTTTGTCCAAAGACAAGCGGTATAAGTCAGTTGGGTAAAAACAATTTTCCATAGAGTTTGAGTGTGAATGAGTGTGTGTGGATGTTTCCCAGTGATGGGTTGCAGCTGGAAGGGCATTCGCTGCGTAAAACATATGCCAGAAAAGTTGGCGGTTCATTCCATAGTAGCGACCGCGAAAGGGAAGAAAGCCGACATGAAGATGAATGAATGGATGGAAAATATGCACCTTAGTACGAGTGAAAGGAACTGCCAGAGTAAAAAGTATTGTACATGAAATGTACTCAAATAGTTTGTTAATAGTTACTTCACATCTGAACCAACTACTCAACTACTACAAACTACTAAAGACAATCTTATTATATCTCCACAAGAGTATCTTCTGCTTTTATTAAATATAGATTTAAGCAGGAGAAAACAACACAAAGGTACAAAAACAGAAGTTTCTTTTACATTTAACTCCTTTTCATTGTTTTCTAAATTTCAACCGACACTAATCAGTATCTGTCTGCACTGCCACCTCATGTAAGTAAAAGTGCCGATTTTTCACTGAAAGTGTACTGGAGAAAAAGTGTTTATTTTTGAAAGTACTCGTTACCCTAACAATGTACTCAAGTAAATGTGAAAACGTAAAGGCCCTCCTCTGGTATAGACTGAAAGTGACTTCAAATATGTCAGAAACTGATCTAGTGAGGAAACAATAATAGTTCCAGCAAAAGCTCAGAGTGCTGTAATCATATTTTAGAGCACTCTAATGATGCACAGCACCAATCAAACACTTTTCCCCCTTTAGTCTCTTCATAGCAGTTAGGCTCCCTTTTCCCTCAGTAGCTCGTTATTTTTCCTTCTCCATCTCTTTACATCATGCTGCTTTAGTTGCCAGGGCCAGAACGTGTTTCTTCATTTCCTTTCATCCTGAATCTGTCAGCTGATTTTTAAAATGTGTCAGCATCTTTGTGTTTGTATGTACTTGATGTGTTAGTATCAGGAGACGCACCTGTTAAAGAACACTGTCGTCACACCTACATTCATATATTTATGATCGCTTGAGTATTTATGAACACAAGGTGCATGTAAGTGAATAAACATGAAGGCCACAGGCTTTTTACTGATGTAATATTAGTAGTTTTATGTAACAATTAAGAGAATCAGCTTCAATAGTCCTCTAGAAACGGTATTTATTGCTCTGATGAAAGGAAATCGATCTTAAACACAGTCGCTGAACTGCACAGATCAAAGTACCCACTTAGATCTGACTAAAATTTTCTGCTGTTGTTGACAGGAAGCATTCAGTCTGGCTCAAGTGGTTGTCTCTGATGGTTTACAATCTTATGATACTGCTAGGTTTCTATTGAAATGCTTAAAAAAGATTATTTAAAAAGGTATTCAGTTTTTAGTTCTTCTGAAAAGCATCCAAACCACAGTTAGAACTTGGTTTTTAAAAACTTTCCTGTCTGGAAAGTTCTTCAGGCATGTGCATCACTGCCTGCTACGACAGCAGCAGATTATAATTATAATTAAAGACAGCAACTCATGCTTTACACAAAGAGAGTGACAAGCTGACAGAATCTCTTTATTTCATCAAATCGTTGTCTTTCTTCTAGCTCTGCCAGTTATGGTCCTGCTTCCACTCTGTGATCTCACACTTTAACAGAAAGCTAACAATGCTCTGTTATGGTTCTTGTTAAAATAAACTCTGAGACTTCAATTTATAAAAGTTTACCAAAGTGTGGAAAATGTATATATTAAAGGAGACATATTATAATGTGTTTGAACATAAATGTGAGCAGGAACATTGTGAGCACACTCATTAGAGGTTTAAATTGGTTAAGTTTTAGGATCCAGGAGATGGTCAAATAATGGGAGTTACTTAAGAAAATAAGTGAACAATTCTCAATTACTTAAACAACTGTTTTAGCATGTTTATTTATAAATCAGTAATTTTTTTAAATCCATGGTTAAAATATGTGAGTTTTTTTTAACTTTCTTTTTAGCAAATCCGTAACAAAGTCCTCTGGTTACTCCTAGAAATACGAGACTAAATAATTCAATGGTCTGGTTCCTTTTGCGCGGCGTTTTTCTGTTTAGAATATAAATTTGTCAAACCTGTTTCCCCTCTCCTCGTTTGCTCATTAGCCACATTATTTATTTCCTCCTTCTTTCCTTTTTCCTTACTGGCGTATTAGTTCATGTTGCTACCTGTTTTTGCTCTCCTGATTTTTTTGTTCAGGTTTTAGCTCTTCCATTCTAGAAGATTGCGCTTCTGTAGTTTTTGTTTAATAAAGGTTTTCTCACTGCAATTGGGTCCTCTGTTATTCTCCCGACAAAAATTGCCTTTAAATCTATGCTTTACAAAGCCTCACTTTAGATGAGCTCACAAAAGTTAATTAACTAGTTAACTGCTAGTAAATACTTTACAAAACTAGCTGAATTAATCACTAGTTACCATAGGAATACGTGTTATAAAGCGTTTATTGTCATATTGAGTAACTGTTACTATACGTCTGAATAATAAAATATGTGAATGTTCTTTTAAATAGTTTAATAAAAATGTATTAACATTTTCTAAGCTGACTATTGACAAACTGGCTTTTAAATGTTGAAAAGTGTAATTTATAAGTAGTACACTGATCCTCAATGAGGCCTGAAATTAATGTTATTAGGATTATTAAATAGATGCTTGTAAACCAAGAATACAGCACTTAAAGTTATTTCCTAGTTGGTCTCCTAACAGGCCTCCCCAAATAGTCAACTATGCAGTCTCAGCTTGTGAGGAATGCAGCTGCACAGATCCTGATCAGAAGTAGAAGGTCAGAGAACGTAGCTCCAGTCCTCAGGTCTCTACACTGGCTGCAGAGACTCTCAGAAGAGCGTTTAAGGTTCTGCTGCTCATCTAGAAGTCACAAAACAGCTCAGCATCAAAATACATCACAGATCTGCTGACTGTTTGCAAACCAATCACAGCGCTTAGATCATTAGGTTCAGATCTGTTATAACTACCACAGGATTACTACAAAAAGGGAGAGTCTGCTTTAAGTTACTATGCTGCTTCCAGAAGAGATTAGAGGAGCGAAAACTTTAGTTACATTTAAATCCAGACAAAAAACACATATATTTAAATGTGTTTTTAATGACTGAGCACTGCTGTGTGAACAGCTCTGCACCTGTGAACTTCAGTTTTTTGTTATTTCATATCCCATGCTTTTATCTGATCTGTTTTTATTCTTCTGTAAAGCTCTTTGAATGTGATGGAAAACGTGCTATACAAATAAACTTGCCTTGCCTTATATTTATAAACTGCTTATAAATGTATTACTATTGAACAAATGCTTTATAAATTATTAATGAACTATATCAATGATTAGTAGTGTGTAGGTATTATGTAGTGCTACCAAAAAGGCAAAACAGTTTGCCTAGTCTTAATAAAACAAGCAATTAAATCAACACAAGGCAGCGGCTCTCATTAGATCATCTCACCAAACTAATGACCTGGAAAAGAAGGCTTTCTATCTGATGACATCTTCTTCTGCACCCGTTCCTACACCTACATCTTTAGCATGTGTAACAAACTCTCCTCTTGCTTATTGCTTTGTAGATTTGTTGCATAACCCTGACCCACATCTTGCACTTTGATTTTTCTCTTCCTCTCTGAACTTCGATCATTCAGAATCGCGGCTTCATTTGCTCATCATGACACTCTGTGCGAGGCAAACTCTGTAAGAACGTGGCTCATCACTCTCTCTTTCAGTTTTTTTTAACCTTGTTTTTCTCTGAACTCTTCCATTCTCTGTTGTCCTCTCTGTCCCTCGTTTTTCGGAGAGACTCTGAGAGAGAATTGCATGTGTTAGTTTGCTCGCAGCCTTCTGTGTGTGTGATAGGTGTGTGGGCAAGTGTTCTGAGGGCAGTGTGTGATCTTTTTCGATGTTTGTGCACTGACCAGAACACCACAATCCTTATGTGAGTGTAAGAACGGCTACCGTTGTGTGATGGGGCTTGTGCGCTGCTCAGCTTGAACTGTTACACTGTGTTTGTTTGTCTCTGTGAATGTGACAATGTCATCATATCACTGTCAAACAGAGCTGCCATTTCCTGTTTGTCTACATCGGTCATTTCAATTGGTTAATCAGAGCTCTGAAGAAATGTTATTCCTAGAAAGAATGGCTCAAGCTGCGGTGGGTTTTTTATATATATAATATCCATTATGCACTCATGTACACTCCACGTTCAGACATTTTATGCAGGTTTTAGTATTGTTCCCTCAACAAATACATGCCTAGAGTCATGTCTCGATTGGTTCTTGCATGCTTGTGTTCATTGAATGAGAAGTGAAACTGGGATCTGGCTTATTCTCTCCAGTTTTTCCAGTTCTCCTGTGAGATTGTGTTTATGTGTCGCTTTGTGTGGTTTCTCTCGATGGAGGATTTAGTGGTTATGGGGCTCAAGGCAAACAAATGCACCCTGTTTTCTGATGAAGCATAGTTATGTATAAAAATGACAAAGCAGGTTAGTCAGGTTAGTTTTTGTATATTTGCCTGCCTACAGAATTTATTTAAAATAATATATGAATTTGTTGCAAAAAAGCAAAACCATCATTTTAAATGTATTTTATATACAGGGGCGATTCTAAAATCGGGGTGCTCTATGGGGTATATTAGAGTCAAATAAATGAATGCATAAGTTTATGATCTACAAATTAAGGCAAAGAGATACACAAAAATAAATCTGATTTACAAACATCTCTTTACATTTATTTGTGGATCATAAACTATTATTTCCCCATAGTGCTCAACTTATTACCAAAATATAACATATACTTCGTGATATTTAATGTTCGCAGTTATAGAAAAGAGAACCTACACAGAGGTGTGAGGTCCTGGAGAAATGTCTTAATTTTCTGTTTCAATGGTTCAGAAAAAAAGATTGTGTCAACAGGTTGAATTCTTCTTTTTTTGGAGCATTTCAAGAGTTTATGAAACTGAGATTTTAAGAATTTTAATAGGGGTGTTGTAAAATAATGTAATTATTATTTTCTCCTCACTCTCTTGGGTAGCATTTACTGGTCCTGGAGCATCAAGCGAGACTTTTCAGTGAACGTCTTTCAGGTTAGATGTTCTTTTCAGATGTTGTAGGTGGTGTGTTCATAAGGATGGGGGCGCTACAGAGAAACATTAAAAAGTGGAGGCATTTTCATGGTTAAATTGTTGCCTCTCAAGCATGGCTTCCCAAGATAAGATTTAGGTTAAATGAAAACATTTAGAACATTTTAGTTTGAAATTATTTAGCTGAAGTCTTCATTACAAGCTGTGAATGTAATTGTTTCTTTTTCATCTATGAAATGGTTTAATTGCTTACTTTTTCGTTACAGCAATAAATGAAATGAGATAAGTACCCTATGTAACTGTAATGATTCAACAGACTGTTTGGGATCTATGTGCAGGTTGGTTATTGACAGAAGATGGATATAAACAGAGACGTAACAGGCGGAGGGGTGACTTTGCCAGGCAAACAACTCCTGAGAGCTAGGCGGGGGTCGAGAGGTCAGCGAGGGTCAGAAGGGCAACAAACCGCGAGGTGCATAACAACATAACAGAACTTGACACGATGCTTCATACTGGGCACTGGAAGAATGGGCTCTGTAAATATGTCTTGATGTGATGAGGACTTAGGGTCACCTGCGTGTTATTAGGTGAAGTGGTGTGGTCAGGGTTCCAGTGAAGGTTCTCTTGCTGATGGAGGGTGAAGTGTAACGGAAACTGTTAGAGTAACCAATCAACTGTGAGGTCAATTTCTTTGAGGCTATAGGAGCAGGTTGTATATATATATTTTTTATTTATTTTTTTTTACTTCTTGAAATTAGTTTTTGTTTTAAATCATGTAATTAAAAAGTTTTCACAAAAAAGAAGAAATTCATCACTGAAAGTCAGTAACATTTTGAGCTACGCCCCAACAATAAATCACATTTGCAATTAAATCGCAATATGAATAAACAAAAAAATTAAAAGCGCAGAAAATACACGTACAGTCACGTAATTAAACAGTAATATAACCACATTTTTATATATCTTTTGTTTAATATCTCAAAAGTGAAATGGCACACCTAAACACTGACTCCATGTCAGATGCGATGAAGGATATGACCCAGATGCGAGGTGAGTTTTTCAGCTTACTTTGTTAACAACAAAACCAAGGTGCTCAAACAGAAAAATAGGCGAGGACCAAAATAGAACCAAAAATATCTCGGCTAAACAAACAACAGAATAGGAATCCCATCGGGATCCTGGTACCACACGATAAGTCCCCGGCCCACGAGACTGGAACCAATGATGTTCAGGTTATTGACTGGACACGAGACAAGAGGTTCGGTGAAGAGCTAGGCAGCTTACAAGAACAATAACTCGCACTGAGCCCAGACAGAATGAGCCTTAAAAAGCCTGGGTTAATTTGGCTCAGAGCGAGGAAGGGAGGGCAAAACACGGAACACCTGAAGACAATGAGCTAGAGCAGAGAAACACACAAGAAAATGGGGAAAACAGGAGAGCAATTAAAATGGAGAAGATAAGACAATAATCCAACACAACTGATAATAATAAAATTTTCAGCCGTGTTTTATGTTTTTGTTAGCCGATTGCTAAACATTTATATATTCATTTTTTTCGCTGTAAACATCATTGCAATGTAATTTTTAACAAACTTGCTTTAAAATTCTCAACACAAGCACAAGCAGCACAACCCTAGCTCTGTCTGTTCAACACATTTCAGTTCAACACGTTTCAACTGCAACCTGCAGTTTCCTTTTTCTTCATTTCTTTCACTCAAATTGTGTTAGTATAGATTTTCTTTCCCAAATACAAGTTATTATTATCATACATCATCCTACTTCCGACTTTTGGTCATATTCAACACTAACTCGTTTACTTCTGCTAAAAATATCCAGCGATCGCATATGGCGCTTCCCCCAGATTCATCAGACATGCCCCAGCATCCCAGCACAGCAATTCTGGCCTCTGCCTCACACAAACACGACACACACAAACACACACGCACGCACACATACGCACACACACACACACACTCGCATCCCTCTGTGCGCTTTATTTTTAACCCAGTCAATCAGACGCTGCTCACAGATGACGCAGATCCCACAGCCAGCTACAGAGAGAGTCAGACTGAGAGATTGAGAAGAAAGAGAGAGCAGGAGAAAGATGGGAGACAGAGAGAGACTGTTTTTTATATAAAGAAGGGAGTTAGGGGAATAGGCAGGAGACGAGGGAGACTGAGAGGAAGAGAGAGAGAGAAATTTA